>CM068840.1:111157195-111597195 GCA_028554795.2 Sinohyriopsis cumingii | reverse complement strand
GATCGTCACAGAAGTTGATATTGTAAGTAGTTACTAATTTTATCCATTTTAGTCTAAACCATTGTAACTTAATTTTCGGGGATATGTTTATTTTCCTTTAAATTCTGGGACAATTTCGTCATTTTAACGTTACTTTTAGTCACATCCATTTTGTCGTTGAGCATTTCCTTGATTATAGCTATTTATAGCATCATTACAATTATGCAAATTTTTGAACACCCCAGCAAGATTTCAGGTCTTGCTAATGCTTTATATATAAATCCCACGCTTGTACTAGTTATGTATGCCTCTGTCTCTGTTGTGTTTGACCCTCTACCATCATTGTCCCTAGACAATCCCACCATGTTCAATTCCCCTTGACGCTATACAGACCCACCATGTTCAATTTCCATATGTTCAATTCCCCTTGTCCCTAGATAGACCCACACTTTATTCCCCCATGTTCAATTCCCCTTGAGGCTAGAGTGGCCCAGGGTTTTTCTCCATGTTCAATTCCCCTTGAGGCTAGAGTAGCCCAAGACTATTTCCCATGTTAAATTCCCCTTGAGGCTAGAGTGGCCCACGATTTTTCTCCATGTTAATTTTCCATTGAGGCTAGAGTGACCCAGGGGTCTCTGTAATGATAATTCCCATTGAGGCTAGGGTGGCCCCATTCACTACTCTTATCTGCAACCTCTTCCTGCATTTGAAGAATCATTTAGCAAAATAATGGTAGATTGTGCCGGTAAATTACCTAAGACCACGTAAGGCAGGCAATACTTGCTCATCATAATGTGCGTCCATAAGATTTCCTGGGGCAATTCCTTTAAGAAATATTAACATTAAACCCATAGTAAAATCTTTGATTAAGTTTTTAATACTTTTTGGCCTTCCCAAATGTGTCCAGTCTGATCAAGGGTCAAGTGTTATGTCTGAAATTTTGGAAGAAGTTAGGCATCAATTAGGCATCAGACAGTTTAATTCTTCTATTCCAGAACGAGTCTCTGCATTTCTTCCAAAAGTAAAAAAAAATTAGATGTCTGAAAAGAAGAATGAGCTAGACACAGAAAGCGAGCTGTCCATTCACCTCCACGAACTCGATGAATTGCTGGTCAGCTGCAAGCTGCAATCTGGATCTCCTTCTCATATTTGGTTGATGATGGTGCCGAAGGTCACCAGAACAAAGGACACTGTGGAGAATTATCTTACGGTTTTCGACTATCCCTAATATAATATAAGCGACGAATGTCGTCGACACACTTGTAGACTGACATACCTGTCGGTTGGGTTTCACGTAACTTTGAGACTGGTCTTACTTGAAGGCATTGCATATTTTAAGAATTTATAGTAGGGATGCGTAATAATCGAAGATAATATTCATTAGATACTAGATACATATTTTTAATGTCTTAATGGTATAGATGTTTTGTGTAATCCTGCTGATTTTATTCAAAGGCTTTTCGATGATTTTTATAGTTTTGCAATGCTGATTTATCAGTAAGGACAACGTTCTACCCGCATTATTTACTTCCCCAAAAACATCGGCGCTATTCTCTGGCTTCAGATTACAATCATTTTTTGCACGTTGATATTTACCATAACTTGGAAGCCTATGTTTCAAAGGAAAATGACAATATAAACATTTTTCTATGTCGTTAATCACATAATTCCAACAATACATATGAAGCAAAATCTTTTATTTCTAAAATACATTTTAGCTAAACTCACAGCTTCATGGCATTTGAGGTAAAACAAATGCAGGTCATAAAGTAAAACAGAGCAAATAATTTTTTCTCATCTACTTCGACATCTGTTTTCTCATCGACTTCGACATCTGATCTTAAACTATTAAATCTGATGGTCAAAACAAGTAAATGAAAAGTAGGATTTATCTTCCTATCACTTTTTCATCATATATTCACATTCGTTTTCTTACTCACTTGAAAAAGCTATGTGAATGTCCACACTTCTCAAACAATGGGTACTTCTTTCTGCCGGATTCTCGCGTTTTTAGCATACAATTTGAAGTAAGACCTACTTCACTATCTATTAAAAAACAATTACTTTTTGTTTTTAAAAAAATCTGTCTGTCATCGTTACATGAAACACAGCCTGGACATACCAACATACAGTGGTCCTCATTTTCAGATTTTATTTTAAAAGAAATAAATGTCTGCCATCTTTCGGTTGAACCTTATTAAACACAACTGACAGGTAAAGTAATTTCTTGAAAATTAAAAGAAATGTTCATGGAAACATGATTTATCTGGAATATCATACAAGTTATATGGTGTAACCTTGATTTAACACTATACTTTGGCTAAACGAAAAAGCAATATTAAACGGAGGTTGGTGTTACAACTACTTTCTACATCAGTCATATGTATTAAGATAATTTCTGTCCTCAGACATAGACCTTGTTGCTTTGTCAATGCATACCCAATAGCTACTTTTTAGACTAATAATGTGGGTACAAAACAATCAAAGATAACTTACTGACATTTATATAAAAAAAATTAGTTTTCAAAATAAATGATTTTGTTTGGTTTGGTTTTGACAACATTGCAACAAATGGAATTTCTTTTAGCCTTACGGAGGTTTTGTGACGTTCTGGGGCGTTGTGGGGTAGGGGCTGCATATCAGGTTTCTTTTACTTATGACCTGCTGATTACGTTACCAGAATTATGGACAATTATTTACCATTCCTTTAAATTACTGCAATAAAATCATCATTTCAATTCACTTTGATACTAAGTTATGACATCAGTGGTGGCTAGTTTTTTATAGTATGATTGCTCTACTAATAAAGATGCGTCCCCAACAAGTTCCTCGACTTTGCCATGAACATGTCCTGTAAACACGAGTCCCTCAAATTGAGTGACACTTCACTAAAATAGCATATTATGAAAGAGAAGAATTTGCATCTCGTTGGACTGAACTTGAATGGGAAGCGGCCTAGTAGGAATAACTTCTGATTTCTTGGTCATAATGTTATCAGTGTCTGCTGACGGCCAGTGCTAAAATATGATATTATTTCACTCCAGTGAATTATATAGCTTATTTCCAGAAAATCCAGTAATGCACGGTCTCGAATAAAATAAATATAAGTATACCATCTTCAGCAGCTTAAGCGTATATGGGTTTGGTGTAGCGAGATGATATTACTGAAATAAACAGCCAACAAAGTTTAAAATCTGTGAAGCGAGGCATTTACTTTACACCGCAGAAGCAGCCATAAAGTTGAAGGTATCTCGAGTGAACATAACGCGCTTACAACATAATGGCGAATTGACTAGACGAAATTATATCTGAATTCATATAATGCAATATTAATAACCACATGTAAATAATGATTACCTCCAAAAAATAACGTTACTGCATTAGTTTACAGGATATCATAATAAGAAATTTGCATCCTGATATGGAAACCGGAAAATCAAAATGGAATTATGATACTGCACCTTAATGAATGAATATATTATTGAGTGCTAAGCTCACCACGGGAAACGATGACGAGCGTTGACAAATAAACGATGACGAGCGTTGACAAATAAACGATGATGAGCGTTGACAAATAAACGACAACAGGCCCCACTATTACAATATTGAATATAATGTAGATACAGAATAAAACAATGAAATATCGTCTATATACAGCAATTATCACAATCATATAATGGCTTAGCAAATCCATGTAAAGTTCAGCTGACCTCGTATAACACTTCAAGCAGCAATTGTATTATCATTTGACGTTACATCATCAGTTGTGAACCCTACATTAAGGTAAGTTTAACCGTATCATGGTTTAGGAACTCCACATGAGGTTAAACTGACTTCAGACAAGACTTACGAAGTATTCCAATTATAATTTCACGCTAAATCTTGTCTGCTGAGACTTACGTTAAGTTGAAACACAAGAAAGCTATGGCGTTCCATATTAAACATCGTCCACGTGATCCTGAGGTCACAAAATGATTTTCTAACTTCATGTTCGATGCTGTGGAAATTCCACTCTGTCTGTATGCGTGTGTAGTTTGCATGTATAAGAAAAAACACGATCAAGGTTACACGAGTGAAGTTTATTGTCCACTTTTTATGTTTAGAGAATCCCATTCGAAAAAGGAAAGATTTTTGCGAATGAAAGTTGTTAACATTGACGTGGGAAAAATCAGTATATGTAATTACAATAACATGGCCTACTTCATAAACACAGTAAATGAAATAATTTCCTGATCTATTGCTACCTTTGTACATGAATAAAATGAGTGAGAGGGGTAAAAGCCATTTGATTTTCACTTTTAATTTTCATGGTTTCCGATATTTTTGTTTCTTTTGTAACCCCACTGATTGCTGAATCAGTTTTGACCAATTCATTCTCCGTCAACATAATGATAAAGACTAAGAAATTCAACATGACTTAAGTAACATATGATCACATTTGTTTGTCTTGTGTAACACTTAATATAGCTTTTATCTACACACAAATGAATAATGAAGCAAAAAAATAATAGTATTAACTATGTGTACCAAGCAGCATTTAAGTAAATCGGCTTCAGTTACCTACATGATGCGTTTGAAAACGTTTGTCAAGATGTCGAGAGGCCCACCACTAAACTTAAGTGTTTTAGAAGTTGTTTAATTACTGTGTTCTTGTTCACATGGCTAATTTCCAACTGACAGTCTGATAACACGTGGACTTCTTTTTATACTGAATAAAATTAATAACGCTGCAGAAGCACAGGAAAATCAAACTTATCTTGCTAAATGCTAAAAAAAAGTTTGGCTAAAGAAGCTTCTACATGTAGACAATTGTTGACTGGCCATTCTCCCCCCAAACAAAATCAATACCAGATACCATATGACATTACGCCCATTTGTTTGCGGTAACTTTCAAAATGCTTATGAAACTATGGCGACTTACAATTAGGCCACCGTCAAGTACAGATATTGAAGAGATTACAAAGTTAACCATTCCAATTTCTTTATCCATTTCACAAACGACAACCCAATAACGACTACTCAATAACGACTACCCAATAACGACTACCCAATAACATACGAACTGTTACATTGTTGCTGAATAAAAAGCATCGATTTAACCTATGGATAAATAAACACATTCAGACCGAAGGGTATTTACATTTCTCTTTTCCATTGGACTCTTGGCGCAAAAGACTTAAGATATATTTAATTCTGAAGTTTCCACATTTTAATTTTTAATATTGGAAAATTTTGTGAAAATATATTTTCTATTTGTGCTCTCATAGTTTTGTAAACAATCAAAGCATGCCTGACAGACTAGCAAGAGAGAAAGGGAGATCTTTAACAGATCCATAAATATGATTTACGAATATAATATTTTCTTCCTCAAGGGAAAAGCGAAAAATTTACATTATATGTTTTCGTTCAATGTATCTGACCAACCGGGATTTTATGACAAGGGCCATGAAAATTGCATTATGTAATCAGAGTTTATTTTCGTTTTGGATTTGGCTGCTTATATAAGGTGACATATATTAAAATCAATATAGTTAACATTGTAGTAAACATGATATTCTGCATATATATATATATATATATATATATATATATATATATATATATATATGTTTGTTTCAATTATAATAATTGCAGAATGTTCACAGTGTAAGAAAACAGCCATGTATAATGCCCAAGAAATCAGACTTTGAACTCAGTGCTATGCCATATAACTTTAAACACTTCAAATATGTAAACAATGGTTTAAAGGACGCGGAAAGTAGCTATAGGCCTGTTCGATAACGGTTGTTACCGCAGATGACAAAAGTCTCCCTTGAAGAGCTCTTTGGTAGATTTGAATTTATAATCCCTATTTCCGGTGAGCAATACTCACTTCATGGATGCATATACAAGCTAGTCGCAAACCCTAAGCGATAGTGGGTAAAAACAAAAAAAAAAAAAAAAAAAATTTTATTTTGCAGTTTTAGAGTTACACATTACTATTTGCATATATCGATCTACAATGAGGAGGAACATATAAACTGATATCAAATTTGTCAAAATCGGTGGTTGTATACGATTTGTGTGACTTATTGGTCTAAACAGAAAACGTTTGTATAGGAAGGCATTAGGGCATGGAGGGACTAATGAAGATGTATTTAATAAGATACATACACACATTATATACTGTTCGGATAGCTTGAATTCTATGCTTGAAATCTATAGTATTAGCATCGAAATATGTGGCGTTATTGCAAAACCACATGGATAGAGGCACGTGGTACGGATATGTAGAACGGTAAGGTCGTGGGTTCGATCCCGGCCGAATCATACCAAAGTTGTTGTTGTTGTTGTTGTTGTAGGGTTTAACGCCATTTTTCAGCACAAGATAGGCTATACATGGCGGCCAGTATAACTGGTGGAGGAAGAACCCTGGAAAACTCAGGGAAGAACCACCGACCCACAAGAAGCTTCTGGCAGGTTTTCCCACGTACCCACGCTAGCCGAGCCTTGGACTCGAACCCACGCAGACAGAGGTGAGATGGCAGTGATCCGGAACGGTGAGCGCTTTAGACCACTCGGCCACTCGGGGCCCCAATCATACCAAAGACTTACAAAAATGGTACTAACAGCTGCCTCGCATGGCGTTCAGCATTAAGAGGTTAGTGTTAGGACTGGTCGGCCTGGTGTCAGGATAATGTGACTGGGTGGGACATCGTGCTACATTTCTACGGCATGATGCCCCAGTGCTAGACATCACTATAAACTGCCACACTGCAGACATCGTAGCGATATGGCTGAAAATTGTTAAAGCTACGTTAAAAAGTCCAAATTACACATTACACGCTAACACTAAGCAATACTGAGTAAAAAAGTACCAACTATTTTATTTTGCATTTTTGCACATTTCTGTTGACATAGATCGATTTAGAATGAAAAGAAAAATATATATATTGATATCAAATTTGTCTAAATCGGTGGTTGTTATCGACTGGTATGATTTATTTGCCTATACGGAAACCGTTTGAATAGGTAGGCATTAGGCGCACGGACAGAGAAATTAAGACGTACTTAATAAGATACCTACACATATTATATTATGTTGTATAGCTTAAATTATATGCTTCACATCTATAGTAATAGCATTGTCATATATGGCACCATCCTAAAACGGCACGGGTAGACGCATGTATCAATGATACGAAGATTAGTAGCGTTCGTATGGGAAGGCGTTAGGCGCACGAACAGACAAATGGAGATGTATTTAATAAGATACCGAAACATATTAAGAACTGTTACATGGTATGACCTTTCTGCCTAGACAAATAACGTTCCTGTATGAATGCATTAGGCACACGGACAGACGAATGAAGACATCTTTAATAAGATACATGCACATATTATAGACTGTTGTATAGCTTGGACTCTGTGTTTCACATCTATTGTATTAGCATCGAAATATGTGGCACCATCGCAAACGGCATGAGCAGATGCGTGTAGCAAGAATATGAAGATTTGTAACGTTCGTGTAGGAAAGCATTAGGCGAACGGACAGACAAATGAAGAAGTAATTAATAAAATATCTACATATGTTGTATACTGTTGTATAGCTTGAATTTTATGCTTCACATATATTGTATTAGCATCGAAATATGTGGCACCATCGCAAAACGGCATGGGTAGAGTCACGTTGCAAGGATATGAAAATCGGTAAATTCGCATGCGATACTGATTATTTTTTATTTTTTTACAAATTATGTTGCATTTTAACACATTTTATTGACATATATCGATTTAGACTGATGGGAGTCTTACAAATTGATATCAAATAAAGACGTGATTAATAAGATACATACACACATTATATACTGTTGGATAACTTGAATTATATGCTTTGTTGGCCTCCATCATAGCATATAGATTTGCTCGCCGGAAGAGCGTTGCACCACGGGTAAATTAGGGGAATTGATTAGTCAAGGAACGTAATAACCGTTATCAAACAGGCCTGTAATTATTCAATCTTATTTCGCACTTTGGCTCGATGTCGAGTAATCGTCTTAAACAGAGCAGGAGATCATACCCTTAAACCTCATACTCACAGATTTGCGAAGTGGAAAAAAGAAAGACATTTGTCTTGTGAAGCAATATCTAGTCACAAGGCAAATGTTATGAAACATTCACACCGTAGCTACGTGAGGCAATATCTAGTCTCAAGACAAAGGTTATCAAACATTCACACCGTAGTTACGTGAAGCAATAATATATAGTCTCAAGGCAAATGTTATCCAACACTCACACCGTATCTACTTGCCTTTTACTTTCACATTTGACTGGAAACATTGAAACATTGTAAGTGAAAGGATAATATCCTTTTTAGATAGGAATTTTAAGAATTCAGGTTTACTTTGAACCACAAAAATATAATACCGTTCTTATTTACTTTCCGACTTTCTTGTTTTTGACTATTTTCTGCTTCTTGGGTCTCTTGGTTGAAGATGGTGCTTTGATTATTTGCTGATCTTCCTGTCTCAGACATGGTGCATTATCCTCATTGTATTTGTAGAATTTGTAAGCAGCATAGAGGCCAGACATAAGCGCACCTTGGATCCATCCATTTGCCCATGAGATGGCATCTCCAGCCATGTAAACTGGATGGATCGGATTTGTTAACGCGTCTTTGTTGTTGATGTACTCAAAGGGGCGAAGACATGCAAAAGCTCCCTGGGATGCAGGATCGCTAAACCAGGCTTGCACGACTCCGTGCTCAAAATATTGTTTGGCCTCTGGGTGGATCTCGCACACTTCTTGGAGAGCACTTGCAACAGTTTGGTCGCTGGTCTGTGCTCCAAAGGTCAAGGCATCTTGACCCCACGTGTATGACACTAGGATTCCACGATCATCACTCGTGTATGGAGACCCGTCCCACCCTGGATATTTGATCTGACCGATTGGACGGTCAGTTATTGTGAACCCACCTTGACCTACACTATCCTGCCAAAACCTCTTTCGAAACTGCAACAGGACTTTGGTGGATGGCTCGTACGTTATATCAGCCATAGCCTTTTGCTGTTTGGGTTCTAGGGGTATCTTCAGCTGACGTAAAATGGTCAAAGGAAGGGTAAGAATGACTGCATCCCCTACGTAACATACATGTTCTCCACTCTGAGTATTCCTCCCCGTGACCTTGACTTGGTCGGTTGTACCCATTAACTCCACCGCCTGCACATGGACTCCGAAGTGGATCCGATTTAATAACTCAACGTCTGTGTTCCAACCGTAGTTGTTGGGCCTAATGAAGGCCTCCGGTAGGGCTGACATGCCATCTTCTGGTGTGCGAAGCTCCTCCTGCCACCATCCTCCTAGTTCATCTCGGAGGTATTCCACCATGCTCTGATCTAGTATGATATTATAACCGGACATCTGTCGAGAAACGTAATTAATTTGCTTTAGAATCTTGTAATACTTGATAACAGCAAACAAATCATGGAGAATTTGAGAAAACTCTGAAACTGTTCAATAAACGACAATAAAATAGTATTTATACAGCTACATTTTGAAAAACTTGTTTGCATATATATCTTAAGAATGGAGGAAGGGCTACCTTAATGTATGTCTTTCAATGTTGAATATTGAATAAACTGAAACAGGTTGCAAAAAGGACAAAAGATATAACTCACATTAAATTTAAAATTAAGTTACTCTTAATGGGCTGAATGTATGGGAATTTACAACTTCAAAACGAAAGGTGGATACAAAATATAGAATTTGTTCAAAGATATAACCAGCAGTAAATGCTTACCGGCTTCCATCAGGTCTTCATATATCACACATTATTACATGCTCATTTTTTTCTCCGTTAACTTTACATTGTCAGAATCGTTCAGTATTTTATGTTATTGCTCATCTTCATATTGCATTCACGTGCATAAAGGAACTACTTTCTATTGTAAACAAACAATGGACGCAGACGCCAGCACTTTTGATTTGTAAACAAGTCATGTACACTCGCGTAGTAGGCGTTTTACGTTGTGGTTGTTTAAATTTGTTTCTGAATGAAGTAAAGCAGTTGTTTCGTGGACTGCCATATACCAGTTGCTTTGGCACATCCGCGTTAACTATATGATACAATGTTTCGGATTTAGGCTAGCTAAAGAACAGACGAAAGAAAGGGTCCTTAAAAATAACATAAAAGTATCAAGACATAAACTTTCTTCTTTAGCTGGTGATAAGAATGGCAAAATATATACTTACAGTTTTACATCCTGAATTTCCTCCAAATGTGCTTTCTTAGTTCCGCAAATCCGAATTACATTAGCCATGCCATAGGTTCTCAATCTTGATTACACATTTCGAAATTGTACTGTAATTTCGAATACAAGTGCAATTACATGCTCCTTACTGCACTCAAAATGAAATAAGCATTAAATTCCATAGCGTCTTTTTGATAATCGCAATTGAAAGACTTCATATTTTTCCCATATTATGATTTCAAACAGTCAATGGCTGAAACAGAAACACATTTGCAGAGGTCAACAAGCTTCTCCCTCGCTTCTTCAATCAGATGTTCTTCATGTGGAATTGTCACATATAAATCCAGTCCATAATCACGACATTTCGTAGAATCGACAAAAATACCAAACTCTATTCATTCCAGATCAAACAGAAAAGTTGTTGCAATGCGCATTCATTCACAATATGACTCCTAATTTCAATTTTAAGTAGACAAAAAAAGCCATTTTCTTTCGAAAGTTATGTCCAGCGCGGGACTAAGTTCAAATTTATCTGGGTGGAGTTATGTGCGCAGTAATAATGTTGTTATTGTGTAATGATGAATCGACGCTTGTGTATTTAGTTTGGAAATACGGCATACATTCAGTTATTTTGTTTCTTGTTGTGTATTTTTTAAATATAATTAAGCATTAGGTAGAATAAAAAAATGAGCATATAATAAAAAGGTTACTGCATTTGTATGGGAAAATATGAACTCGTTTTGTCGATGAATATACTTCACTCCCAAGGTCGTGCAGTACTTACATCCGAAAAAGCTCGTTCATATTTTCCCGTACAAATACAGTAACCTATAAATACTAACTGCCTCCGCTGTTCATATATCACATAGTGCTTACTGGCTCAGTTATTCATATCGCACTAAGTACTCACTAAGTTGTTCACATAACACATATTACTCAATGAATCAGCTATTCATATCGCACATAGTACTCAATGCCTTATCTGTTCGTATAGCACATATTACTTACTGACGCAGCTATTTATAAAGTACATAGTACTTACTGCCTGGCTATACATACTGGACATAATACTTACTGGTTCAGCGGTCCAACTGGCCCACAGTACTTACTGACTCAGCTATTCATATAGCACAGAGTACTTACTGACTCAGCTGTACATAGAGAACATAGTACTCGTTCACTAAGCTGTTGATATGGCACATGGTACTCACTGACTCCGTTGTTGATATTGCACATGGTACTTGCTGACTCAGCTATTTATATCGGACACATGATTTACTGACTCAGAAGGTTTCTTCACTACTATAAAGTACAGGCACAAAGAAACACATATACAAAAAGATTGACTAGCTTAGAAGAATAAATATTTGTATTTAACAAAGACAAGCGACGATTACCCAGAAGAAAAATAGTCAAAATGGATGAAAAAGAACGAAATAACAGAAAAGTTTGCAAACAAATATTTTAATTTAGCACAGAGAACCAAAGACAATCAAGAATAAAGAATGGTCAAAATTTATGAAAAAGAATGAAACAACAGAAAAGGCAACAACACTTCCAGAAACGAGATATTATCTACCGTATATACTCGCTTATAAATCGTCCATTTTACCAAGAAATTATTAATGCAGAGGAGAGGGTCTTATAAACATGATATAAAAATTAAAATCTCAGCTTATTCGCTTATTTTGTGATGATAAACGTGCGTTATTTTCTCGATCCACAATGTTTTAACAGAGTTGCTAATTAGATAAATAGGACCTTAATCCTCTTGCTTGTAACAGTAGCACTGCTTTGTTTTCCCCAGTGGACAATCCTTTGAGTGTGCCATGAACCTGATACATTGTTCAATGTTAAGTCCCTTTGACCATACCGCGCAACTGACACATGTTCATTTACGGAAATCCTTTGATGAGATTTCAAAGACTGTATGATTTCTTATAGACCCCAAGCTCAACTTGTACATAAATAACGGTCCAAGTTGATGAATAGTCAGTGTTCGCTCAATTACAGTGAACTTTGTCATTTAGACATCATACATCGTGAATTACTAAAACACTTCAATTTAAAGTTAGAGACTTTGCAGAGAAAAACAGTAATAGTGTTGCTGAACGTGAATCTGGTGTCATAGAAACAGGTGTGTGTTTGGCGGAAGAAAACTCAGCTCTAGTTGATAGTAACAGGCATCGGAAGAAAATTGCAATAATGGAAAGCCCTTATGCGGATTGTTATTTTGGTACAGCAGCGTATATCACGGGCTGTTGAGAGCGATCACGGGTTCTGAGTTCAGTACAGCCGGACCTCTCCTAGTTTTTGTTAAAACAAAATTTTTCTTTTATAAAATTAAAAAGGTGTTGTCCAGACCGGGCCCCGAGGACATATTCCTGCCCCCCCCCCTTGTCAATCCTGCGTGTATCGGGCGCAATAGATGCAGTCTGTGAAACAGAAGGTGCGTCGACATCAAACCTACCAAGCTGTGACCCCTGGCGGCACCACGTCGGTACCGCATCCTTTGAATGTTTAAAACAAGCCATCAACGCAAATATGCGTAAACGGTGGATATGTCCATAGTAGGTAAGGGTGCCACTGTAACCCGTGTTGACATACTATAGTCACCTGTGGAAATCAGCATGACTTGAAGCCACTATAGCCATCTACGAAAGTTTAAGATCGCGAAGTCACTATAGCCATCTATGAAAGTTTAAGATCGTGAAGTTACTGTAGCCATCTTCGAAAGTTGAAGATCGTGAAGTCACTGTAGCCATCTACGAAAGTTTAAGATCGTGAAGTCACTATAGCCATCTATGAAAGTTTAAGATCGTGAAGTTACTGTAGCCATCTTCGAAAGTTGAAGATCGTGAAGTCACTGTAGCCATCTACGAAAGTTTAAGATCGTGAAGTCACTGTAGCCATCTAAGAAAGTTTAAGATCGTGAAGCTACTGTAGCCATCTTCGAAAGTTGAAGATCGTGAAGTCACTGTAGCCATCTACGAAAGTTTAAGATCGTGAAGTCACTATAGCCATCTATGAAAGTTTAAGATCGTGAAGTTACTGTAGCCATCTTCGAAAGTTGAAGATCGTGAAGTCACTGTAGCCATCTACGAAAGTTTAAGATCGTGAAGTCACTGTAGCCATCTACGAAAGTTTAAGATCGTGAAGTCAATATAGCCATCCATGAATTTAACATTATGGACCACTATTGCAATCTAAGGATTATTACGGGCGGTGGGTTACAGTGCATGATATATAGGCATTTTACATGACGTATATATTTACACGAAAATTATAAAAGATTAAATGGTAATATATTTATTTGCAGATTGCAAAAGAATGGTATATCCAGCAATGAGAATTTCAACTCTGTGGATTTTTCCTAGTTCAAGAAAATGGATGTTGTCCAGAGTTAGGCGCGCATTTATCTGTCTCTTCGTCATGCACCATACACATAAAGGTCCATTTCGTCCTATCTTTTTTCATAACTTTCAGAAGGCCATGCCGTTCCATCATGTTGAATTTCATAGAGTGTTCTGTCAGTCCATCATGTTCAATTCCAATATAATCTTGAAGTCACATTCGTATATAAAAATCTCATTCGAATTATCTTTTGTGGAAATACCATGTCAACAATTTTCCTCTCCAATGAAAATTATAGTCACATTGGTCCTGTTAAATTCCCACACATGGCAAGAGTGACCCAGTGGTAGAGTTTTTAAGATGGATATAGAGGCCCTAAATGTTAGAGTTCCTTGGACGGATATAGTGGCCCCCAATGTTAAACTCCAGAGTAGACGGATATGGTGTCCCCCAGTGTTAAACTCCAGAGAAGATGGATATGGTGGCCCCCAATGTCAAACTCCAGAGCAGATGGATATGGTGGCCCTCAATGTCAAACTCCAGAGTAGACGGATATGGTGTCCCCCAGTGTTAAACTCCAGAGAAGATGGATATGGTGGCCCCCAATGTCAAACTCCAGAGTAGATGGATATGGTGGCCCTCAATGTCAAACTCCAGAGTAGACGGATATGGTGTCCCCCAGTGTTAAACTCCAGAGTACATGGATATGGTGGCCCTCAATGTTAAACTCCAGAGTAGATGGCTATATAGGTCCACAAAATCCTTTTGGCGGCAATAGTATTTTGTATATGAATTCGTTTCTTTTATTGATCAGTTCTTGGTAATGTATATTCCCTCTCCGACGATATCCATATTACTAAATACAATTTGGGTCATGTGACAGTAAAATAAGTTTTCGTCGTATTGTGTTTTATAAACCACGGATTATCTACTTCTTTGCTTTGTACAGACGGTACTGAAACCATGTTATCCATGATATATACCCCTTTGCTTTGTACAGACTGTATTGAAACCATGATATCCACGATATCTACAACTTTGCTTTATACAGATCGTATTGAAACCATGATGTCTACCTCTTTGCTTTATACAGATGGCACTGAAACCATGATATCTACCTCTTTGACTTATAAACATGGTATTGAAACTAGGCTGAAAAGATCATTGCCGAGGAGCAGGCGTGGTTCAGAGCAGGGCGCAGCACACCAGGACAGATCTTCAACCTCAGTATATTGTGTGAGAAGCACATCCAAAACCAGCAAGATCTGTACCACGTCTTCGTGGATTTCATCACAGTAATAGAGCACCTCTATGACAAAGCCACCAGTGTAGTATACTTCAACGGCAGCATAACGGACTGGTTCAGAACAACAGTCGGAGTCAGACAAGGCTGTCTGCTCTCTTCCACACTATTCTATATCTTTCTGGGGAGAATCATGGCAGACGCGCTTGATCAGCATACAGGGACAGTCAGCATCGGAGGCAAAACAATCACCAACTTACGTTCTGCTGATGACATTGATGGACTAGCAGGAAATGAGCAAGAATTAGCTAGCTTAGTAGAGAGCCTTGACAAAACCTCTTCAGCCTATGGCATGGAAATTAGTGCAGAGGAGACCAAAATGATGACCAGCAACATCAAGGGCATCAGCACTGACTTCAGGGTCCAAGGTACAAAGCTAGAAACAGTCCACAGCTTCAAGTAGTTGGGGGCAACTGTAACAGATGAAGGATCGAAGCCCGAAATACTCTCCAGAACTGCACAGACAACATCAGCGCTGAAAAACTGAAGCCCATCTGGAAGGACAAAAACATCGCACTGAGCTCAAAAGTCAGACCCATGCACTCAACGATGATCTCCATATTTCTCTATGCCTGAGAATCATGGACCATAGCAGCAGACTTGGAGAAAAGGATACAGGATACAGAGATGAGATGTTTCAGAAAGATCCTTGGCGTCACATACAAAGACCATATCACCAATGAAGAAATACGGCAAAGGATAAGACAAGCCACTGGGCCTCACGATGACCTCCTGATGATAGTGAAAAAACGTTAACTTCAGTGGTATGGACATGTCTCACGATCATCAGGACTTGCCAAGACAATCCTACAAGGCACTGTACAAGGAAGAAGAAAGAGGGCAGGCAAAGAAAGAGATGGGAAGATAACATTCGAGAGTGGACAGGCTTGACACTGGGCGACTCACTGAGAAAGACGGAAAATCGAGAAGAATGGAAGAAGCTGGTTGCTTGGTCATGTGCAGTGCCCCAACGGTCTTCCAGGCTACGGGACTGATGATGATGATGATGATGATGATGACGATGATGATTGAAACCATGATATCTACCTCTTTGCTTTAAACACAGGGTATTGGAACCATGCTATCTACCTCTTTGCTTTATATAGATGGTACTGAAACCACATCTAGCTCCTTGCTTTGTACAGACGGTAGTGAAACAATAATATCTACATCTTGCTTTGTATAGATAGTACCGACAGTTGAAAGGGCAAATGTAATTTGATTTCCCAAGACTGTAAGAAAACAAATGCCAACTCCAAACTACCAAAGTACTGTCTTCATTTAAATTGTTCTATATTGCTTCCTGAGACAATATTTTAAAAACTGTACATGTTACACTTTTTGTCTTTTATGTGTGTTTTTTCAGAATTTTGACCTCTTTATGTTTTATATGTTCTCTTGTTTTACTGAGTGTTTGTATTTGTTTGGAAGGATTTGCCTTCTAAGCACTTTCATTTTCACATTTTTCTATCTTTAAATTTAGCTGGCACCATATATTCACTTTTGAGCTCAGGTGCCACAAATCCATCGATGTTTGCACTTTTTCATGTAGTATGTCCAAATCACAAGCACGTTTGCATGCCTCTTTGTAAAGCTTTCGGATGCCCTAGTGCATGGGTCTAAGACTCATACCATCATGAGGGCATTTTCGAAGGGCCACAACACCTTTTCTATCACTTATTACACCTTGTGATGCAAATCATTTTTCAGGCCAAAAAATAAGGCATGACAGGCTGCGTGTTTGAGACCCCTGCCTTAGAGGGTCTGAAAACAACCGTTTGATGCATTGGACAGGGAGAGAGAAATGAAAATTTACAGTTGACTGGTAGAGAAAGTATGCTCCAATAATCTCCATTGGGGACATGTCAGTTGTAGATTAACATGTAGTATATGTACATTTGTTATCATGCTGTTATCTTGGCGGAACAGTACATTTCTGGATCTGAAATCTATACACAACTTTCATTCTTTTGAACTTTTTCACGAATAGTTTGGATTCTCTTCATAAAACCGTTAGCTCCTCTTATATTTTAATTTATAACTTTGATAATTAAATTATTTGTTAAGTTTTATAAGCATGTTCCTTTTGCTTTTTTATGTTACTTAGTTTGTCACCACAGTTATGTTGTTTTCAAGCTGTAGAATGAAATGAGGCTCATCAATAGCTGTTATCAAAGTGTAGAATACAAACGTAGTGTATCAATAGCTGTTATCAAAGTGTAGAATACAAAACTAGTGTATTAATAGCTGTTATCAAAGTGTAGAATACAAAAGTAGTGTATCAATAGCTGTTATCAAAGTGTAGAATACAAAAGTAGTGTATCAACAGCTGTTATCAAAGTGTAGAATATAAAACTAGTGTATCAATAGCTGTTATCAAAGTGTAGAATACAAAAGTAGTGTATCAATAGCTGTTATCAAAGTGTAGAATACAAACGTAGTTTATCAATAGCTGTTATCAAAGTGTAGAATACAAACGTAGTGTATCAATAGCTGTTATCAAAGTGTAGAATACAAAAGTAGTGTATCAATAGCTGTTATCAAAGTGTAGAATACAAAAGTAGTGTATCAATAGCTGTTATCAAAGAGTAGAATACAAAAGTAGTGTATCAACAGCTGTTATCAAAGTGTAGAATACCATGCAGTGTATCACAATTTGTTACTGAAGTGTAGAATACCATGCAATGTAGCAATAGTTATCAAGTGTATAATACCATGTAGTGTATCGATAGTTGTTATTAAAGTTTAGAATATCATGTAGTGTAGCAACAGTTCTTACAAAAATGCAGAATATCATGCAGTGTTTCTGCAGTTGTTATGAAATTATAGAATACCTTGAAGTATATCATCAATGGCTATCAAAGTGTAGAACCAATATTTGTTATCGAAGTGTAGAATACCATGTAGGCTATCAATAGCTGTTATCAAAGTGTAGAACACCATGTAGGCTATCAATAGCTGTTATCAAAGTGTAGAATACCATGTAGGCTATCAATACTTGTTATCAAAATGTAGAACACCATGTAGGCTATCAAAAGCTGTTATCAAAGTGTAGAATACCATGTAGGCTATCAATACTTGTTATCAAAATGTAGAACACCATGTAGGCTATCAATAGCTGTTATCAAAGTGTAGAATACCATGTAGGCTATCAATACTTGTTATCAAAATGTAGAACACCATGTAGGCTATCAATAGCTGTTATCAAAGTGTAGAATACCATGTAGGCTATCAATATTTATTATTAAAGTGTAGAATACCATGTAGGTTATAAATAGTTCTTATCAAAATGTAGAACACCATGTAGGCTATCAATAGTTGTTATTAAAGTGTAGAATACCATGTAGTGTATAAATAATTGCTATTAAAGTGTAGAATACCATGTAGGTTATAAATAGTTCTTATCAAAATGTAGAACACCATGTAGGCTATCAATAGTTGTTATTAAAGTGTAGAATACCATGTAGTGTATAAATAATTGCTATTAAAGTGTAGAATACCATGTAGTGTATCACTAGTTGTTATCAAAGTGTAGAATACCATGTAGTGTATCAATAGTGATTAAAGTGTAGACTACAATGAAGTGTATCACTAGTTGTTATTAAAGTGTAGAATACAATGAAGTTTATCAATATTTGTTATTAAAGTGTAGGATACCATGTAGTGTATTAAAAGTTGTTATTGAAGTGTAGAATACCATGTTATCTATCAATAGTAATCAAAATGTAGAATACCATGCAGAAAATCAACAGCTGCTATTAAAGTGTAGAATACCATGCAGAAAATCAATAGATGCTATTAAAGTGTAGAATACAATGAAGTGTATCAATAGTTATTAAAGTGTAGAATACCATGTAGTGTATCAATACTTATTAAAGTGTAGAATACGATGAAGTGTATCACTAGTTGTTATTAAAGTGTAGAATACAATGAAGTTTATCAATATTTGTTATTAAAGTGTAGGATACCATGTAGTGTATTAAAAGTTGTTATTGAAGTGTAGAATACCATGTTATCTATCAATAGTAATCAAAACGTAGAATACCATGCAGAAAATCAACAGCTGCTATTAAAGTGTAGAATACCATGCAGAAAATCAATAGATGCTATTAAAGTGTAGAATACCATGTTGTCTGTCAATAGTAATCAAAATGTAGAATACCATGCAGAAAATCAACAGCTGCTATTAAAGTGTAGAATAACATGCAGAAAATCAATAGATGCTATTAAAGTGTAGAATGCCATATTGTCTATCAATAGTAATCAAAACGTAGAATACCATGCAGAAAATCAACAGCTGCTATTAAAGTGTAGAATACCATGCAGAAAATCAATAGATGCTATTAAAGTGTAGAATACCATGTTGTCTGTCAATAGTAATCAAAACGTAGAATACCATGCAGAAAATCAACAGGTGCTATTAAAGTGTAGAATACCATGTTGTCTATCAATAGATGCTATTAAAGTGTAGAATACCATGTTGTCTATCAATAGATGCTATTAAAGTGTAGAATACCATGTTGTCTGTCAATAGTAATCAAAACGTAGAATACCACGCAGAAAATCAACAGGTGCTATTAAAGTGTAGAATACCATGTTGTCTATCAACAGATGCTATTAAAGTGTAGAATACCATGTTGTCTATCAATAGTAATCAAAATGTAGAATACCATCCAGAAAATCAATATTTGTTATTAAAGTGTATGATACCATGTAGTGTATCAATAGTTGTTATTAAAGTTTAGAATACCATGAAGTGTATCAATAGTTGTTGTTAAAGTTTAGAATACCATGTAGTCTATCAATAGTTATTATTATAGTGTAGAATACAATGTTGTCTATCAATAGTTGTTATTAACGTGTAGAATACCATGAAGTGTATCAATAGTTGTTATTAAAGTGTAGAATACCATGAAGTGTATCAATATTTGTTATTAAAGTGTAGAATACCATGAAGTATATCAATAGTTGTTTTTAAAGTGTAGAATACCATGAAGTGTATCAATATTTGTTATTAAAGAGTAGAATACCATGAAGTGTATCAATAGTTGTTATTAAAGTGTAGAATACCATGAAGTGTATGAATAGTAATCAAAACATTGAACACCATGAAGTGTATTAAATATTTGTTATTAAAGTGTAGAATACCATTCAGTATATGAATAGATTTTATTAAAATGTAGAATACTATGTTGTCTATCAATAATAATCAAAACGTAGAATACCATGTAGAGAGAGAGAGAGAGAGAGAGATGCAAACACACACACACACACACACACACACACACACAAACGCACCTTGTAAGCCAGTATGGCTGTTTCTGTCCATGGTCTCAACGTGTGTCCATTCTTCTTCTGATAAATATCAGAGCGGAAGAATTCCAGCATGGACAGCTTACTCCATTTATTCATCCACCTGTCCCATCCCTTTTCACTGTGGTCTTTGATTAGTTCTTCCTTGACTGGTCGGACTGTCTCTCTGTACAAATCCACTGAAATATGATAAGGCCAAAAATACATTTATATTGGAGGCTTGGTGTCTATCATTTTAAGACAAATATATTGTTCCAAGATGGGGTTTGTGGCTGTGTTACCATTAGACCTACTATATTACCATTAGACTCACTATATTTTCATCAATGTATATATTACCATTAGACTGACTATACTGTCATCAGATGTACTATATTACCATTAGACTCATTATACTGTCATCAGATGTACTATATTACCATTAGACTCACTGTACTGTCATCAGATGTACTATATTACCATTAGACTCACTATATTGTCATCAGATGTACTATATTACCATTAGACTCACTATACTGTCATCAGATGTACTATATTACCATTAGACTCACTATATTGTCATCAGACGTACTATATTACCATTAGACTCACTATACTGTCATCAGATGTACTATATTACCATTAGACCCACTATATTATTATTTAGACTTAGTGTATTCCTGTTAGACTTATTATATTACAATTAGGCTTACTACCAGACTCGGATTAGTTATGAACAGCAATAATGTATTAATTTATTCTTTTTGAAACCGTAATTGTAACGAGTACCATTCATGATCTATTGAAGATAAGTTTGACATTGACACCAAACGCCACAGAGTACGCATTATTTGGGGAAAAAACAGAAAAATCACAATCCACAAGCAAACATCTCCAAACAAAATAGGTGCCACGCAACTGTATGAATTTGTTTACATTTCAAACAGATTTCATATCTGAAAAGCCCGCATATATAGCAGAGATACAGACAGACAAGCGACGAGAATACTCACAGATTCCGGATATTCCCGCCTTCTTCATCTCTGGAGTGAGATTCGCATCCCATCCAGGCCAGAACTCATTCGTCCATTTACCGTTGTCCTTTTCCCAATCTGTGTTCGAAAAGTTGGTTGAAATAATAAAGACAGCAAGAAGTCAATCAGTCAACAAGTCCATCCGTCAACAAGTAAATCACTCAACAAATCCATCAGTCAACAAGTACATCAGTCAACAAGTCAATCACTCAAAAAGTCAATCAGTCAGCAAGTCAATCACCCAACAAGTCAATTTGTTAACAAGTCTATCAGTCAACAAATCAATCAGTAAGATCTATATTTTATATATTTTCATAAGCTTGGTTGCATTGTCTCAAACTATAATTTCTTGACTCCAATACTAGGTAACACAGTACAATTATTCACCAAATCATTGATCTACGCGTATTCCATCCATGATTCACCAATACTTCTTTAGTATTAGTATTTATCTATTTCTTTGTATGTATGTATGTATGTATTGCCATGAAATTGTGTGTAATAAAATATATTTGTATACTATATGAACGAAAATGTAAATAAATTTCGTTGCCGCATACTGCTTTACCCGGGGCGGGGGGTGTATAGTTTCAGCTTTAGCCATTTCAGAATACTGAGTTTGGTTCACACGTTTTCGCACGTTGTAATAGTGCAAATGTTTTATAGATATTTTCGCAGTACATTCTGTCATGGTCAGCGTGACATGTAAACATTAAGATTGACATAAGAGCTAGGCACGCAATAAAAAGTTGACTGCAAAGAATGGGAATGCTCTGTTTGGGGCATGAGAGGGTTTTATTTAGGACCCTCTAGAATAACGATCCGTCAGATATGTCAATATAGGCTTAAGTAGAAAAAATCGCTCTGAGATCAGTATTAAAAAAGTAGTTTTGTTTGGTTAAATCGTCCAAGGGACGAAGTTTGGAACGTTGAAGGACAGGGAACCAGAGAAAGATTCGACTTCACAGAAAAGTGAACGAGTCTTGGGAAAGCACAAGCACTAAAGATGAAGCTATACACACCTGCTAGGTAAAGCTGTATGCGGCAACGAAATTTATTTACATGTATGTATGTTATGTTATGTTATGTATGCATGCATGTATGTATGTATGTATGTATGTATGTATGTATGTATGTATGTATGTATGTATGTATAAATGCATAGAAATACCTGTGTAACGAGGTAAATTAATGTACGCGCATGCGTAGTGTTCATCATCGTTTTAGTACTTGCCGGTGCCTCATGTATTACACTGCTCAATCGTTGTATGTTTAGCTTTTCACAGGGGGTCATAGAACCCCTGGGTTTATTTAACCCGAATACTCTAGTCGAGGGGCTCCAGGTGGCCGAGTGGTCTAGAGCGCTCGCTTTTACCGATCACTGCTATCTCACCTCTGTCCGCGTGGGTTCGAGTTTCGGGCTCGGTCAATGTGGGTATGTGAGAAATCTTGCAAGTAGCTTCCCGTTGGTCGCTGGCTCTTACTGTTGCTTTCCCGAGTACTTCCTCCACCAGTTATACTGGCCACCATGTACAATATTCTGCGCTGAGAAATGGCGTTAAACCCACAAACAACAATAATTACTACTACTACTACTTCAGTCGAAGGTAATGTTGGTTCGAAGGGCGAATCGGTTTGCTTAATGTGAGGGAACAAACGTGGAGTCTGTGGCACAAGGAGGCTCTCGATGGATTCATCAGCAGTCTGGGAGGAGTAGACCACGCGTGACCGTTCCTTCACAATTGGACAGAAGCTGCGGGATCGGAAACATCTCGTGATCCACTGGACGCCACGAAGTAAATATCATCATACGGTCCACTTTTGAATCAATGTAATTCAATGTTACCATTTGTGTAAAAATCTAATTCAGTGTAACTTAATTCAATGCTACTATGTCTGAAAATAAAAAAATGAGCACTTTCTATTTCCACTGAACAGTCCAAACAAACGTTTTTCCTCCCGTAGAATGTCTACGTACAACATAAAACACTCTGAAGACTTACAAAAGGAACACAATAAGTGAGATTAACTCAAAAATTGGAACAAATCTGATTGCTTAATTCTCTCCTTAAATACATCGTATATTGCGATTGTATTTCGCAATGGACCCCATGTGACGGAATATACTACTTATTTTGCGTCGCTTTGGCCTATTAATGTGACCTAGCCCAACCAATGGGAAGTTACAGAATTATTCTAGAATTGTCGAAACCCCATTAGCCACTGATAAATTAAGCCATAAGCGCCATTTAAGTGTTATCATTAAGATTATTATTAATAATTGTCACAGGCAAAACTAACTAAAGATATTCTTTATACATTACAGCCATGAATAAAAGTAAAAAGAAAAGATAAATTCATGTGCCAAGAGTTACAAAAAAAAACCCAATGATATACATAACAGTATGGATGTATGTATGTATGTATGTATGTATGTATGTATGTATGTATGTATATGTATATATGTTTCACGAAATGGCAAATCTCACCTTCCAAAGTGATTTTCTTTCCAAACACATACAGAAAACCTTTAGGGTTCTTGTTCTTGAACGGTCGCATTTTGATCTTGAACTGGTTAAGGTAGTGCCACGTCAAAAAGTGGCTAGGGGGGATCCTCATGGCGCCACCTACAATAAAATACACACATGACATGTTGTAATTTTCTAAACATAACTGAAATTATCATATGCCGCATATATCGCTATAGCTCATTTAAACTGACATAAAATAGTATGCATGTAACTATTTTAATGTATTGCGTTAACATTCAAAGAGTTATCACCCTCCAGAATTGGGACAGGGAAGTGTTAAAGAAGCAGATTGTCTTCAGTTCTACTACCTTCAACCCCCTCCCCCCCTCTCTCCCTCTCTCTCTCTCTCTCTCTCTCTCGATTGCTTGCTCGATGGCTTAACATTTTGAGAGATACGGATTACGTCTATCTATATACTTATAAATATTTATGTCATTTACGTAAAGTCATAAATTATATGCATTATTATACAACCTCATGTATAGCGGGATGAGAAATATACACAAGTCTGTACAGAAAACCGAATCCATGAAATCACAGTATAACACATAAATACAATGATATATTTACAACTGATATATATGTATACAACACATCAATTCTTTTATTAAAATATTGATACAGTTTTATATAATGCCTTTGGGACAGAAAGTATCTAACCGTGTATGTATGTATGTACGCATGTATGTATGTATGTATGTATGTATGTACGCACGTACGCATGTATGTATGTATGTACGCATGTATGTATGTATGTATGTATGTATGTGGGTGTATGTATATATTTATATATGTATGTACGTTGTTGTTGTTGTTGTTGTGGGGTTTAACGCCATTTTTCAGCACACGATAGGCTATACATGGCGGCCAGTATTATTGGTGGAGGAAGAACCCGGGAAGACCCGAAAAGAACCACCGACCCACGAGAAGCTACTGGCAAGCTTTCTCACATACCCACATTGGCTGAGTCCGAGACTCGAACCGGCGCAGACAGAGGTGAGATAGCAGTGATCCGTAAGGGAGAGCGCTTTAGACCACACGGCCACTCGGGGCCCCTGTATGTACGTACGTACGCATGTATGTATGTATGGTATGTATGTATGTATTTATGTTTGTATTCATGCATGCATGTATAATAATAATAATAATAAATTTGCATTCACGCGTTATACATATAAGAAAAAACGAATCTAGTAATATTACCTTCTGCGTGCAAACTTTTTGGAAAGTCATGAACAGTTTTCACCCTACCGCCTACTCGGTTTGTTAGTTCAATAATAGTAGTCTGAAACAGAAATAAGCAGTATTAACAATATTGTATGTCCTGGATGTTTTATTATTGTGAGGTCGGTTAAATTACAGGTTTAAAACAGGAAGGATGGTGCTATTGTTACCTACATGTTTAGAGTTAGCAACATTATTTCTGCATTATGCGCGAAACTAAAAATGGCCTGAAAATTATTTCAAATAATCATTTCCACGAAGTTATAAACAAGCTTATGCGTCGTGTGTGTGCCCTGTACATACAAAATATTGCACGATACGTGGAATGATTTAGGCCATTCTTCAATTGCGCATACGTTAAGGCGAACAAATACACAATTTGAGTTTATTTTAAAACTGTAAATTTACGTATATCCCCGTTAACACTGAACAGCTGCAGAAAATTAATTAACAATAAAAATACTATGGCATTTCTCATTGATTAAAAATTTCTATTCAACTGAGGTAAAGGGATCAAATTAAAAAAAAAGAAATGTATAGATTAACCGGAAAATGAAGGAAACTATATAAAACCAAGGTGAACAAAGCCAACTGAATTTTTTTTACTTACATTTTATATGATTTCTTTATTTATAAACGGCAGTACATAAATGCAAATTACGAAAGCCTGCTAACCTTATGTCCAGCTTGTTCAAGTTCATAAGCGGCCACTAAACCGGAAATTCCTGCACCTACGATGATCACGTGTTTTCCATTTGATGTCTTTCCTTTCTTCCGAGGATTAAGAATTCTTCTCCTGATATCATACACGTATTGGAGACCACCTTCCGTAATCTTGTCAAAAAATGACTTCCGATGATTGTCTTCTTGTTGAAGGGATTTATGTTCCATATTCAGCTTGAATTGTCCAGCATCTATTTTCTGAAAATAAATGATGCTTACAAAAAGATGTTGTCCCCCGCCCAAATACTCTAATTAAATAAACTAATAATTATACTAAAGCAATACGCTTTCTAACTGGTCGAACGTTAAAATTTGCTGTATCAATTCCATGATATACAGTCGAAAACGTTTTACACAATTGTGTCGTAATTACTCCTTTGAGCTAATAGCACGGAAAATTACATGAAAATCAACATCGCTAGCCAAGGTACCGATAGTAAAACCTTTTCTATTCCTTGGCGTAATGATCAGATATGTATGTGCTTCGGGTCTGTGAATTTCATTGGATGCGGTGTTCAAATCTGAACACTGTTCCTATGTGATAGAGTAAATGGGAGCACACAAATTGAATGGACTGATAAAGAAGCAATGTTCCACTGCCGGTCAGTGTTTGCACAAATACCTTTCATTCAAATACACCAATAATGACTTCCCTCTAGTACATAGTCATACTGTCAATGTTAAACTTACAAAGCATCGTTTTCAGATCAAATGCCTCCACCATTTTCGGCCGATGAACAATGCACCACGCTATTGGTTAGTTGGCACTACATACTAATGCAGGCAACTCATGAAATCCAATAGATGTCGCTAGAACAAAGCACAAACATATATATATATATATATATATATATATATATATATATATATATATATATATATATATATATATATATATTCCATCCGCCAAGGTGTATATAGGGTTATCATATCGGAACCTTGGCTAGCGATGATGCATGAGCAAACGAGGACATTAATTGCGTGTGAAATGCAAGAATGAGTAATTTCTAAAATAAACAAGCTTGTATAAAAATATATGACACCAAAATAGAACCAGGATGAGCGTTAAACGTTAATTTCTAGAACTGTCTATGTTGTCAATATGATAAGAATTTTTACTAAAATTAAAATAAAAAACATGAAAAATATCAAGTAGACCAGGTTTATCATGGGTGAATTCCTATGCCCTAGACTCAGATCCGAATAAAGATGTTTACTTCCAATGATATTGATCCTCGCATTTAACTCGCACTCATAGAGAAATAATAACTATTTATTATTTGCTTACAAAATCAAAACAACCTTAATTTCCATATTCAGGTTCACAGTGAACTTGATTTTGGACACGGTCAAGTACTATGTTCAAATGTACATTGCATATAATCATGCAGAAAAAAACCTAACAAACGTATATAGTATGTTAGTATACATAACAAGCTAAAGTACAATATAAACCTCTTTCTCGAGTCTTTTACCCAGCCAACTCCTTCCATATATCTACAAAATTATACTCTATTTCGTTTATCGAACATCGAGTCCAAAAGTGTGCACTAGCGATAAGGAACCATAGGAATCGCTCTATGATATATTTTACGATATGACGTTTCACAACATTTGGACTCCTCTAAAGAAATGTTTTGACTTGTTTGAGCAAGTGTTGTGGTATGGTGCTTATCGACAAAGATATGTTTTGGTCACCTGGCCAGGTTAGGTTTTTCTGGGTCACCTGGCCTGATTCAGTTTTTTTAGGTCACCTGGTTAGGTTCAGTTTCTGTAGGTCACCTAAACTGGTTCAGCTTTTTTTCGCTAAGTAAGATAATCAGGATTTGTAGAAACGAAAATATTGAGCACACGGTTCAAACTTAAACCAAAATTAGAAAACTCCGAGTTGAAATATTAGATAGAAAGTACACAGGTTTCTCAATCTTTCCTCTATATACCATTCCCCACCCCCATAAAGAAAACAAAATAAACCCCCCAACAAACAACGTATGCATACTGAAGTACGCCATTGTGGAATAAGTAAGTTACCATGACCCAACGTTTACGCTTGTTAGTAAGTTCAGACTTTAGATCTAGTCAACCTGCCTGTTATATGTGCATCATACTCAATATGAAATGATCTCCATGAATGTACCACACATTTTTTCTGTGAATATTTGAGACATTGAAAATTCATTGCTAGAGTTAGAATCTGCAAGATGATTGTTGTACAGTTCCGGAATTAGGTAAATGGAAACCGATTTGGGGCGTGAGCTTGTGGTGTGTGATTAAAACGTATCCATAACAAACCCTCACCCTAATTCGCCTCTTGAGAATTAGGTTTCCACCATATTCATGGGACTCAGGGTTGCCGATTGGTCTTAAGTGCTCGCCTCTACCAATCACTACCGTCGCACCTCGTCCAATATGGTATGTGAGAAAGTTGCCAGTAGTTTCCCTTGTGTCGGTGGTTCTTCCCTGGGTTTTCCTGGGTTCTTCCTCCAACAGTTTTATTGGCCGCAGTGGATAGCCTATCTTGCACTGAAGAAATGTTAAACCCAAAACAACAACAACATAATATTCCTACTGCTATAGCTATGGAATGCAAATTGTTACAGCTACGTATGCGACGACTGCAGTTTGCATGATACAGACGTGTATCAAATGCACCATTGCAAACGGATCAGTTTTAGATGATATCTCTGTAGTATATTTCAAGTGATGTTGATTACTGTGGGTCGACCTAATTTCCGCCTAGTTTGCGACGAAGTAACTCTGATTAAAGCTGCAATCTAACCCTGTTTTGAACAATGGGTGTAAGACATTGATGTAACGTTGTTCTCTGTCATGTGCATTATTAAAAAATGCATGATGCCATGATGCCAGGATATGTGAAATTATTACAATAGAAAATCAACTATAGCCTAGGTCAAGAACAGAAAAAAACAAATTTATACAATATTTCAAGCAGAAATTAGTCTTAGTACAATTACACTGATACATTAAAGTGAAGTTATATTCTTTCTCTTAGGTCTTGCAACCATACAGTATCGTTATTTAAATAATCGGATATCCTGGTGTACAGGGCCCACAAAATCTAAACCAGACACTTCTCGTCGTTTAGAGTTTCCCCTCGATCTCCTATACCCCAAAAAGGTGTTATATAGTTTACCTGAAATAAACCTTCAGCCCGCCAACAAAATGTGGAAATTTCGCTTTTAAGTTCTTGAAATAGTAGTATATTATTAATAATCAAACCCCTGTTAGCGCTCCTAATTTATCTCCTTTCACCTTATGAAGAACGTCCACTTATAAACTTACGTGAATCGAAAGAAGCACACTTCTGGGCGCATTTGATTCACGCGTTCGGTAACGAAGCAGATCAGTGCACCGTGATAGACTGAATTAAGACGGTTGCAAGTTCCAGAATTAATACAATATATCGCCTTCATACAAGAGGTTATTGTTTACCTAGATTTAATGGAGGATGATTGTACAAGAGTTTGAATAACAGTTCTATATTTTGTTGTAGTCCCAGCTCTTTCACGGGGACCGTCAGTTTAATAAATAATGTTTAGTGACCAGTAGTAATGGTCAAAGCTTATGTTGTTGTTCTGTATATATATATATATATATATATATATATATATATATATATATATATATATATATATATATATATATATATATATATCATGACTCTTAATATAGCAAAAACAGCCACCATCCAATAAACCAACCAAAGAACATATCTCTACTAATCAACCTATCAATCAACGTACAATAGTTTAAGTCTCCACATTTGATTAAGATTCGAATGTGGCCATGCTATTCTACAAGTCATTTAGCTCATGTAAGCTTTCGGTACCGACTAATTCGGTAATGGGTGTTATTTGTTTTAGAATACTTTTAAATAGTGATAATTCACTTTATTTAGATCATCACATAGGTATACTCCTTTGAAAGGTTATTTACACACCCCAAGAAACACATGCAGCAAATAGCAATGTTAAAGAAATTTTACATTGAACGAGGTCGCTCTAAAGTTGTGATCCAGTACAAACCGAATTGAATGTCGCGCGTTGTGATGTCACAATGAAATCTACGCGTACTGGACAAAAATTCGTAATACGCTGTAATTTATTATGATATATCCAAGAACCTCTTTTCTTCACCCAAGGTGCTAATGTTTAATATTGCGTAATGAAATTCCAACTCAAAAGAAAATTTGTTTACTACTGTCCACGTTTACATACTCCTTCAGCAACATCATCGATGGTGCCTTATTGATCAGATTGTACAACAATATTTAAAACAAAAGTTGTATATATGTACAATAAAAATTAGGCGGTATTACAAACTTAAAACTTACATGCTATTGTTGAGCATTGATCTAGCCTAGCATAATGCATGGAGGAAAGAAACAACGTTTACATTTTCAACATTGGGTAATGACTGACGCCATTGTGCTTACGTCATTACATCCTATGCGCCTACAGTTGAGAAGGTGCAGAAAGTTCTTGTCCCGAACGTTGCACCGTGGGACTTGATTTGACGGAACATCGGAAGGTGTACACCGAACACTAAATCAAGTCAGTTCCGTACATGTGAGAGATAAAATCTATTTGCACTGTTGAGTAGTTGTTTCCTGGTATTGTGACACGATCACAGTACTACTATCGCACAAACTAATGACAAATTTAGATAGTTGTTGATTGATATATATAAAAAAAACATCAATGCCTCCCCGGCTTCCTTTCTATTTTCAGTTTTGATAGACACTGAGAGTTTAGGAGCGTTCAGAAAACGAAACAATTCCAAGGCCAACAAATACTGACACATACATATCAGGATGTAATACGCATACTGAAAAACGAACTTAAGACAAGGGCCGGATCAGGCCAAGTGTGTGTGTGTGTGGGGGGGGGGGGAGGTTAAATAATGTCAAAAGAGTACTCACTTGTCTCCAGAGGGCACCAAAGCAAAAGTCTCTGTCGATTTACTCAAAGTGTGCATAATATCCAATAAGCATGCGCAAATCTAAAACGATGGTCAGATTTCAAGTGTCAGGTTACTGTACGTTTGTGTGTGTTTGTGTGTGCGCACGTTTTTTTTTTATATTTTTTTTATCTTTTCTCTTTTTGTTCAGGCGGGGGTGGGGGCGGAGGCTGGTCACACTGGGAACCCCTAACTCCAGCCCTGAAGGCATACGGTCAAAGATTGTAAGAACAGAGATGTGTGAAACAAATTATTCGGAATTACACACCTGAACATGCACATATTATGATATTGTTCGAAATTTCGTTAGAAGTGATCCCCTTTACTGCACAATGTGAATGAAGGTTCAGTCTTGCGATAACTATCAGAGGTATAAGGAACGTCGATTTTATTTTTCGAGAAGGGTTGCGCGTGTCAAAATAATAGTGAAAAATAGTGCCTTGCGGGGCAAATGGACTTTAAGTAAGACAATTGATCTTTTATAAACGTCGCTTGCCCTTGACATGTGTTTGATTGAGTACCGAATATGTCAAAATGAAATTTTAGTGTACTTATTAAGTTGGATTACGAGGTTTGAATGACATGCATGTAAAGCGCAAGAGATTTATTAATATACATTCAATGAAGAATGGAAAACAATAAAACTAATTAATTGTACTTTAATTTCGAAAAATTATTGTTTTGTTTGTTGGCAAAATGCCATAATCAGATGGTCCATATCTAAAGGCACACCACAAACGCATATATTGAGCAAGGTCGACTGCACTGCAATATATACATTCGAAATGACTGAGTTGAGAGAGAATACAATGAAACTACTATTTGCACGGACTGAATCAGAAAGCTCCGGTTTTAATCATTCCAAAATATACGGGTCCTGTTTCGTGAGAATTGTACGCACAGAATTGTCTTAAATTTTAAGAGTAAGAAAATCTTCTGCTAAATTATCTATAAAAACATTTCCTAAGTCAGGTAGTTTCTTTTGTGTAGAAGGTTAATAACAACCCGATAGTATGTAATAGGGCACATGCAAGATACTTACAAAGGATGGAGACGAGGATGACGACGACAACAACATAACGACCAAATAATATCGGGCAAATCATGCCTTGACCCATTGGTCAAACTGCATGAAATATAGGTGTTATTTCTGATAAAAGAAAGTAGGATGCCTCTTTCTGTGTGTGTGTGTGTGTGTGTGTGTGTGAGGGATTTGATTTTGCCGCCCATAGGCACTGTCAGAGTTGCACCCAAACTTCCCTGCCCAAAACAAAGTCTTAAAACAAGAACCTTTAAATACCTTTACACCTTTAAATAATATAAACATTTTGACTAGAACTTTTTTTTTAATACAAAATGAATACATATTTTAAAAAATCCGGATATTTATACTTGAAAATCTGCAGCCCCCTGAATTATTCCGCCCACTGCAGCTGCCTTCTCTACCTGATGGGAAAAGCGTAACACTTTATGTGCGCGCACGTGTGTGTGTGTGTGTGTGTGTGTGTGTGTGACAGGGACTGTCGTGTTACAAGTCGGTGGAATATGCAGAATTTTAACTTCTTATAGGAAACGGCTAAGCCATACTTCCTTATCTGGCTAAATCAAAATGGGTTATCAAATCAATTCACTATATCTATCGCCTATTATTTACCTCAAACAGAAGACGCACTTGAATGTCTTCGTGCGGTCGTTGCAGCCACAAACTAGCCGAGTCCATCATCATCATCATATATATCAGGGTAAGTCTGACGTTTAATTCAAACCTATGCGTGAGCTACAGACCACAGAACTTATTTGAAATTCATTGCAATACTAAGAATATAGTCTTAATTTGGTTTTTAATTTCCCTTTTGCTTCATTTAGTTGCATTGTAAAACCAAAATCTGAAAAACCTTGGAATAAAATTGTATTGTATTAAGTGGGACGCGATGTAGATCCATTTCTTTCGATCGGGGATCGTCTCAGAATGATTCTGTCTGTCTGTCTGTCTGTCTGTCTCTCTCTCTCTCTCTCTCTCTCTCTATATATATATATATATATCTTATATATATATATATATATATATATATATATCTGATTAATATGTTTCAACTGTATCACAACAAAATACAAACTTTATTTACTTAATGACCAGTTAATGCAAAGATATTAAATTGGATAAACTATTAGGAGTATCTCTCCAATTGATAGAGTCAAGTACATATACACATTGAATTTTTTTTATATCTTCCTACCTATTGTATCTACTATGGCCTACAAATTCTTCCTATCTATTGTATCTACTATGGCCTACAAATTCTTCCTATCTATTGTATCTACTATGGCCTACAAATTCTGAATAGCGTACTGCATGACTTAAACTTCAGAAACTACATTTGTTTTCAAAACAATTATGTTCTCCGCTGATGAAAGTTATTAAATAACTAAACTGCAATGAAGTCTGATCAAAGCAGGTACTTGTGTATATAAACAAGTCAACCAAACTTCCCTTTCCGACGTCGGTCAGTGAGGGCATTTTGATTTGGTCGAGCCCATACGTACATCCGTACTTTTGTAATTCTGTCTGTCTGTCTACAGAAGATATATAGAAACAGTGGACAAGAACCATTAAACTTACCCAAATGAATTTTTGGTAGCTGTTTTGTACGCATGCGCAAATGACCTAATTAGACTGACAGATCATTGCAGCCCTCCTCTTATTTTTTATTTTCTACACATTTTAGAACTGTTTGGAATTGGGTAATTAAAAAAAACCCCAAAAACATTTAAGCCATATATAGCTGAAACTGCTCGAAAAAGAAATGAAAAGTATTAATCATATTTCTATTCGTATGCAGATGACTTAATTAAATTTTCTGACAATTCTATTAATTTGTTTTATTATTTAGTTTGACACATTTTTGAAACCTTTTGGATTTCAGCTTTTGTTAAATTAAACCTTGTTACGCAATAACCACTTGAGGTCGACAAAGAAAAGTAAAAGTGTCGCATGTTTATCTGAATAAAGGTGAGAGAAAATAATTAGATAAATAAATAGATAAATAAATAAATAAATAAATAAATAAGAGAAAGTAGCATATAAACTCGACATCAATCTTGAGACACAGACAGATAATCATTTAAATGTTCTATTTTGAACAGCGTTAATTAATTAAATTAATTAACTTGGAAATTGTCTTAGAACAGCTTTTAAACACCCCAAAGTATGGTTTCCGTTTTTGGAATATTAGTCTGTTTAATTGGATGTCATACAAGATGCATTGTTTTTTTTTCTTTTTTGTATACGTGTTATTCAATTAGATCACGAAGCCCATTGGGAAGTAGCTTTGGTAGAAATGATTCACCCGACAGAAATCCTAAACATCACTAAAAGCAAAACACTTTTTACGTGGAAATCTTGAACGAACAATTGCAACAAGAGTTGATTGCAGAAGATAATTTTTTTTACAAAGACAAAAAACCATCACTAGCCAAAGCTACCTTAAGCAACTTAAAATGGAAATTCCAGCAGGCTATTATTTTAGTGGTCAACATTTGGTGGACACGATTGCCAGTATTTTCAACGCTCAGTTTGGCAACGCCTTGGACAAATTGAAAAAGTGTTACCATTGAGTACCATAAAGTAGCTCGTCGCCTGCTGATGAAATTTCAGGATGCCAAAACGTTGTCCAGTACATTTTGTGGTGATTTATATGACATTTTGGGAGGAGACATCATATGGGATCCCAATTCCATAGACATTAACAACAACGATAGAGTTTATAAGTATTTAAAATCTCCTGTAGAACTGAACCAAGGACAGAATTTGATCTTCGTGTATTCCGATGTGGTGAAGTACAACGTGGGGGGACACATATCCGTACCGTTACTGCGTGTCATTCCTTTCAAAGTGGTTTCTGTCACGATCAATGACCAGGAAGGTGGAAACACCTATCACGTTCACCGCAAATTTGTACATCCTCATTATTTGCCTCTCAGTCAGTCGTATTTTGACACTGTCAACATTGCTATAAAAGGAGATTTGGGACAAAATATTCCATTCACCAAAGGGAAAGTCACGGTGGAACTTCATTTTCGAAAAACGATTCTCTAACTACTTGTAAGTCATGTATCATGTGTACCAAGGTATTCAGTGGCTCCAGTGTTGAAACCAATGGTGACACGAGGATTGCATGCCTTAAAATATGCTGCATTGACGCAAGGCAATGAATTTCTCCAAAATTTCATCATCGACAAACAAAACCCCAAAGAAGCTTTCTTGAAAGCAGGCAAAAATGTTTTGTTGCAAACAGGCAAAAACATTTTGGGCCGACGAGAAAGGGCTATAAATGGCCTGCACGCTGCCAAATCAGGTATTCCTGCTTCCCTGAAGACACATCAAGGACAAGGCAGAAAGAGACGAAGAAGAAAACACCCCTTCAAAAAACTTCGCACTTCTAAGCTAGAAAGACTAAGAAAAGAAGAACTGTTCGAGACTTAGACGTTTTTGATCATTAAAAAAGTACAGAGACAAAATATGATGCACCGAGAGTCTTGTGCCTGTTCCAAGTCGGAACTGGATCTGTTTGCCATGCCATCTACTAAGATGACGATGGACGAATCCCAATGGGTCGAATTTCACCCCGTCTCCTCCTAGACGGATTCAGCTCCCATCAAATTTGAAATCAAAGAACAACCCAAAGATTACATTGATCTGAATAGCAGTTACTTATATCTGAAAGTCAAAGTTCTAGATAAGAATGGAGGTAATATAGACGGCGAAGAGAAAGTAGCTCCCGTCAACAATGTTATCCATTCATTATTCAGTGGAGTGGACTTATACTTGAATAACAAACTAGCCAACAGCAGCATGGATACTTACCCTTACAGTTCCTAAATGGAAAATCTCTTGACGTACGGAACAGACGCCAAGAACACTCATCTCAATGCCTGCGTGGTATGGGAACCTGCCGATGCGAACGAGTTTGACAAATTAGCGAAAGAGAATGATGGATTTGAAGAACGAAGAAACAAAATCAAAGACGGGAAGAGTTTAGAACTGATCGATCGTTTAAATTTGGACATGTGGTTGCAAGAGAAGTATTTGCTGAACGGTGTGGATGTCCGCCTGAGACTGAATCGTAGCAGTATCACTTTCCATTTGATGGCTGATACTGCTGCCGTCAATCCCAAAACCATAATCCAAGAAGCCAGACTCTACGTGCACCGCGTGGAAGTGTTATCTAAAGTGGGAAACGACATCAGTCACACTTTGAGCACAACGACCGCCAAGTATCCGATACGACGCGTGGAAGTGAACAAGTTCACCATTCCCAAGGGTCAGCGATCCATTATCGAAGATCGTCTGTTCCAAGGACAGTTCCCCAAACGTTTAATCATTGGTATCGTCGAGAATTCAGCCTTCAACGGAAGCTTAAATAAAAATCCTTTTATTTTTCAACACTTTGGCGTGTCCAAAATCGAAGTCAGTCGCGATAGCAAGACCTTGTGTACCAGACCCTTTGAACCTAACTTTAAAGAGAAGAATTACTTGACCCTGTACGAAGCTACCGGACAGTTAGGAACCAACACCAGTCACAGCATTACGTACGAGGATTATGAAGGAGGCTATACTTTGTTGGCTTTTGATTTCACACCAGACCAAGGCAGTGACGAGGGACATTTCCACCCTATAAAATCTGGCCAGATTCGTGTGGAAATTCAGTTTGCAGACCGAGACCCTGATGAAACGGCGAACGGCATCATTTATGCAGAATTCGATAATACCATAGAAATCAATAGTTTGAGAGAAGTCATTCTAGTCTATTAGAAGCCATGGAAGACTGTTATCCCTCTTTACATAGTGGAGAATCTTTGGACATGGAATGTGAGGAGCCTGTCGAAGGAGAATCCCAAGACAAATACGAAAAGGACATACTGATACAGTCCAGATGGCCAGAACAAGAACAGCATTTAGTCTCCTGTTTTGCCAAACACTTGGCAGAAGAAAAAAAAATACGGAATTGATCAAGGAAGATTGTTATGTATGTCAAAACGATCATCCCAGTCAAATTCAACCCGATAAATGTCTGATGCTGAGTCAAGAAGAAAAATTGGACGTGTATTTGGACAAAGCTTGGGGTCTCATCTCGGAAGAAGCCGTGCTTGAACATTCTTGGCCTCCATTAACGTCTTTGGAAACCCGACGCAGCGAAACTCTCTTGGACCAGGGTATGAAATCGGAGCTAATAGCCGTTTACTTGTCAGAGATTTTCAGGGAAAATGTCTGGATTGAATGGATCACTTATCATCACCTGTGAAGAAAAAACAAGAAAAAGAAAACAACACAAAAGTGGATACCTGGGAACTTTATTACTTTTTGAAGCACAGTTCGTACACTGCTTTTGGAATCAAGTCGTGTGTGCTCAAGATGAACTACCTCATCGCAAACCTCAAGACCATCAAGCTTATGTTATCAACACGGACGACAGTCATCTCCAAGGAACCCACTGGGCAGCCGTCTACTTTCCTAAAGAAGGGTGTGTGGAGTAGTTTGATTCGTATGGATTTCCCCCTTTGGAAGACGATATCATTGACTTTATGAAAAGAAATGCTCAGACAACATGATTCAATAATGTGAAATTACAAGGCACAAATTCCATGGTGTGTGGACAATAATGTGTGTATTTTCTGCATCAACGCAGTCTTGGCTATTCTTTAGAACCTTTAGTGACTTATTTTGATCGTCATTCTTCTAGAAACGATGAGAAAGTAGATAAATGGTTTTGTGACCATTATGGTTATCTTTTGTCTCTAGCTAGAAAACGTAGTGTACATCAATGGCCCAATGACTTCCAACAGTGGACGTCTAACTTCAGTTCACAACGTTGTCAACCTTGTCCGGAATAGATGGCTAATTTAAAAAATGTTTATTGAATTGAATTGTTAATTTAAAATATTTGTTAATTGTTGATTGTTAGTTGTTAGTTATTTGAATAAAATATGTTGTTTTGAAACAATGCGTCTGTCGTTTGTTTGCCATTTGTATTTTGAACCATGCTCTTTGACTTCTCTCTATCCTCCAATCAAACTATTTTAGCGTTCCGACTTTAAACCGTGTAGGAATGTTGAACTATATAAAAGCGGGGTTTGTCTCCAGTCTGATTGTGCACACGCCACTATAATTAAACTCAGCAAAAATCCAGTCTGACCATCCATTGTCGACTCATCCTCCTATGAAGATGTGCTCAAAATTAGCCAAGCTGAATGAAGCTTACGTGAATTCGCATCGTGTCAGGCAAAGCCTGATACCGAAGCCTGAAGAAATAGAGAATGTCAGAATGTTAAAAGTAACTGAAGACCTGATAGAAGAGCTCTTCAGAGAGGAAATTAACAGGGAGAAAGAAGAATGGACGGAGAAGTACAAACTTCGGAAACAACAGAGAGAGCAGCGGCAACAAGAACATGAAAGAGGTTTTGTCGACTGCCGTTTCGACACCAAAGATCCCAGCCACACGTACCAATTGGGATAGTGAATGGAGTCGTCGATGTGTCTACGGTGCTAGACCACCTGGGAGATGTCATTATTGGCCAGGTGCATCTGAAGTTACAAACAACAGCCATTTTCAGGACTAACCAACACTTTAGAAAAGAAACATTATTCAATTTGCCAATTTATGTAAGTGTGGAGTAGTGTGAATATAAGCACTCACTCCTTTACTGACGTGATTGTGTGTGTGTGTGTGTGTGTGTGTGTGTGTGTGTGTGTGTGTAAACTCACGTACGTTTGTGTGGATTATAGATTATTGGGGTTTGTAAGCGCTCACGTACATTTGTGTGGATAGTAGATTATTGGGGTTTGTAAGCGCTCACGTACGTTTGTGTGAATAGTAGAGTGTGTGGTTATTTACCTTCCCTTCTGTGTGGATAGTAGATTTTGGTTATGTTTTTTGCTTTTTCACATGTGTGGATAGTATATGTGTGGTTAGTTATGGCTTCTTCGCGTGTGTGGATAGTATATTTTGGTTATGTTTTTGCTTCTTCGCGTGTGTGGATAGTATATTTTGGGTTTAAGTTTGCTTCTTCGCATATGTGGATAGTAAATTTGTGGTTAGTTATGGCAACTTCCCGTGTGGAGATAGTATATTCTGGGTTTGTTTTTGCTTCTTTGCGTGTGTGGATAGTATGTTATGGTTGAGTTTGGCTCCTTCTCGTGTGTGGATAGTATAATTGGGTTTGTTTCTCACCTATGCGTGGATAATATATTTTGTTTTTAGTTTTGCTCTTTCAGTGTGTCGATAGTATATAATATGAGAAGTGAGTGTAGGGGATGTTTTCCTTCACGTCCGTGCTTGACATATAAAAACTCAAAGCGTTCGTCGTTCTCGTCATTCTGCGGGATAACCATAGACGATGAGTATAGAGCTGTTTAACGACAAGCTAAAGGACTCTTGGTATTGGATGATGGATGTAGCCCTATGGAGTGGAAAGGCTAGAGAAGGAATGGAAGCATCCAGTTGCGAAGGATTATGTCACAAGTCAAGTGACGAGTCTCAAACTAGCCAGGGATCTTGTCCAGGGAATGACAGAGGAGGAAGTCAAAAAGTTAAGAGGGTTCATTCAACTTCCGTATGTAAAAGTGGGTAACTTGAAAGAAGCCCTAGATATTATCATGAGAGTCAAGTGTTTCTTGGAAGATATACTACAATGGACAGAGTGGTCTTTCGTAAAATAGGGTCTGGACCAGGTAAGAAAGCAGAAGAACTGATGAGCAAGGTGTTGACAGAAGAAGTGAAGAAGTAAAGAAAATTAAAGATATGTGGGTAAAAAGAGAAAGGAAAAAGAGAACAAGAAGAAGAATGAGGACTTTGAGAGACTCAACAACAACTGGATGAAAGTCCAGGAACAATTTAGAGCCACAGGCCATCCAGACTTGATTCCAAAGAATGAAGAGAAGAAGAAAAGGAAAGGAATATTTGGAAAAGTAAGGAAATGGTGTAAGTGGAGAAAATTGAAGAAAAAGAAGCAGAAGAAGCCAAAGGCCCTTTTCAGGGCCACTTTTATGTTTCGAAAAGAATTGCTTTCTTGCCTCAATTTTTTTTAATGTTGTATAAGTGTTTGTATGATGTATGTGTTATATAAATCTAAGTCACACTCCTTTGCTCAGTACTGTGACGTCACCTCCCCTGGTTGCAACATTGTTACCAATCTCCCCTACCGTGACGTCAGATGCTATACAGACCCAACTATCCATCTTGACGCTACACAGACGCAAGAGGGGTCTGTAATGATAATCCCTATTGACGCTACACATCTTGACGCTATACAGGCCCGGCGGGCGGGATGGCCCTGTAATGTATTTTCCCATTGACACTATATCGCCCCACTTCACTACTGTCCTGAATCCATGCATTATATCAACATGATTTGTTTTGGTGTATTTGTTTATTAAGATGATTGGGTTCGAACACCATACATATAAATATATATGCCTGTTTTAAGAACTGTGTACTTTATATTGTTTGTTGTACACAGATAATGAGTAATATACGTTAAATGGTAAGTCGAGTCATCCTTTTCAAATACAGCCCTGGAAGGAATTTTTCCTTGACCCGTATCTTCTTGTGTACGATAAAAAAATGATAATAATATTGTTGTTGTTGGTTTAATGTCATTTTTCAGCACATTATAGGCCATACACGGCGGCCGGTATGACTGGTGGAGGAAGAACCTGTGAAACCCCAAGAATAATCACAAACCCACTGGAAGCTACTATCAAGCTTTCTCGTATACCCACCAGGACAGAGGTTAGATGGCAGTGGTTGGTAAATGCGTGCACTTTAGACCACTCAGCCACCTATGGCCCCCAATAATAATAATAATAATGACCATTGGAATTAGAAGGATAGATAGAAGACAACTTACTGCATCCTCTTTTCTTTGTCTCTTATGATTTGTACTCACATATTGTCTTTTTCTTTGTCTCTTGTGATTCGCACTCACAGATTCATTATCGCTATTAGCGTTGTCATACGTCCTCGTTTCACTGGACATGTCCTTCTTTTCGATCCTTAAATCTCTACAAAAATACTGATACAGATGCACTCACTCTCCAGAGTGTCCTCTTTTTTGAAAGTTCAACAACTTCGCCTAAATTGCCGTGTCTCCTTGGTTCGTGTTTTTGTAGGTTTTTTGTGGGTATTCCCAGTCCATTTATTTTTAGTAACAAATTAAACAAATCATTGCCATTGGTGTCAGAAAGAATTGCGTTTGAAAGGTTAGTTTCAGTTTCATATAATTTGAAAGCTGTAATTTAACTGGCTAATCAAAAGATTAACAGAACATGACGTCGTATCGGTGTCTGTCAGATCTCCTTTGTATTGGAGACCTTAATTTCAATCAGGTTGTGGACTCCTCATTAATGCATGTCTATTTTAATCTTCTGACACTTAAATTAGTAACATTTTGTTTTTAAACAAGAAACAAATATTTTTAAAAATAAAGAACAAAATATTTTTTACAAATAAAATTTCAATTTTTTAATTCATTTTTCACCAGTTACACCTCAAAATTAAAGTGTATGCCGGATTTCATGCAACCTCCTCCAGGATCCGGAACATCACTTTCCACTCTAGTACATATTGGTAACTTACAGATAATAACTTAAGTTTTAAAGGAGTGGTGACAATAAACAATGGTTTCCAGACGCCAGACGTGGGGAAAAATTTATAAGGTACCATCCTATAGGCTCTAGAAGTGTAGAGCTAAAAAAAACAAAGGCAGTATCTTTAAATATGCCAAGGGAAGAGAACTGACTTTACTTAGATTGGAAGGATACCAAATTGTGGAGGACGAGTTACGCATCGTCATAGGTTGTAAATAGCTGTATGTCCTGAACACCCACCCACCCACTATCCGCAGCATTTCATCCTCCAAGCAAATTGATAATTAGTACTATAATTTACGTGAATAGTGTTAGATAAAACGAGAACTTTGAGACCAGAAGCCTAAATTTAAGAATATGTTGAGTTACGAAATGTTTCATCGTTCGTCATTCATTATTTAAATGTCTTGCCCATAGCTGACAGCAAATATAATTTTTAAAAGTTCTTTGTTAAATTTTCATCCACTCCCTTGATCAATTTTTCGTTTATTTGATATATTTATTGTTTTTTACTTGGCCGTGTAATTGTTTTTTATTTATTTTTTATATTCTTTTGGTGTGTTTGTTTAATAAACCTATTCTCTTTCTTCTATCTAAATAGGGTGTAGTGCTGTGGGAAGGGCGTTCCCTTTATTTTACGCGTTCTCTTTCTTTTTTGCGTTTGCTGTTGTCCCCTTCACCCCACTTTATCTAAGTAACATGTGTTCCTCACTTCTTTATTGCGTTCTCTCACTACTTGTTTAGCACTGCACCAATATCTATCTATCTATCTATTTCTATTTATCTCTATCCATCTATCCATCTATCTCTATTTCTATCTATCTACCTCTATCTATATATATATATCTCTGTCTATCTATCTATCTCTGTGATGTGATGTGATTTTGAATTTTAACGTAGCTTTAACAATGTTTCAGTCATATCGCTACGATGTCTGCAATGTGCCAGTTTATAGTGATGTCTAGCACTGGGGCATCATGCCGCAGACATGTAGCATGATGTCCCACCCTGTCACATTATCCTGACACCAGGCCGACCAGCCCTAACACTAAACCTCTTAATGCTGAACGCCAAGCGAGGCAGCTGTTAGTACCATTTTTGTAAGTCTCTGATATGACTCGGCCGGGGATCGATCTATCTCTGGCTATCTATTTTTTTTATCTATATATCTATATATCTCCATCTATCTATCTGTATATATCTATCTCTTTATATCTATATCTATCTATCTATATATCAGTCTATCTCTATTTCTATCTATCTATCTCTGTCTATCTATCTCTATCTATACATCTATCAATCTATCTCTATATATCTATCTTTGTAACTCTATATCTCTCTCTATCTCTATCTATCTCTCTATTTTTCTATCTATCTATCTGTTTCTTCTCTATCTATCTATCTATCTATCTATCTATCTATCTATATATATATATATATATATATATATATATATATATATATATATATATATATATATATCCATCTATCTATATCTATCTACCTGACTGCATAATTTATATGGAGTTGATTATGCTATTGAAACTCTACAGCCGTCCCTACATGCCATTCACTAAAAGCGAGAAGTGAAAATGAAAGTTATTTCTTTTGAAATTCCAATGACTAAGACAACCTGAGAGGCAGGACTCGTATGATGTACTGGTTCACCTGGAAATCCCCCACGATGTCCGCTTTCATCGAAAATGTATGTATATTTTCCTAGAATGTGTGTGTGATTTGGATTTTTAACGTAGCTTTTAACAATTTTTCATTCATATCGCTACGATGTCTGCAGTATGGCAGTTTATACTGATGTATAGCACTGAAGCATCATGCCGCAGACATGTAACATGATGTCCCACCCAGTCACGTTATCCTGACACCAGGCCGTCTAGTCCTAACACTAAATTCTTAATGCTGAGCGCCAAGCGAGGCAGCTGTTAGTACCATTTTTGCAAATCTTTGGTATTACTCGGCCGGGGATTGAACCCACGACCTACCGCATCCGAGGCTGACGCTCTAACCACTAGGCTACATACATGCATAATTGCACGTGTAACATATTGCTTTTGTGTGTGTGTGTGTGTGTGTGTGTGTGTGTGTGTGTGTGTGTGTTATGGAATGTTAAGGTAGTTTTAACAATTTTTCAGTCAAATCAACGTTGTCTGCAGTGTGGCAGTTTATAGTGATGTCTGGCACTGGGGCATCATGCTGCAGACATGTAACATGATGTCCCACCCAATCACATTATCCTGACACCAGGCCGACCGGTCCTAACAAATAACCTCTTAATGATGAGCGCCTAGCGAGGCAGCTGTCATAACCATTTTTAAATGTCATAGGTATGACTCTGCGGGGGATCGAACCCGCGACCTCCCCCATCCGAGTATTGCTTTTGTACAACAAATTATGTGAAGGTCTATGCACTGATCTGTTTGATCAATTGATTTTCAAACATGGGCTAATCAATGCGATATTGACTCAAATCTACATATAAACAAGAATTTAATTACAGTGCAAAATTATTTGTACATAATACTATATACTGAATAAAATCAATCTAGTAAACACGACGACAAAGGCGTGCATGAAACTTGCAGTATTTGTTCAACGCTATCTAAATACTCAGTAATTCACATCCCACTGAATGACTTTAAAAAATGCATCCCTCGGCCTCTGATTAGTGTACATTAGCTTTGAAGAGTGTAAACTTGACGAGAAGCACTCTGTTAAGAAACGGTACATGAGTCATGAAGATGACCTTGATACAAAACTTGGTCCATAATAGCGAAATGAGTAACACATACAAACCCAGCCTAGCACACATACTCTCAAAAACACCCCCCCACACACACACACACTGAATTAGCTGTGTTATATGTATTTTATTTAATTTATATTTGATTTAATTTAATTGTTTGATTGTTAGTTTTAAATTTTTTATTCCATTACATGTTATGTAATTTTGTTGACTGGAATTAGACATTTTCCAGAAATTAGTTTGACCAGATTGATTTTTTCGTAAACATCTAATAATAGAACTTTATATCTAACAGCTGACCTAGGTCCTGGCCTTGATACAGAATTAGTAGTGTTGGAGTAAACAACTTCTTTTGTTTTTACTCATTCTTAGTGTGGATTTATAGGGTGGAATCGAGGCTGTTCTGGGTGTGCGTGACTTTACCCATGTGAATAGCCTCTATTTCAAAATTCTGGTTTTACCGGAATTGCGCAGTAGTCAGATATAATCGTGCTTTTGAAACACTTCGACGTCAAGGTGGTGCATTTTTCTGTTTTGACCAGTTGGAGTTTAATACTTTAATTGTTCTTCAAATTATTTGGATTCTAAGAGAGTAATTCTTTCCCTGGAAAATATTTAAGTGCTCATACAGAATTCTTAGACGAAGACATTTATTGAAATTTTATTCGGAATTCAAACACCGGGATATTATTTTCCGTGGTACAACAGAGAACTGTTGACACGTCAATATTATACTGGCTACAGTATACGTCATCGCCTTCCATTTTGGATTTTCTTCAGGACTCGAAATCAAATTCATTAGAAAATTTTATCATTACGACTTCTAATTTTTAATTCTTGGATTATTCATGGATTATTTTTGGATTTGATTCTTAAAACCGTAAGTTCTTTCCTCATTTTTACCTTCTTTTTCTAGGGAAATAAATTATTTATTAAATTTTACAAAGTTTGTTGTCTTGACGGTTTTCTTGTTACTGTTTATGAGAGCCTAAACAAGTAACAGCTGAATCCCAGTAAACTTCACCACTCCATTTCATGTAAGTGCATTCAGAAATCACACAGCAGTCACACCAATGGCCAACAGCAACATTAAAGTTTATCTTTCCTGGAAACCATATTTATTTGATATAGGTTTTATCTAAAATTAAATTTTGTTATCTTTTTGGTATCATTAAAACCGGTATAAATTCTGATGATAGTCAACCGATTTGTACTCGAGATGCATTCGTTCTGTGACAAACGTAAGTTCTTAAGATTGCTTACGTGAAATGAACTGAAAGACAAACAGTTCAGAAACTTACAGCTGAATCAATACTATGAAAATTAAGAACGTTACTTCATAATTTATCGATTTTTGTACGAATGCATTGCCACGGACTGTGATCTTTCTTACACCCCCCCCCCCCATATTTATGTTATCTCTGCTTTGACATTGGTATTGTATAATTCGGTAATAACAAAAAAGAACTATAGATAATCGGGAACAATGTTAGGTAACTACTTGATAAAGAAAATATAGCATGTAACATTAACTTTGATTTTATTTTTGTATAGATGGTCAGATTAGTGGTATAATTTTCCCCAAATAAAATCAGAAACCGGTCCCCCCCCACCTTTTTTTTGTGTGCAGCAATCCCAAAGTAGAAATTGTGCCTTTGTTGTGCTTTCTTCCTCCATCCTCATGTAAGAGCATCGGTTCCACTTCTACACAGTCCTTAAGTATAACTGTATTTTATAGAAATGGTCTGCAGCTTTACCTTTATTAGAACTTGGAGGAGTTGGACTTATTTTGCATTTTTTTGGTGGAATTTTATTCTGTAATCGTCGAATTAATTAACGTTATTTCTGCACAATAATGCTATATGTTATCATCACAAAATGTTTCTTGGAGTTGATTTAGTATAGATCGCTCATTACATTGATTTCTAACATGATATGTCACCGTTTGATAAATTGTTTAACTCATGGTCGTCTGACTGGCCTGCTTTTGTTTCCAAACAATACCAATTTCCCTAGTAAATTTGAACTGAATTTGGTGTGCAGCTGAATATTGGTGAGATAGAAAACCGCTTTAACTTTCAGGATTCTGCCTTTATTTCTTGAAAGAATGACATTTGATAATCGATACGAATATTTCTGCGTGAAATACTCTGGGAATGTTTCCTTTCTAAGAACTGAAACATTCAGGTGTGCATTTTAAATTGACAAAGAAAAAGATGGATTAAATCTGAACTATGATAGGTCATACATTAATCAATAAATTATAGCCTCTCTCTGTGGTTCCAACCTCCATATAAATCTCCATTATAATGTGATAAAAGCAGTGCACACCTTATATATATATATATATATATATATATATATATATATATATATATATATATATATATATATATATATATATATATATATATATATATATATATATATATATATATATATATTTTTATATATATATATATATATATATATATATATATATATATATATATATATATATATATATATATATATATATAACGATTGAACGAGGAAAACGGGGCATAAAAATAAAGCCAATACAGAATAAACGTTTGCAATTCAATAACTCAATATTTGACAGCGTTGAGACAAATGGGCGAAACTTTATTGGAATAAGAAAGAATGGTAATGTTAAAAAATGTTTGGATCGAATCTAACACACCACATATACTATCCAACAACATCATTTTGATAACTGTCCAAGCAAACAGCCCTACTACCCAACGACAAGGGTTGGTTTGTTGATACATACATTATGTTTACATACATACAAAGATACTAGCGCTAAAGGGGATGGAACGGTTAGGATGAAAAAGAAGGGGGATGAAATATACGCATGCTCTGACACAAAGATAATATTTTATCGCATAAGTGTTTATAGACACATTAATATACACGTACACACAAACACAAATGGATCGGATTTGAATTATTATCCAAATGGGTTTTCAAGCCAAAATGAAAAACCTTGGTATTAGAGGCAATCTTTATCAGTAAATTTAAAGGGGCCAATAATAAACATCCTTGGATGTTCGGGCGTCATGAATTTCTGTCTAATCCGCGTCTGGGTGGAAACTGGTGTCATCAGATCTGCTATCGCTATGTCCTCAAATTCTAACCAGTACTGGAGGGCCTTTGTCGGGATACTGAAGGCTATAATCATTTCGTTCACTAGCAGAATCATCCAGGTGAGCTGGACACTTGCAATTGTTCTCCCCTAGTGAACTCATATCCCCGGCTGCGTGAATGAAAATCGTTTATCCTGTTCTTGTCTGTTTTCCCGTTCTTCTCTCTTTCTTGCCAGTCTCCAGAACAGTCTTTAAATCCTCTGCGTTTTGCTGGGCAGTCAGTCTGTTTGCTATAAGAACTTACATCCCTCACTACTCTGCCTGGATACAAAGGCATTCTGCTAATGATGCCCTCTGCTGTGCAGTCAGCTGCCATTTCTTCGCCGCTGTCTTTTTTAGTTGTGGTGATTTTGTGGTTGATGATGTAGCTGCTGCTGCAGTTATTGGTGTTGTTCTTGCTGTTGTTCATAACGGCTGTGGTATCTTTTTGTGGTTAATCCCTTCTGGTCCCCTCTATTACCCCTTTTTCTTTCTGTATTTGTTTCTTCTTTACATCCTCCACCATCCCTTTTATTGACCCTTGTCAACAATAACAATAAGACTAATCCGCTTCGGATGTTAAGGAAGGAATGAATAATTTTTAAAGTAAACAACAAAGATAAGACACAGTAATAGAACCAAGAAGTAAGCCAGTCTCCTTTCTAATACATTATAAGTTGTCAACAGGTTTAGGAACTTCCAAGTGGAAAACTAATGTCCTAGACTCAGATTAAAAGAAACATGTTTACCTTCATCAAAAATGTTCTGAATATGTGTTCTATTAACACAAAGAAATATTAGCTTGTTGTTGTTGTTATTGTTGTTGTTTTTCTTGGGTTTAACGCCATTTTTCAGCACAAGATAGGCTATACATAGCGGCCAGTATAACTGGTGGAGGAAGAACCCTGGAAAACCCAGGGAAGAACCACTAATCCACGAAAAGCTACTGGCAGGCGTTCCCACGTATCCACGCTAGCCGAGCCTTGGACTCGAACCAACAGGTGAGGTGAGATGGCAGTGAGCGCTTTAGACCACTCGGCCACTCGGGGACCCTGAAATATTAGCTATACATTAAGTTGTTTAATAATAAATGTGACTGGTTAAGTGTAAAATAAACAAAAGTCAATTACAAAATACAAATATGCATAACATGTAATCAGTGAAATATGCCAACAAACAACACAACTTAATCAGACGTAAGAATATATATATGTTACTCCAGACGTGAAATGCTGCTCCCATTTGGATTGGTCAGAACATTTCCATAAAACTCCTAGGCATGGAACAACTTGTTAAATAAGCACAATAATGTGTCAGGAATCTGAAATACATGCGTGAGCTATTATGATTGATTACAGTAAAACGTTGACATAATGTCGGATAAAAATTGTACGTGCGGTGCGTCTGTCGTCCTTCGTCCGTCCTTTAGCAGCACAAGTTTATTCTTCCTACTCTACTTCAGCTTCATTAGTAGTTAAGTGGGGCACCCTAGGGACAATGGGACTTAGCATTAAAAAGACCCCTGGGCAACTCTAGGGGCAATGGAAATTTAACATGGAGAAAAATCGTGGGCAACTCTAGGGACAATGGGAATTTAACACAGAGTTTGGGTCTGTCTAGGGACAAGGGGAAATTAACATGGGAATAGAGTTTGGGCTTGTCTAGGGAAAAGGGGAATTGAATATGGGATTTTTTTAAAAAAAAAATTTTTAAATTTAAATTTAAATTTAGGCAATGGAAAGGCTATCTCTTTTCGAGAAATATGGCTGGCCCTGAAAAGGGCCTTTGGGTTTTCTTCTGCTTCTAGTTTCTTCTTTTTCTCCACCAAGTTCTTATTTTATCTCCAACACTCTTTCTCTTCTTTTCTTTCTTTTTTTTCTCCTGCTCTTCTTTCTTCTTCTCTTCCTCCTCTTCTTTCTTCCTCTTCTCATTTTCTTCTTCTTTTTCAATCTTTTCGTTCCATTTGCTTATTCTTATTCTTTCCTCTTCATCCTCCATCTCCTCCTTTATCTCTTTCATGACACCACTAATCTTGTCCTTTACCTTTTTTAAGTTATTAATTTCCATCTTTACACGATGGGGACTATAGGAATAATGGTCTTCAACCAGTCTTATCAACATCTGCTCCATCATTCCTAAGTTGTCTAAAACGTCTTGTAATGTTTGTATTTTGTCCATTTGGTTAGAAGCCATCTTCTTTTTTTATTCTTTGCAGAATGGTTTGAACGACGAATACTGTGGGTTCTTATACTTAAAGCGCGTACGTGAAGGAAAACATCCCCCTAAAACGTAAAATTGATCTTACCTAGATCATGACCAAACAACGCGCGGACGTGAAGGAAAACATCCCCTACTTTTTCATTTCATATAATAAAACCCAAACTATACTCTCCACATACGCTAAGAAACAATAAACAAATCCATAATCTACTATCCACACAATCGTACGTGAGCGAGTACAAACACAAACACACAAACATAAACACACAAACACAAACACACAAACACATACGCTAAGAAACAATAAACAAAATCCATAATCTACTATCCACACAATCGTACGTGAGCGGGTACAAACACAAACACACAAACACATACCCTCACACTATCTTAAAAAAGAGTTAGTGTTTATATTCACACTACTCTACCTACACATTGGCAAATTGATGGTTATTTATTTTCTAGAGTATTTTTTTTTTTTTGAACTTCATGGACACCTGGTTAATGGTGGCACCTTCCAGGCCTGGCGCCACATACACATCTTGTCCCCCAGTTACTTTTTACTTTTTGGGGGGAGAGAGCAGAGGCAGGACATGTCGCTTCAGAATCCCAATTTTCGCTCTCTGGGATTCTGAAATTTATTCTTCTTCTCTTCTTTTCCTTCTCCTCCTCCTCTTCTTTGTTTCTTCTCTCCTCCTCTTTGTATCTTCTTTCCTCTTCTTCTTCTTTATATCTTCTCTCCTCCTCTTCTTTTTTTCTTCTTTCCTCCTCCTCTCTTATCCTTCCCTCCTCCACAATGGCTTCCGCGGCCAGTTCAATCAACAGGCGCCTGGCATATTCCAGATGCACATGAAGTTCCAACAGTTTAGACAGTCTCGTGTTCATTTTTGGTGTTGATCAATCAACAAGGGTAGCTAGACTGCCCAGCGAGTTTCAATTTATAGTGAAAGCGCGGACGTGAAGGAAAACATCCCCCTAAGAAGCATAAAATTGATCTTACCTAGATCATGACCAAAAGAAACAACGCGCGGACCTAAAAGAAACACTCACTTTTTTATGCTACCCATCACTATTTTAAAATTGTTTATAAATCACTTCAATAGACTATCCACATACGCAAAGCAATCCAATGTAACCTCAAATCTACACCTCAAACACCAAATAAAGACATCATTTTAATCTACTATCCACACCAATGTACGTGAGCACTTACAAACACACAAACACATACACTCTCACTATCAATAAAGAGTTAGTGTTTATATTCACACTACTCTACCTACACACATTGGCAAATCGATCGTTATTTCTTTTCTAGAGTATTTGGGTAGCCCTGAAAAGGGCTGTTTTTTTGTTTGCTATGGCATTCTTTTTTAGTTTCTAAGAATGCGATGTCCTCTGAGGATAGACTTTCTGGCGATAGGTCTGCTTCTTCGGAAAGAGAAGAAGAACTCTTTGGTGTCGATACGGCAATCGACAAAGCCTCTGTTAGCTTCAGGTTGCTGCTGCTGTTGCTGCTGTCTCTGAAGTCTGTACTTCTCTGTCCATTCTTCTTTCTCCCTGTTCATTTCTTCTCTGAAGAGCTCTTCTATCAGGTCTTCAGTGACTTTTAACATTCTCACATTCTCTATTTCTTCTGGCTTCGGTATCAGACTGTGTCTGACCCTATGCAAATTCACGTAGGCTTCGTTGAGTTTAGCTAGTTTGGAGCACATCTTCTTAGGAGGATGAGTCGACAATGGATGGTTAGACTGGAAACAACCCGGTTCCCTAAAGTCAAAGCGCGGACGTGAAGGAAAACATCCCCCACACGGTTTTTGAGTCGCAACGTTTAGTGAGTGTCATGAGAGGGATAGTAAGAAATGAAAGAGCATCAATCCAACATTCTTAAAGCTAAACAAAAGACAAAGGCATTTTTTTAAAACACAACATTTTTTATTCAAAAATCACTTAACACTAAACAACAACTCTAACATTTTTAACAATAATCCAACATCATAACATCAAACAATTTTTTTCAAAATACAACATTTTTTCCACAGTCTCATCACATTCCATCTTTAAAGTTTCTCCACTAGGTAAAGAGGGATAACAGTCTTCCATGGTTTCTAGTAATCTAGGATGACTTCTCTCAAACTGTTGATTTCTATGGTATTATCGAATTCTGCATACAGGATGACGTTCACCGTTTCATCAGGGTCTCGGTCTTTAAACTGAATTTCCACACGAATCTGACCGGATTTTATAGGGTGGAAATGTCCCTCGTCGCTGCCTTGGTCTGGAGTGAAATCGAAAGCCCACAAAGCGTAGCCTCCTGCATAATCCTCGTACGTAATACCGTGACTGGTATTGGTTCCTAACTGTCCGGTGGCTTCGTACAGGGACAAGTACGATCTCAAGTAATTCTTCTTGGTAAAGTCAGGTTCGAAAGGTCGGGTACACAAGGTCTTGCCATCGCGACTGACTTCGATTTTGGACACGCCAAAGTGTTGAAAGTAGAAAGGATTTTTTTCGGCAGCTCCGTTGAAGGCTGTATTCTCGACGATACCAACGATCAAACGTTTGGGTAACTGTCCTTGGAACAGATGATCTTCGATCATGGATCGCTGTCCCTTGGGAATGGTGAAGGTTTTCACTTCCACGCGTCGTATGGGATACTTGGCGGTCGTTCTGCTCAACGTCTGACTGATGTCGTTTCCCACTTTAGGTAACATTTCCACACGGCGTACGTAGAGTCTGGCTTCTAGGATTTTGGTTTTGTAACCGTCACTATCAGCCATCAAATGAAAAGCGGCACTGGTACGATTCAGTCTCAGGCGGACATCCACCCCGTTCAGCAAATACTTTTCTTGCAACCACATGTCCAAATGCAAACGATCCATCAGTTCTAAACTTGTGTCGGCTCCCGTGATTCTCTTTCTTCGTTCTAGAAATCCATCATTGTTGTCTTTCTTTTCATCAGTTTCCAATATTTCAAACTTGGTAGGTTCGTCAGCTTCCCATACCACACAGGCATTGAGATGAGTGTTCTTGGCATCTATTCCGTACGTCAAGAGATTTTCCAGGTAGGCACGATAAGGGTAAGTATCCATGCTGCTACTGACCAGTTTGTTATTCAAGTACAAGTCCACTCCACTGAACAAGGAATGCATGAAATTGTTGACGGGAGCTACTGCTTCATCGTCTATAGCACCTCCAGTCTTATCTAGAATTTTGACTTTCAGGTACAAGTAACTGCTATTCAGATCGATGTAATCTTCGGGCTGTCCTTTGATTTCAAACTCGATGGGAGCGGAATCGGTCAGTGAGGAGACGGGGTGAAATTCCACCCACTGGGATTCTTGCATGGTCATCATGGTGGGGGGCATGGCAAACAGATCCAGTTCCGTCTTGGAACAAGCGCAAGATTCTCGGTGCATCATTTTTTTCTCTCTTTTCTCAATAATCGAAAACGTCTAAGTCTCGAACGGTTCTTCTTTTCTTGACCTTTCTCGCTTGAAGTCTGGTGAAAGGGTGTTTTCTTCGTCGTCTCTTTCTGCCTTGTCCTTGCTGAATGCCTGACTCGGTAGCGTGCAGGGCATTTATAGGCGTTTCTCGTTGGCCTAAAATGTCTTTGCCCGTTTGCAGCAAGACATTTTTGCCTGTCCTCATGAAGGCTTCTTTAGGGTTTTGTTTGTCGATGATGACATTTTGGAGAAATTCTTTGCCTTGCGTCAGTGCCGCATCTTTCAAGGCGTGCAATCCGCGTGTCACCATCGGTTTCAACACCGGGGCCACCGAACGAAAGGCCGATTTTAACATGTCTCCTAAGCCGTGTCCTCGCTGTCGAGCAACCCCTCGGTACACTGGATACATGACTTAAGAGTCGTGAGAGAACCGTTTTCGAAAATGGAGTTTCACCGTGACTTTTCCTTTGGTGAATGGAATATTTTGTCCCAGATCTCCTTTTATAGCAATGTTGACCGTGTCCAAATACGACTTACTGACAGGCAAATAGTGAGGATGGACAAATTCGCGGTGGACGTGGTAAGTGTTTCCACCTTCCTCGTCAGTGTTCGTGGCAGAATCCACTTTGAAAGGAATGACACGCAGTAACGGTACGGAGGTGTGTCCCACCACGTTTTACTCCACCACATCGGAATACACGAACATCAAATTCAGTCCTTGGTTCAGTTCTACCGGGGCATGAAATAACTTGCTAAAAGACTCGTTGTCGAAACGATGGGTAATTCGTTTTTCTTGATCATGGTCTTTCTCATGTCCATGTCTCCGCCCAACATGTCATACAATTCAGGACAAAATAAAATGGACATGATTTTACTCCGTTCAAATTTCATCAAGAAGCGACGAGCTGCTTTATGGTACTCCATGGTGACATTTTTGTTGACATGCTCCAAAGCTTTCAGAAACACGACATTAAACCTGGAGGTTATGGTGCTGACCAAATGTTGACCACTAAAATAATAGCCTGGGGGAATGAACAAGTGATAGGTGGTGTACTTTTGTGTACGGGTTTTCTTGTCATATTTGACATTGCTATCCATCCACTGTTGCATTTGCTCGTCATGAACTTCCACATCAAAAAAATTTTGATTGGGAAGGACATTGAGGACTTGGGTCTGGTGAATCATTTCTACTAAAGCCACTTCCCAATAGGCTTCGTGATCTAAGGGGATGGCCTGAGGTAATTTGGCCGTGTAACAGCACAACGTGTTCTTGGGAAACACCTCCATGGAACTGTCACTGGGTAAAGTTAAGTAAAATTGGTTTTGGTGACTCATAATTCCAGAGTTCCGTGGCTGTCCGAGGGGTTACTGGACGTCAGAGGCGTGTCTCCGCCCAAAATGGGGTTCTGGTTGTGATTGAAGTGGTGACTGGCACTGGCACTGGACACAAGGTTCCCGGGGTTCCCGTTCGAGGTGAATTTCAGGGAGGGATTAGGAAGCAGGTAACCGATGCAACTGCTCAATAAAATGGTCCACAATTGTTTGTCTCCTTGTTGCAAACTCATATTGGCGATGGCTGCCCCGATGACACAATACACCACGAAGATTTGGCAGAAAAAGACGATTTGCGTTTTAGGCACACGTTCTCCACACCACACCCACAAGGGTTGTTTTTGTAAATCTTGCACAGAAGAACTAGGGGAAGGAGGAGTGGTCGACGTAGCTGCGTCTGCTGTGAGAAAGGGCATGATGGTCACTTCTTTTTATAGTCGATGACTTGCGAAGCGTCGATTCAAGAATCGAAACTGGGTGGATATCCTTTCCAACGTACTTTGACTTCTTTGAGACGTCGTTTGCCCACTTTGCGGGTTCTGCGTTCGAGAATGCTTTCGATGTCGTACACGTCGTCTTCTTTTTTGGTGACACGTTGTAACTCGGGCAAATAAAACGTTCCTTTGAGCACTTCTCCGTTCATGTCTTCCAATTTATAGACGGCAGGATGACGGCCATGCACTCGTCCAGTGACGCGAAACAATTCGGTCGTCCAGTTAGGTAAGTAACCTTTGTCGAAAGTGCGTTTGGTTTTGCCAATGCGCACCCAATCTCCTACGGCCAACATTCCACTTTTCTCGGGGACAGCCCTCGTCGGGGACGTACCAAACAGACGCTCAAACACCAACACTTCGTTGTCGGGAGTCACGTCTTGCGGGGCACGTCCGATGCTTCGATGGTAAGATTGGTTGTACTCTTGCACCAGGTGCGGTAAGATGTCGATGTACTTCAGAGTGTGGTGATGCGTAAAATATTTCCACATGCGTTCTTTCAATGTGCGTAGAAAACGTTCCACGATGCTGGCTTTGGTTTCGGGATTCTCGGTGGTAAAAAAATGAATGTCACGTTTCTTTAATTCTTTTTGGAAAGCTTGGTTCAGAAATTCGGTGCCTTTGTCCGTTTGCCATCGAAGAGGGTGACGACCGCTTTGTTTCAACACCCGTTGCAGGGCTCGCACTAACTCGCTGCTCGATTTGGAAGTCAAGGGCACGACCCAGGCAAATTTGGAAAAGACGTCGATGACACAAAACAAATATTTGTAGCCACGATTGTAGCTGGCCAAATGAGAGACATCGGCTAAATCGGCTTGCCATTGATGATCGATGCCTTCCACTCGGGTGCGACTTCTGGCAAACTTGCGTCGAATGGGTTTGTGTAAAGTGTAGGTAGCTTGTTCTTGTAACCATCGTTGCACTTGAGGTAAACGGAGACTTTTCAGTCGCGTTTTGGCAGCACGATACAATTTTTGAACTCCTGCGTAACCTGCAGGATGCGAGGGATCGTAGTAAATGCTGGCTAAGACTTTTTCCATTTTTTTTGTGTTGGTTGGTGTGTTAATAAGACACCCACTCTTGGAGGATGCTACTCTTTTTCTCTTGGGGTATTTTCTTGGATTGCAATTCTTTGCGTGTGCGGCCAGCAATAGGTGTCGAAGAGGAGAAGGATGTCTGAGCGGGGGATATCGGTTCTTGTTTCACTTCTGTCTTCACTTTCTTTTTCTCTTGTGAGGAAGAAGGGGTGGCCATCATCTTTTTAATCCATCCAATTCTGGAGGTAGGTGGTGTTGTTAACTTGCGTACTTTTTCTGGTGGAGTTTGAAACCCTTCCTCTTCTTCTCCTTTTTCTGTCTTGGTCACTGGTACTGGTGGTACTGGTACTGGTACTGGTACTGGTGATGGTGCTGGACTTTTCATCAAGGTCTTAAAATCTTTCAGAGTGGGTAGAGCTGTTTCGTCTAAAGCTTTCTGGTGAAAGAGTTGCAGTCGTTGCAAGAGTTGACCGTACTTTTGCGATTTTTCTGTTTCGGACAAATCTTGGCGATCCATCAAGGACTGCAATTCGTGTTGTAACTGGGACATCTCGCTCAAATGGGGATTGGGAGGTAAATGCGGGGTGCGTTGTTCTTGCCACCGATGGTATTCCATCCATCGTTTGTAAGGTATTAAGCTAGTTTTCGTTCTTCCATGGGGTTGTCAGGGGTCGATTCTGAGATCTTGGAACTTCCGAGGGCCTTTTTATCTTGCTCCCACCAGTCCTCCCAACATGGTTCCCAAGACTCTTTTTCAGTATGGGGCCTAACAAGAGAGGTAAAATACCTCCACGTTGCACTAACATCTTCTTTTTTTGACGAATGGGAATTTTCTTTTGAACCATTTGGCGAAGAACGTGACGATGTTTGCCTAAGCATTGTTTCTGGTGTTTGGACAAAGGGATCGTGCCTTTCAAAACGTTCAAACAACATTCGCACACGGTATCGATGACCTCTTTGGAGGCTGTTTGAATGAGTTTTTTTCGTAGGGGTGGAGAAGCTTTGGACAGGACAGATAACATGTCCCCATGTTTGGCTAAACGTGGTGGCAGTCCTTTCCTTTTCTTTCCTTGGGGTTTTCTGGAGGATGACATCTTTGAGTCTTCAGGAGCACCAAAAAAACACTGATACCCGACTTGGTCACAGGCCTTTTTTATACTGAAACGCGTCGCCACTGATTGTCTTTACGTCGTATTAGTTTGAGGACAGGCATGACACGTCGTGCAGGGGTACGTAACGGACTAAATCGAGCCAGTTCTTGCTTGGACAAATCCAGCAAACTTTGTAACATGCCCGATCTTTCTTGAACTTTGATTTTGGGAGAAGGTACTTTGTGAGCAGCAGCCACTGCCACTGAATTGGAGTGTCCTGCCACTGGGGAAGTTCTTTTGGGGGTTATCAACGGAGAAGTTCTTGGTGTGATCAACGTCTCCAAGTACTCTTCAGTTCTGGGTGTCATTAACGGAGAAGTGGATAAACGTGAAGCTGCCGGAGACGCAGTCATCGCCGTGGCAGGTCGTGGTTTGCGAGTGTAAGGTTGCGTCCTGGCCGAAGAGCCTCTCTTGCGACTAGTTTTCTGTGGACTTTTCTTTTTCTGGGGGCTTCTTTTCTTTTTCCGGGGTGGTGGTGGTGTCTGGTCAGAGGAGGGTCCTGCCACTGGAGAAGTTCTCCTTGGGGACCTGGTCTTTTTCTTCTTGGGGCTTCGTTGGACTTTTGTCTTGGGGATAACTTTGGGGGCATTAGGATCCCATCTTAAAAGTGAGCGAATGATGACCCCTCCTAGAGTACCGCTCCCTCCAGGTTTCAAAATGATTTGTTTTTTGGTTTGAGTGTCGATGCGGGGATCGGCCAGTTGGACCAAAGCGACTTTGTTTCGTTCGAAAAAGCGTTTGGTTTGATGAGGAATCTGAATGATTCCTTGGAGTAATTGACGTGCCGTCACCGTGAACCATCGTAAGACTTCTTTGAGACTAGCTTCTAAGACACGAGCTCGTGTTTGTGGATCTTTTTCTCGACTGATGCCATACAAGGCACGAATCAATTTGACGGGAAGATGCGACTGAAGGGACGTCATGTTCGCACTGAGAGTGAGACAGACGAAAAAGGGTCTGAGGTTTTTATAGATTTTTTTATGGGGAGTGAAATGAAGTCGAGGACGGCAACGTGTACAGGACAGGCCCTCCGTCTTGGCACCAGTGGTGAAACAAGTGGGTACGAAATCGCAAATCCTCGGGAGTCGTAGGTTTCAAATCGACGAGTAAATAGGCGTGTGGAGTTTGAGTGGCATCGTCGTACGCCTGAGTCAACCAAGGCGTTCCTAACTGTTTGGCTAAGACTTGCACTTGCGATTTATCTCGAGGGCTTTTAAACAAGACCACGTAATGCGCATTGAGACTGATGGTGCGATGGGCTTTACTTTGTTGAAACAAATTTTGGGTGATGTAAACGACACTGGCATTACTGTGATGCCCTTTGCGCGTCAACCACAGTTTAATTTCTTCTTCGTCTTCTCCTAACATGTCGTCGAAAATGACCAAATGGGTTAGACGGGAGTCAGAGACGATGCCATCGTCTTCTTTAGGAATGCCTTCCACAAACACGATGGAATCGCCTTGACTTTCTCGCAAGAGGTTGTACGCCGATTGCCACTCTTTGTAATACCACACGATTCGTTGAGGGGGTCGATCGATCAAATGATGTTTATGTTCGATCAAACGTTTGACGAATTCGGTTTTGCCTGAACCGCTAGGTCCAGCAATGAGCATGTTAAAGGGATGGCGAAGATACAAAGCCTCCCAACTGGCACGATCTAAGTGTTCCTCGATGACTTTGACAGTAGAGGAAGAGGCAGCAGAGACAGCAGAGGTAGCCATGGTGTGAGAAATGTCACTTGTGACACGAAAAACAAACAAGACAAGAGTTTATATACTTTTTCAGAACACGTTTATTGAATGTTTTTTTCAAACATGAATACGAAAGACAAAAAATACATAAAAGCCAAAGGCTTAAGTACAAGAATAAAAGGCACTTGATAACTATGAACGTGGAATAAACACAAGTGTCTGTACAACATGTTTTGGGTAAAGTTCTAACCAGTTCTATAGTAGGGGTAAGGTCACACAAGTGTCCTCCCGAAAGGGTCTTTCAGGCCTGTCCACGACAGTCCTGTCCTGGGTGACGGGTTCTTCTGGCACCGTCACTAACACAGGTTGAAAAGTAACTTTTTTCCTTGAATAACTCTCGTGCATACTGGGCCACCTCTTGTGTCCAAGCCTCAAAACCCTGGTCTCGGTGATGTCCAACATTTGACTCCTAACCAATCTGGTTTCTTCTTCGTCAACGATATGGTAAGTTACTTCAATGAACAATGAACTATCGATCTTGCCTAGGGTTCCTTTTCATATACAGACCAATACCGACGTGACCGTACGGTAAGGTGAAGTGATTGGGAAGTCGCACTCGCTTCTGGTATACAATTTGATAGACTTTTTCCAAGGGTCGACTGACGATGTGGTGAGTGGGTAAACGTACAATCTTGTTCGGTTGATAGGTGGTCACTTTAAAGTTTCCATCCTCTCCCGATTGCAAGGCTTCTTTCAATACCCCAAAGTTGACCACTCGACTGGTACGATGATTCAGAGTCAGTCCTTTCACTTTGCACGTCGTGTGCACTTCTCCTTGTTTGTCCCGGTATTCGTAGCCGTAATTTTTGGGACCACCACTGACGAAACTTAGAATCTTGTCGTCGGGATGCTCGTCTGTCCAGGCTCCTAAACGGTCTCCTTCGATGTCAGGGTGCTGTTGACTCGGGTGATGGATGTAAATGCAACTGTCCGTGTCAAAGTACAGGACGCGTTCTTCTAACAGTTCTAAAGCTTCGTACAATTTTAAGCGAGCATGAGTTGTCACGTAAGCCGCAATGATGACATTTCCAAAAGGGTCGTCTTGTACAAAGTCCAGATCTTCTTCGTAATTGACCAAGATCAAATCCTCTCGAACGACGTCCACGTGTTTCATGTATTTCGTTTTGTCGTGAATCATCTGGAAGTAGCGGGAAGGTTCTGTCAAATATTCCGTCTTGGGTAAACACGGTCGTTGTGCCATTTTACCCCACAAGCAATTTAACATCACTTTGGCAAACGATCGCGTGCCTTCGTTTTTTTCGATGTGGTCTAAAGAGATGCCTTCTTGTTCGTAGTATTTCTCTTTGAATTGTATTTGGTCTTCGGGAGTGTGACACCAGGAAGGATAGCCGCTGGCTTCTTCTTTCAGTTTCAAAAAGGCATCCACGTAGTCGGCGAAAATGCCTTTCTGAGTAGGGTCACCCTTGTGGTACTGTTGTGTCTTGGGAAAGTGGCAAATTTCGTACACTTCTAACAGTTGGTATCCCATGTCCAGAGCTTTGAACAATTCCACGCTGACCCAGGTTCCCGTCAAGGCCGGTTCTTCCTGGCTGTGATGGCAAGGTTGGTCCTGGTTGCACGTTTCGGCACAAGTACGGCACAAGGGAAACATCAGTTTGCCTTGACAATGGTGAGGTAAGACGGGATGGTATAGGTTCGTGGGAGGCAAAACTTTACACTTGATCAAGCCTTCGTATTGTCGAATGTTTTTCAGGTCGATGTGTTCCGTCAGCAATTTCGGGTGCCCTACAGGAAAGCGACAATATTTGCCCACGTAGGGATACAGCGAACACACGTCCAAGTATTTCATTTCTTCTCCTTTCTCTTCGTCGGCTTGGTACAGCAAACAGGTGGCATTGGTCCTTCCTCCGTGCAAACTATCCCTCGGGTTCAGCGGGTCCATGAACTGGTAACTTGCCACGAGGCGTTTAAACTCGGGATCGGTTTTCATACGGTGATCGTATTCGTGTTCCCACATTTCCACCACTTGGTATCCTTGCTGTTCTAGCTTTAGGCGTCGATGACAAGTGGCCTGGTACAGGTCTTCCATGGTCCGTTGTAAAAACTGATTTTTAGTGTCACGGTCAGGGTAGCAGACGGGACATCCGTGAAATAAGCAACCGTTAAACTCGTACACGATCTTGGGGTTTTCTAAGTCTCAGCCATCGACCGAATACGTTCCGATGGTCTTTTCGCCTCCTCCGTTGCGGGCATGCTGAATCCATTTCTCTTCCTTGTCGCACAAGTAATGTAACCAACGTAGGGCTTTGACCGAGTATTGACGCTTGACATAGTGGGTCGTTTGAGGACTGATGACAGCCACGGTGTTTTCAGGCATGAATCGTTGGCGGTACACTAAGGAACACGCTTTGGCAATGGTGCAAGCTTCTTTCAAAGGATCGACCCCTCCGTGTTCCATGAACAGTTCTCGAAATTTTCCACAGCAACGCCGTAAAATGTCCACGTCGGAACGACAATACTTTAACATTTCTTCCTGAAAGTCGAAAGGGTCCGAGGCGTGAGCTTGGTACCAAGCGTAGAAAGCTTCTCGTTGTTCGGTACGCATGTTGTCGGGGTCGTAATAGTGAGCCTCAGGCAAATGGGGTAGAACAGCATGTTGATTGGCTTCCGTATTGAAAAAGTGTGGAAAGTACCCTTTAGCCATTTCTGTCATTCCAAACGTTTTAGGCATTCGACTCAAAGGCATGGCCAAGTAACTCATCGAATCTTTAAACTGTACTTGTCCCACTTGCGTGAAAATGATTTTGGCTCCGTTCAAAATCACTTTAGGACGTTCGGTGCCATGTTCCGTATAGTACCTCAAAAGAAACTGTCCATCGTATCCGGAGAAATTGTGAGCCATCACTGTGGCATGACGATGACAATCTCCGTAACGTTCGATGTCCTCTTGGCTCCACGTCTTGTCGATGGGGTCTAAGACCCATTGGGCAAAATCGGCTAACGTGTTTGGTCCCCGAAAGATTTTTTCACGCCCTCCGGGAATCTTGCTGCAGTGAGGGCAATGACTGAAGATAGGTTCTTGAATGCACTTCTCGCACGCTCGATGAGCCACGCAGAAATTAGGAATGTGAATGCCGGTCTTTTGCATGCATTCGAAATCGAAAAAGATGAAATTGCCTTTCTTCTTGTGACCGTCCTCTTTCTCTGGTGGGGGTTGGTATGTTTGCACGTAGCATTGGTGTTCCAAGTCCACGATGTGGTGACAAATGTGACATTTTTTCTTTCCTCGACATACGTGTGCCTTGGCATTGTTGGTAAGTATGCCTTGTCCACACGTAGGGCACAATCTCAGGAGTTGACAAGCACATTTCTTCTGTGAACCTTGTGTTTTCAAATGTTGCTGGTAACAGGCAGGGCTGACAAACGTGCGCAGACAAGTCGAACAAGGCACTGGTTCTTCGCTCAGACAGGGTGGAGAGGCCAAACATCCTGGGCATTTCAATCCACAATGCTTGTGTTGCTCTCGATTGTTATAACCATAATCACATTTCTCACAATAATAACTGTATCCCACGAATCCGGTGATACTGGTAATGGTATCGAAATGGTCATCGTGATGATAGACATGAATGTATTTTCCGTCCTTAAAATCCTGGCCTCGAAACAACAGAGACCCGAGCATTTCTTGAGGGTGCGCTTTCAAGGTGTAGCGTGGAGCTAGGGCATCTTGCAATTTTTGCATCTCAGGAATGCCACAGGGTGTGTCTTTGGACAGGCCAGCTTGTTGCAACAGGAGTTCTGCTTCGTTTCGTTGTTTGGTTCGGTTCGATTTTCGAATGTTCTCCCAGGTTCTTTTCCATTCTACCGTGTCGTTCTTGTTGGCATAGGTTCGTCCCACCACGATGGCTCGAGCTAAACACATCTGGTCTTGAGGGTTGTTAATTCGTACGAGACTTGTTTTGGTGTTGCGAAGGTCGTCCACCAATAACATCTTTTTGCGTCCTGTCCCTTGAGGAAGAGAGACGTGATCCATTTTCAGTGTGGCTTTACCATCGGTGATGTCAAACTGGTCATTAGATTGTTGTACGTGTTGAATCTTGTCCATGACTTTGGAAGGGGTCAGTTCTGCGGGTCTGCTAAATTCGATCGAAACAGGGGATTTCAAACCGTCGTGATCTATGGATAGTGTCAAGAGATCGTCTTCTTTGGGTTGACAATGTCGCTTGAGTGCAGTGAGCAAAGAATCCCACATCTCGGTGATAAACCCTTCTGCTTTCTCTAAGGGTACGTCGGCCTTGAAATCTTTAAACTTCACCGTGTAGGTGTAAGCCGTGGTTCTAAATTTTGTAGAGAAGCGCTTTTCCGTCTCTCGAATGGAATAGTATTTTTCAGGGTTGACTAAGGGTGACGAACTTGGTTTAGAGGGTTCGGATTCTGGTTCACTCATGTCCTCTTCAAAATCACTGGCATGAATTTGTGCCAAGATTTCATCCCTGGTACGAGGCGATAGATCACGTTTCTGCCTCTTACTTTCTTCTTCTTCTTTCTTCTCGAATGAATAGGATCGTTTCATCTTGAGTGCAAAACGTCAAATGACTCAAGTTCAAACACCATAGACTAATTTATAGTCATGGCAAACCAGCGTATATAAAAAGGGTGTGTCTTGTCCTTTCACTATTCATTTCACTCTCAAACCGAGGAGAACGATGGAAGAGACTACCCAGATGGAACGTTTCGTCAGAGCTTTGCGAGGGGTCATTAGAAAATTCTCTTCAGACCAGCCTACGGACTACTCTCCTTCCTTTCGAGATAAGAGTCAGGATACTTGCTATATCTGTCAGAAGAAAGGGCATTGGTCTTCAGAGTGTCCAGACCGTCAAAAAAGAAAAAAAAACAGGGGCTAAAAAAGACAAAAGTCAAGATACCTGTTATTATTGTAAAGAAAAAGGACATTGGTCTCCAGATTGCCCAAAAAAGAAACAAGAGGAGTCAGAAGAAAAGAAGGATTCTTCAGAAGAAGAGAGGGATTCTTCAGAGGAAGATGAGGAAGAAAAAAGACAATTCTATTTAAAAGAAGCAAAGAAACAGGAGAAAAAAAGAAGAAGGGAAGAAAGCGAGGAGGAAGAAGAAGAGGAAAAGAGTGTGACGGTGAAGAAATTCAAAAAACAGAGAGACTAAACAAGGAGAAAGAAGAAATCAATGAACTTTTAATTAAAGTGTTCTGTGGTGAATTGTGAATTGGATTGTAACAATGGATAAAAGAATACATGAATGATATAAGGTAAGTGTCTTTGAGTTTTGATTTTAAAATAAGAAGCTACACTCACGCACTCATACACAGACACGTACTATAAGGGTAAAATGGGTGGGGTTTATTTCTGAGTTATTGGCAAATTGAAATTGTATTTCTTTTCGAGAAATGTGGGTGGCCCTGAAAAGGGCCTTTTTATTTTGGTGTAGGGGTGAGTTTAACCAATCAACTTTAACTGCCTTAAGCCTTTGCCACGGCCAAGGCCTACTTCTGATGATTGGGTTGAAATCACTAAGGGTGGTACGACAGGCTTAGTCACAGGGTTGGCGTGTTTAGCTCGGGAAGGTCGTATTCTCTTCGGTCGTGATAAAGAAGTCTGATACATTTGTTTCAGACTTCTTAACTCCGCTAAAATGTCCAACAGTACCGTAGCCGTTTGATTTTCACCCTCTTGTTTCTTTGCTGCTACTTCTTCTTGCTGTTGTTGCTGTTGTTTTTTTCTTACCTCTTCTTGTTGCTGTTGCTGTTGCTGTAGGAGAAAAGCTTGTTCCGTTTCCTTTTGTCGTTGCATAAATTTCTCCAATTCTTCTTTCTGTCTCTGTCTAAAATTCTCCACTTGCGGTAATGAAGAAGGTAACGAAGGTTCCGGAACAAATTCTTGCGAGGTAAGAAAATCCACAAAATCCCAATGTACCTCTTCTGAAAGTAAGTCCGGGTTCCCTTGGGCAGTCTCCCCTGCTGGTGCACCCCAATGGATCGTTTTCTGAGTTTCCGTCATGTTGAATCACTGTCGCATAGATTGACAGCACAGAGGCGCTAGCGAATCTATATAGACCAACTGACGTCACAGACTACTCTCTTCGGATTGGATGCGGGCTGACTGAATTTTGTAACGCGTGTTTGGATTGGTGAATGAACTCAATCCGTTTCAATCCTACCTCTACCTATAAATAAGCGCAGTTCAGTGCATTGATTCACTTGTTCTCGTTGCTTCAAGATGTGGACCGATGTGCAATCTTCTACGCTTGTGTCTTCCATGATGTTCCGGACGGACATACCCATGTATGTCCGATCCAAGTGGACCGTTGTCCACAGGACAAACACCAGCCTGTGGATACGTAGGATCTACGTAGAAAGACAAGGATGCCTGAAAAGAGGGCTGATTTACGGACCAACAGTGAGACGTAGCCTAAGGACAAGAAGAAGACCAATGCGGTACCCTTTATGTTAATGAATACATTAACATAAACCCAAAGGCCCTTTTCAGGGCCAGCCATATTTCTCGAAAAGAGATAGCCTTTCCATTGCCTAAATTTAAATTTAAATTTAAAAATTTTTTTTAAAAAAAAAATCACATATTCAATTCCCCTTTTCCCTAGACAATCCCAAACTCTATTCCCATGTTAATTTCCCCTTGTCCCTAGACAGACCCAAACTCTGTGTTAAATTCCCATTGTCCCTAGAGTTGCCCACGATTTTTCTCCATGTTAAATTTCCATTGTCCCTAGAGTTGCCCAGGGGTCTTTTTAATGCTAAGTCCCATTGTCCCTAGGGTGCCCCACTTAACTACTTTCATTAAAGGTTCGCCATGAAACTTTCACATGTGTTCATCGGATTCTCTAGCTAGTACTAGTGAAAATAGTCATGTTCAGACATCCATATGGCCGCCATAGGGCTATCTTAAAATACTTGTTACCGCTGTCTTCCTGAATGCATGCTCGTATCATTATTGAAATCCCAAATGGCCGCCACTGAAACTCTTAAAATCTTGACATCGCAGCTCCTCGCGAATGGATGGTCATATCAGCTTGGAACTGGTTTGGTATAACACTTGAATTACATTGGAACTTTATACATTTAAACTTATGATATATCTTTTAGGACTATTTTTGGATTTAATTGTAATTACTATAAGTTCTTTTTAAATTTTCACTTTGTATTTTAGAAAAATAATTTATTAGTTGAAATTAACACAAGTTGTTGGTTTCAGCTCTTTTCTGTTATTTAGTTTAAGACTATAGTTGTCGTAAGTGTAGATGTTCCTCGCAGGCCTCCCATCTGACCTCACACACACCGATACATATACTGTATCATATTCTGATAACCTTTGGAATCTTGTTAGGGAGAGATATCGTTAATGTTGGTTTCAGTTTCAGTTTCATATAATTTAGAAGCTGTAATATAAACTGGAAACAATATATTAACAAAAGTGTATCGTACAGGTATCCGTGAGATCTTAGTTTCATTTAGCTTTTTAGTTCTCATTAATAGATGTCTCTTTTAGTAACTGATTAAAAATGATAAATTTCTTGTCTTGTATAAGATAAAATGACAGAGAAAGAAATAAAATCCAATTAATTAAATGCCTTTTAAGTTCTGGAATCTTTGGTTTTGTTTGTGTGTAAAAGATCATTCTCCGATGATCTCCGTCTAAAGGCATACGCACAGAACTATTTGCACAAATGTAAATCTGAAGGATTTTAACATTCGACAAAATATCTTGGTTACTTTTTTTCCCAGTGGTCGATATTGCATGGTTCCAATTTTGAGAAATAGGACAAAGATTAAATTTTGAAAAATAGGACAGGATGCAAGCGACCTAAAAATATTGCGATGTTTGACTCATATGTCTATTATAAATGAAAATGAATTAGTTTGTATGTCTTTTAACTCGCAAAAATAACTACCACGAAATATTAACTTGCTGAGAAATGGTCATCATTGTATCAAGACAAATTTTACATATAGCGGGACACTGTTTCCCCTTCGTCTTCAAAAATTACTCCCTACCCTCAACTGACTTATGACAGAAGCAGAAATAAATATATGGGCTGAGGGAAATCATATGTAACATATGCCCTGAAAAGGATGCAGTTTAATCGGCACTTTAACCTATATTATTCTGATAGATAAAGGCATATACGTTGTAAACGATCGAAGAAATGTTCATCTACAGCAGTGCTGTCCAACCATTTTGACACCATGAGCCACTGAAAAATATTTTTCTTGAAGCCGAGGGCTGCAGCAGAAAGCTGAAAAGCAACGAATATATAGCTGCTCGAGCTCTGGCGGGCCATTTACAATCAGCCCGCGAGTTGGACAGCACTGATTTACAGAATGCATATGCAAATGCGTTTTGTTTTTGTTTTTTTTAAATTGCACTAACATGCCTCATTCTCATTTTCCAGTTATTGCCTATCATACATGTTATTTCTGATGTTAAAACTTATTCTGGTACTTGTCCAGAACAACAATGTCACTTCACTGACATTCCGAGTCGTTTCTTTGGAGTATGGGTGTCAATTTCTCAAACCCTTGAATTTATCTGCTGATAAACATTCCATATAGCGAGTGAACAATGAGAGAGAGAGAGAGAGAGAGAGAGAGAGAGAGAGAGGTAAAATGTTTCATGTTAAGAAAATAAATTAAACTTTTGGAAAAACTGTAATACAGTAAATTTTCCCTAAATCGACTGCTGGATACTCTGTCCACCTTCGGCCGACAGGCCGAATATTCTTATGTTATGTGTTTAGGCTCGAATAAACAGTAACAAAAGAAAGAGCGAAAACAACAAGCTTTGAAAAAATAACAAATAATTTATTACCTTGGAAAAATTCTATACAAATGAAAATATATGAACTTACGATTTCCAAATCAAATCCAAAAATAATCCAAGAATAATCCACGATTTTTTTCTTCGAAGTCCTAATATTGCAATGTTCTAATGATTTCAGGTTCGAGTCCTGACCAGAAATCCAAGAAAGAAGGCGATGATATATGAGTAGTAAATGGGGTCACCCTAGCCTCAATGGGAATTAGCATTACAGAGGCCCCTGGGTCACTCTAGCCTCAATGGAAATTTAACATGGAGAAAAATTGTGGGTCACTCTAGGCTCAAGGGGAATTTAACATGGGAAAAGTCTTGGGTCACTCTAGCCTCAAGGGGAATTGAACATGGGAAAAAAGTCTTGGGTCACTCTAGCCTCAAGGGGAATTGAACATGGGATTTTATTTTTTTTTAAATTTTTTTTAAATTTAATTTTAAATTTAAAAAAGGGGTAGGCAATTGAAAAGTCATTCTCTTTTCGAGAAATATGGATGGCCCTGAAAAGGGCCTTTGGGTTTCTTCTGCTTCTTCTTTTATTTCCTCCATTTCCTCATCCACCCCCTAATCTTTCCCAAAATTCCTTTGTTCTTCCTCTTTTCTTTTTCTGGTAACCAGTCTGGGTGCCCCATAGCCCTGAACTTCTCTTGTATCTTTATCCAATTGCCGTTGAGTTTTTCAAATGCGTCTTTTTTCTTTAAGTTTTCTTTCTCCTTTCTTTCTTTACTCCACTTGTCTTTGATCTTCATGACCTCTTCCTCCATCACTTTTCTCATAAGTTGTTCCGATTTCTTAATCTGGTCCAGGCCTTTTTTGACAAAGGACCACTCTGTCCATTCCATTACTTCTTCCAAAAAACACCTTACTTCTAGCACATTATCCATGGCTTCTTTCAAGTGGCCAATCTTTACATACTCTGGATCTATAAAGCCTCTTAGTCTTTTTACTTCTTCTTCTATCATCTCTGCCACCAGATCCATGGCTGATTTTAGGTTTGTCACTTGCCTTCTTACAAAATCCCTGGTTACTTCGTACTTCCACTCACGTTCAATCCTTTCCACTGCATAAGCTCCATCCACCATCCAATACCAAATGTCCTTTAACTGGTTAAACAATTCTGTTACAGCTACCATTTTCTTTCCTTTATTCCGTAGAATGGTTCCAACGACGAACGTTGTGGGTTCTTATACTGAAAGTGCGGACGTGAAGGAAAACATCCCCCTAAAACAAAATTGATCTTACCTAGATCATGACCGAACAACGCGCGGACGTGAAGGAAAACATCCCCTACTTTCTTATTTCATATAATAAAACCCAAACTATACTCTCCACATACGCTAAGAAACAATAAACAAATACATAATCTACTATCCACACAATCGTACGTGAGCTCTTACAAACACAAACACACAAACACATACGCTAAGAAACCCATAATCTACTATTCACACAAACTACCTTGAACATTTACAAACAAAAAACACACAAACACATACACTCTCACTATCAATAAAGAGTTAGTGTTTATATTCACACTACTCTACCTACACACATTGGCAAATTAATAGTTATTTCTTTTCTAGAGTATTGGGTAGCCCTTAAAAGGGCTGGGTTTTTTTGAACTCCAGATGCACCTATCTAATGGTTGCACCTTCCTGGCCTGGCGCCACACACGCATCTTCTTCCCCAGTCTCCTTTCACCTTTCTTCTGGGGAGCGCAGAGGGAGGATGATTCGCTTCAACACCCCAATCCTCTGTCTCGGGAATATTGTACGACATCCTCTCTTCTAGTTTCTTTTCCTCCTCTTCCCTCTGTCTTCTCTCCTCCTCTTCGTTCTTCATTCTGTCCTCTTCTACTATAGCCTCCGCGGCCAGTTCATTTAACAGGCGCCTGACATATTCCAGATGTATCTGGAGTTCAAGAAGTTTGCTTATTCTGCTATTCATTCTTGTGTTGATCAATCAACAAGGGTAGCTAGACTGCCCAGCGAGTTTCAATTTATAGTGAGAGCGCGGACGTGATGGAAAACATCCCCCTAAAAACATAAAATTGATCTTACCTAGATCATAACCAAAAAAACAACAACGCGCGGACCTAAAAGAAACACTCACTCACTTTTTTATGCTACCCATCACTATTTTAAATTTTTTTATAAATCACTTCAATAGACTATCCACATACGCAAAGCAATCCAATCTAACTCCTAATCTACACCTCAAACACCAAAAAATAAAAAAAATAAAAATAGACATCATTTTAATCTACTATCCATACCAACCTACTTAACCACTTACAAACACAAACACACAAACACATACCCTCACATTTTTTAAAAAAAGAGTTAGTGTTTATTTTCACACTACTCTACCTACACACATTGGCAAATCGATCGTTATTTCTTTTCTAGAGTATTGGGGTAGCCCTGAAAAGGGCTGGGTTTTTTTTGTTTGCTATGGCATTCTTTTTTAGTTTCTAAGAATGCGATGTCCTCTGAGGATAGACTTTCTGGCGATAGGTCTGCTTCTTCGGAAAGAGAAGAAGAACTCTTTGGTGTCGATACGACAATCGACAAAGCCTCTGTCAGCTTCAGCTTGCTGCTGTTGCTGTTGTTGCTGCTGCTGCTGCTGCTGTTGTTGCTGTCTCTGAAGTCTGTACTTCTCTGTCCATTCTTCTTTCTCCCTGTTCACTTCTTCTCTGAAGAGCTCTTCTATCAGGTCTTCAGTGATTTTTAGCATTCTCACATTCTCTATTTCTTCTGGCTTCGGTATCAGACTGTGTCTGACCCTGTGCAAATTCACGTAGGCTTCGTTGAGCTTAGCTAGTTTGGAGCACATCTTCGTAGGAGGATGAGTCGACAATGGATGGTTAGACTGGAAACAACCCGGTTCTTAAAGTCAAAGCGCGGACGTGAAGGAAAACATCCCCCACACGGTTTTTGAGTCGCAACGTTTAGTGAGTGTCATGAGAGGGATAGTAAGAAATGAAAGAGCATCAATCCAACATTCTTAAAGCTAAACAAAAGACAAAGGCATTTTTTTCAAAACACAACATTTTTTATTCAAAAATCACTTAACACTAAACAACAACTCTAACATTTTTAACAATAATCCAACAATATAACATCAAACAATTTTTTCAAAACACAACATTTTTTATTCAAAAATCACTTAACACTAAACAACAACAACTCTAACATTTTTTAACAATAATCCAACACTAAAAGTTTCTCCACTAGGTAAAGAGGGATAACAGTCTTCCATGGTTTCTAGTAATCTAGGATGACTTCTCTCAAACTGTTGATTTCTATGGTATTATCGAATTCTGCATACAGGATGACGTTCACCGTTTCATCAGGGTCTCGGTCTTTAAACTGAATTTCCACACGAATCTGGCCGGATTTTATAGGGTGGAAATGTCCCTCGTCGCTGCCTTGGTCTGGAGTGAAATCGAAAGCCCACAAAGCGTAGCCTCCTGCATAATCCTCGTACGTAATACCGTGACTGGTATTGGTTCCTAACTGTCCGGTGGCTTCGTACAGGGACAAGTACGATCTCAAGTAATTCTTCTTGGTAAAGTCAGGTTCGAAAGGTCGGGTACACAAGGTCTTGCCATCGCGACTGACTTCGATTTTGGACACGCCAAAGTGTTGAAAGTAGAAAGGATTTTTTTCGGCAGCTCCGTTGAAGGCTGTATTCTCGACGATACCAACGATCAAACGTTTGGGTAACTGTCCTTGGAACAGATGATCTTCGATCATGGATCGCTGTCCCTTGGGAATGGTGAAGGTTTTCACTTCCACGCGTCGTATGGGATACTTGGCAGTCGTTCTGCTCAACGTCTGACTGATGTCGTTTCCCACGTTAGGTAACACTTCCACACGGCGTACGTAGAGTCTGGCTTCTTGGATTTTGGTTTTGTAACCGTCACTATCAGCCAATAAATGGAAAGCGGTACTGCTACGATTCAGTCTCAGGCGGACATCCACCCCGTTCAGCAAATACTTTTCTTGCAACCACATGTCCAAATGCAAACGATCCATCAGTTCTAAACTTGTGTCGGCTCCCGTGATTCTCTTTCTTCGTTCTACAAATCCATCATTGTTGTCTTTCTTTTCATCAGTTTCCAATATTTCAAACTTGGTAGGTTCGTCAGCTTCCCATACCACACAGGCAATGAGATGAGTGTTCTTGGCATCTATTCCGTACGTCAAGAGATTTTCCAGGTAGGCACGATAAGGGTAAGTATCCATGCTGCTACTGACCAGTTTGTTATTCAAGTACAAGTCCACTCCACTGAACAAGGAATGCATGAAATTGTTGACGGGAGCTACTGCTTCATCGTCTATAGCACCTCCAGTCTTATCTAGAATTTTGACTTTCAGGTACAAGTAACTGCTATTCAGATCGATGTAATCTTCGGGCTGTCCTTTGATTTCAAACTCGATGGGAGCGGAATCGGTCAGTGAGGAGACGGGGTGAAATTCCACCCACTGGGATTCTTGCATGGTCATCATGGTGGGGGGCATGGCAAACAGATCCAGTTCCGTCTTGGAACAAGCGCAAGATTCTCGGTGCATCATTTTTTTTGTCTCTTTTCTTAATAATCGAAAACGTCTAAGTCTCGAACGGTTCTTCTTTTCTTGGCCTTTCTCGCTTGAAGTCTGGTGAAAGGGTGTTTTCTTCGTCGTCTCTTTCTGCCTTGTCCTTGCTGAATGCCTGACTCGGTAGCGTGCAGGGCATTTATAGGTGTCTCTCGTTGGCCTAAAATGTCTTTGCCCGTTTGCAGCAAGACATTTTTGCCTGCCCTCATGAAGGCTTCTTTAGGGTTTTGTTTGTCGATGATGACATTTTGGAGAAATTCTTTGCCTTGCGTCAGTGCCGCATCTTTCAAGGCGTGCAATCCGCGTGTCACCATCGGTTTCAACACCGGGGCCACCGAACGAAAGGCCGATTTTAACATGTCTCCTAAGCCGTGTCCTCGCTGTCGAGCAACCCCTCGGTACACTGGATACATGACTTACTTACGAGTCGTGAGAGAACCGTTTTCGAAAATGGAGTTTCACCGTGACTTTTCCTTTGGTGAATGGAATATTTTGTCCCAGATCTCCTTTTATAGCAATGTTGACCGTGCCCAAATACGACTTACTGACAGGCAAATAGTGAGGATGGACAAATTCGCGGTGGACGTGGTAAGTGTTTCCACCTTCCTCGTCAGTGTTCGTGGCAGAATCCACTTTGAAAGGAATGACACGCAGTAACGGTACGGAGGTGTGTCCCACCACGTTGTACTCCACCACATCGGAATATACGAACATCAAATTCAGTCCTTGGTTCAGTTCTATCGGGGCACGAAATAACTTGCTAAAAGACTCGTTGTCGTAAACGATGGGTAATTCGTTTTTCTTGAGTATGGCCTTTCTCATGTCCATGTCTCCGCCCAACATGTCAAACAATTCAGGACAAAATAAAATGGACATGATTTTACTTCGTTCAAATTTCATCAAGAAGCGACGAGCTGCTTTGTGGGACTCCATGGTGACACTTTTGTTGACATGCTCCAAAGCTTTCAGAAACACGACATTAAACCTGGAGGCTATGGTGCTGACCAAATGTTGACCACTAAAATAATAGCCTGGGGGAATGAACAAGTGATAGGTGGTGTACTTTTGTGTACGGGTTTTCTTGTCATATTTGACATTGCTATCCATCCACTGTTGCATTTGCTCGTCATGAACTTCCACATCAAAAAAATTTTGATTGGGAAGGACATTGAGGACTTGGGTCGGGTGAATCATTTCTACTAAAGCCACTTCCCAATGGGCTTCGTGATCTAAGGGGATGGCCTGAGGTAATTTGGCCGTGTAACAGCACAACGTGTTGTTGGGAAACACCTCCATGGAACTGTCACTGGGTAAGGTTAAGTTAAATTGGTTTTGGTGACTCATAATTAATGAGTTCTGTGGCTGTCCGAGGGGTTACTGGACGTCAGAGGCGTGTCTCCGTCTAAAATGGGGTTCTAGTTGTGGTTGGAGTGGTGACTGACACTGGCACTGGACACAAGGTTCCCGTTCGAGGAGAATTTCAGGGAGGGATTGGGAAGCAGGTAACCGATGCAACTGCTCAATAAAATGGTCCACAATTGTTTGTCTCCTTGTTGCAAACTCATATTGGCGATGGCTGCCCCGATGACACAATACACCACGAAGATTTGGCAGAAAAATACGATTTGCGTTTTAGGCACACGTTCTCCACACCACACCCACAAGGGTTGTTTTTGTAAATCTTGCACAGAAGAACTAGGGGAAGGAGGAGTGGTCGACGTAGCTGCGTCTGTGTGAAAAGGCATGATGGTCACTTCTTTTTATAGTCGATGACTTGCGAAGCGTCGATCCAAGAATCAAAACTGGGTGGATATCCTTTCCAACGTACTTTGACTTCTTTGACACGTCGTTTGCCCACTTTACGGGTTCTGCGTTCGAGAATGCTTTCGATGTCGTACACGTCGTCTTCTTTTTTGGTGACACGTTGTAACTCGGGCAAATAAAACGTTCCTTTGAGCACTTCTCCGTTCATGTCTTCCAATTTATAGACGGCAGGATGACGGCCATGCACTCGTCCAGTGACGCGAAACAATTCGGTCGTCCAGTTAGGTAAGTAACCTTTGTCGAAAGTGCGTTTGGTTTTGCCAATGCGCACCCAATCTCCTACGGCCAACATTCCACTTTTCTTGGGACAGCCCTCGTCGGGGACGTACCAAACAGGCGCTCAAACACCAACACTTCGTTGTCGGGAGTCACGTCTTGCGGGGCACGTCCGATGCTTCGATGGTAAGATTGGTTGTACGCTTGCACCAGGTGCGATAAGATGTCGATGTACTTCAGAGTGTGGTGATGCGTAAAATATTTCCACATGCGTTCTTTCAAAGTGCGTTGAAACCGTTCCACGATGCTGGCTTTGGTTTCGGGATTCTCGGTGGTAAAAAAATGAATGTCACGTTTCTTTAATTCTTTTTGGAAAGCTTGGTTCAGAAATTCGGTGCCTTTGTCCGTTTGCCATCGAAGAGGGTGACGACCGCTTTGTTTCAACACCCGTTGCAGTGCTCGCACTAACACGCTGCTCGATTTGGAAGTCAAGGGCACGACCCAGGCAAATTTGGAAAAGACGTCGATGACACAAAACAAATATTTGTAGCCACGATTGTAGCTGGCCAAATGAGAGACATCGGCTAAATCGGCTTGCCATTGATGATCGATGCCTTCCACTCGGGTGCGACTTCTGGCAAACTTGTGTCGAATGGGTTTGTGTAAAGTGTAGGTAGCTTGTTCTTGTAACCATCGTTGCACTTGAGGTAAACGGAGACTTTTCAGTCGACTTGGCAGCACGATACAATTTTTGAACTCCTGCGTAACCTGCAGGATGGGAGGGATCGTAGTAAATGCTGGCTAAGACTTTTTCCATTTTTTTGTGTTGGTTGGTGTGTTAATAAGGCACCCACTCTTGGAGGATGCTACTCTTTTTCTCTTGGGGTATTTTCTTGGATTGCAATGCTTTGCGTGTGCGACCGGCAATAGGTGTTGAAGAGGAGGAGGATGTATGAGCGGGGGATATCGGTTCTTGTTTCACTTCTGTCTTCACTTCTGTCTTCACTTTCTTTTTCTCTTGTGAGGAAGAAGGGGTGGCCATCATCTTTTTAATCCATCCAATTCTGGAGGTAGGTGGTGTTGTTAACTTGCGTACTTTTTCTGGTGGAGTTTGAAACCCTTCTTCTTCTTCTTCTTATCCTTTTTCTGTCTTGGTCACTGGTACTGGAACTGGTACTGGTGATGGTGCTGGACTTTTCATCAAGGTCTTAAAATCTTTCAGAGTGGGTAGAGCTGTTTCGTCTAAAGCTTTCTGGTGAAAGAGTTGCAGTCGTTGCAAGAGTTGACCGTACTTTTGCGATTTTTCTGTTTCGGACAAATCTTGGCGATCCATCAAGGACTGCAATTCGTGTTGTAACTGGGACATCTCGCTCAAATTGGGATTGGGAGGTAAATGCGGGGTGTGTTGTTCTTGCCACCGATGGTATTCCATCCATCGTTTGTAAGGCACTAAAGCTAGTTTTCGTCCTTCCATGGGGTTGTCAGGGGTCGATTCTGAGATCTTGGAACTTCCGAGGCCTTTTTATCTTGCTCCCACCAGTCCTCCCAACATGGTTCCCAAGACTCCTTTCAGTATGGGGCCTAACAAGAGAGGTAAAATACCTCCACGTTGCACTAACATCTTCTTTTTTTGACGAATGGGAATTTTCTTTTGAACCATTTGGCGAAGAACGTGACGATGTTTGCCTAAGCATTGTTTCTGGTGTTTGGACAAAGGGATCGTGCCTTTCAAAACGTTCAAACAACATTCGCACACGGTATCGATGACCTCTTTGGAGGCTGTTTGAATGAGTTTTTTTCGTAGGGGTGGAGAAGCTTTGGACAGGACAGATAACATGTCCCCATGTTTGGCTAAACGTGGTGGCAGTCCTTTCCTTTTCTTTCCTTGGGGTTTTCTGGAGGGTGACATCTTTGAGTCTTCAGGAGCACCAAAAAACACTGATACCCGACTTGGTCACAGGCCTTTTTTATACTGGAACGCGTCGCCACTGATTGTCTTTACGTCGTATTAGTTTGAGGACAGGCATGACACGTCGTGCAGGGGTACGTAACGGACTAAATCGAGCCAGTTCTTGCTTGGACAAATCCAGTAAACTTTGTAACATTCCCGATCTTTCTTGAACTTTGATTTTGGGAGACGGTACTTTGTGAGCAGCAGCCACTGCCACTAAATTGGAAGGTCCTGCCACTGGGGAAGTTCTTTTGGGGGTCATCAACGGAGAAGTTCTTGGTGTGATCAACGTCTCCAAGTACTCTTCAGTTCTGGGTGTCATTAACGGAGAAGTGGACAAACGTGAGGCTGCCGGAGACGCAGTCACCGCCGTGGCAGGTCGTGGTTTGCGAGTGTAAGGTTGCGTCCTGGCCGAAGTGCCTCTCTTGCGACTAGTTTTCTGTGGACTTTTCTTTTTCTGGGGACTTTTTCTCTGTTTCTTTTTCTGGGGGCTTCTTTTCTTTTTCCGGGGTGGTGGTGTCTGGTCAGAGGAGGGTCCTGCCACTGGAGAAGTTCTCCTTGGGAACCTGGTCTTTTTCTTCTTGGGGCTTCGTTGGACTTTTGTCTTGGGGATAACTTTGGGGGCATTAGGATCCCATCTTAAAAGTGAGCGAATGATGACCCCTCCTAGAGTACCGCTCCCTCCAGGTTTCAAAATGATTTGTTTTTTGGTTTGAGTGTCGATGCGGGGATCGGCCAGTTGGACCAAAGCGACTTTGTTTCGATCGAAAAAGCGTTTGGTTTGATGAGGAATCTGAATGATTCCTTGGAGTAATTGACTTGCCGTCACCGTGAACCATCGTAAGACTTCTATGAGACTAGCTTCTAAGACACGAGCTCGTGTTTGTGGATTTTTTTCTCGACTGATGCCATACAAGGCACGAATCAATTTGACGGGAAGATGCGACTGAAGGGACGTCATGTTGACGCTGTGTGAGACAGACGAAAAAGGGTCTGAGGTTTTTATAGATTTTTTTATGGGGAGTGAAATGAAGTCGAGGACGGAGACGTGTACACGACAGGCCCTCCGTCTTGGCACCAGTGGTGAAACAAGTGGGTACGAAATCGCAAATCCTCGGGGGTCGTAGGTTTCAAATCGACGAGTAAATAGGCGTGTGGCGTTTTGAGTGGCATCGTCGTACGCCTGAGTCAGCCAAGGTGTTCCTAACTGTTTGGCTAAGACTTGCACTTGCGATTTATCTCGAGGGCTTTTAAACAAGACCACGTAATGCGCATTGAGACTGATGGTGCGATGGGCTTTACTTTGTTGAAACAAATTTTGGGTGATGTAAACGACACTGGCATTACGGTGATGCCCTTTGCGCGTGAACCACAGTTTAATTTCTTCTTCGTCTTCTCCTAACATGTCGAAATTGACCAAATGGGTTTGACGGGAGTCAGAGACGATGCCGTCGTCTTCTTTAGGAATGCCTTCCACAAACACGATGGAATCGCCTTCACTTTCTCGCAAGAGGCTGTACGCCGATTGCCACTCTTTGTAACACCACACGATCCGTTGAGGTGGCCGATCGATCAAATGATGTTTATGTTCGATCAAACGTTTGACGAATTCGGTTTTGCCTGAACCGCTAGGTCCAGCAATGAGCATGTTAAAGGGATGGCGAAGATACAAAGCCTCCCAACTGGCACGATCTAAGTGTTCGTCGATGACTTTGACAGTAGAGGAAGAAGGAGCAGAGACAGCAGAGGTAGCCATTGTGTGAGAAATGTCACTTGTGACACGAAAAGCAAACAAGACAAGAGTTTATATACTTTTTCAGAACACGTTTATTGAATGTTTCAAACATGAATACGAAAGACAAAAATACATAAAAGCCAAAGGCTTAAGTACAAGAATAAAAGGCACATGATAACCATGAACGTGGAATAAACACAAGTGTCTGTACAACATGTTTTGGGTAAAGTTCTAACCAGTTCTATAGTAGGGGGTAAGGTCACACAAGTGTCCTCCCGAAAGGGTCTTTCAGGCCTGTCCACGACAGTCCCGTCCTGGGTGACGGGTTCTTCTGGCACCGTCACTAACACGGGTTGAAAAGTAACTTTTTTCCTTGAATAACTCTCGTGCATACTGGGCCACCTCTTCGGTCCAAGCCAAACCAATCTGGTTTCTTCTTCGTCAACGACATGGTAAGTTACTTCAATGAACAATGAACTATCGATCTTGCCTAGGGTTCCTTTTTATATACAGACCAATACCGACGTGACCGTACGGCAACGTAAAGTGATTGGGAAGTCGCACTCGCTTCTGGTATACAATTTGATAGACTTTTTCTAAGGGTCGACTGACGATGTGGTGAGTGGGTAAACGTACAATCTTGTTCGGTTGATAGGTGGTCACTTTAAAGTTTCCATCCTCTCCCGATTGCAAGGCTTCTTTCAATACCCCAAAGTTGACCACTCGACTGGTACGATGATTCAGAGACAGTCCTTTCACTTTGCACGTCGTATGCACTTCTCCTTGTTTGTCCCGGTATTCGTAGCCGTAATTTTTGGGGCCGCCACTGACGAAACTTAGAATCTTGTCGTCGGGATGCTCGTCTGTCCAGGCTCCTAAACGGTCTCCTTCGATGTCAGGGTGATGTTGAATCGGGTGATGGATGTAAATGCAACTGTCCGTGTCAAAGTACAGGACGCGTTCCCCTAACAGTTCTAAAGCTTCGTACAATTTTAAGCGAGCATGGGCTGTCACGTAAGCCGCAATGATTACATTTCCAAAAGGGTCGTCTTGTACAAAGTCCAGATCTTCTTCGTAATTGACCAAGATCAAATCCTCTCGAACGACGTCCACGTGTTTCATGTATTTGGTTTTGTCGTGAATCATCTGGAAGTAGCGGGAAGGTTCTGTCAAATATTCCGTCTTTGGTAAACACGGTCGTTGTGCCATTTTACCCCACAAGCAATTTAACATCACTTTGGCAAACGATCGCCTGCCTTCGTTTTTCTCGATGTGGTCTAAAGAGATGCCTTCTTGTGCATAGTATTTCTCTTTGAATTGTATTTGGTCTTCGGGAGTGTGACACCAGGAAGGATAGCCGCTGGCTTCTTGCTTCAGTTTCAAAAAGGCATCCACGTAGTCAGCGAAAATGCCTTTCTGAGTAGGGTCACCCTTGTGGTACTGTTGTGTCTTGGGAAAGTGGCAAATTTCGTACACTTCTAACAGTTGGTATCCCATGTCCAGAGCTTTGAACAATTCTACGCTGACCCAGGTTCCCGTCAAGGCCCGTTCTTCCTGGCTGTGATGACAAGGCTGATCTTGGTTGCACGTTTCGGCACAAGTTCGGCACAAGGGAAACATCAGTTTGCCTTGACAATGGTCAGGTAAGACGGGATGGTATAGGTTCGTGGGAGGCAAAACTTTGCACTTGATCAAGCCTTCGTATTGTCGAATGTTTTTCAGGTCGATGTGTTTCGTCAGCAATTGCGGGTGCCCTACAGGAAAGCGACAATATTTGCACACGTAGGGATACAGCGAACACACGTCCAAGTATTTGATTTCTTCTCCTTTCTCTTCGTCGGCTTCGTACAGCAAACAGGTGGCATTGGTCCTTCCTCCGTACAAACTATCCCTCGGGTTCAGTGGGTCCATGAACTGGTAACTTTCCACGAGGCGTTTAAACTCGGGATCGGTTTTCATACGGTGATCGTATTCGTGTTCCCACATTTCCACCACTTGGTATCCTTGCTGTTCTAACTTTAGGCGCCGCTGACAAGTGTCCTGGTACAAGTCTTCCATGGTCCGTTGTAAAAACTGATTTTTAGTGTCACGGTCAGGGTAGCAGACGGGACATCCGTGAAATAAGCAACCGTTAAACTCGTACACGATCTTGGGGTTTTCTAAGTCTCAGCCATCGACCGAATACGTTCCGATGGTCTTTTCGCCTCCTCCGTTGCGGGCATGCTGAATCCACTTGTCTTCCTTGTCGCACAAGTAATGTAACCAACGTAGGGCTTTGACCGAGTATTGACGCTTGACATAGTGGGTCGTTTGAGGACTGATGACAGCCACGGTCTTTTCAGGCACGAATCGTTGTTGATACACTAAGGAACACGCTTTGGCAATGGTGCAAGCTTCTTTCAAAGGATCGACCCTCCGTGTTCCATGAACAGTTCTCGAAATTTTCCACAGCAACGTCGTAAAATGTCCACGTCGGAACGACAATACTTTAGCATTTCTTCCTGAAAGTCGAAAGGGTCCGAGGCGTGAGCCTGGTACCAAGCGTAGAAAGCTTCTTGTTGTTCGGTACGCATGTTGTCGGGGTCGTAATAGTGAGCCTCAGGCAAATGGGGTAGAACGGCGTGTTGATTGGCTTCTGTATTGAAAAAGTGAGGAAAGTACCCTTTAGCCATTTCTGTCATTCCAAACGTTTTAGGCATTCGGATCAAAGGCATGGCCAAGTAGCTCATCGAATCTTTAAACTGTACTTGTCCCACTTGCATGAAAATGATTTTGGCTCCGTTCAAAGTCACTTTAGGACGCTCGGTGCCTTGTTCCGTATAGTATCTCAAAAGAAACTGTCCATCGTATCCGGAGAAATTGTGAGCCATCACCGTGGCATGACGATGACAATCTCCGTAACGTTCGATGTCCTCTTGGCTCCACGTCTTGTCGATGGGGTCTAAGACCCATTGGGCAAAATCGGCTAACGTGTTCGGTCCCCGAAAGATTTTTTCACGCCCTCCGGGAATCTTGCTGCAGTGAGGGCAATGACTGAAGATAGATTCTTGAATGCATTTCTCGCACGCTCGATGAGCCACGCAGAAATTAGGAATGTGAATGCCGGTCTCTTGCATGCATTCGAAATCGAAAAAGATGAAATTGCCTTTCTTCTTGTGACCGTCCTCTTTCTCTGGTGGGGGTTGGTATTTTTGCACGTAGCATTCGTGTTCCAAGTCCACAATGTGGTGACAAATGTGACATTTTTTTTTCCTCGACATACGTGTGCCTTGGTACTATTGGTACGTACGCCTTGTCCACAGGTAGGGCACGTTCTCAGCAGTTGACAAGCACATTTCTTCTGTGAACCTTGCGTTTTCAAATGTTGTTGGTAACAGGTAGGACTGACAAACGTGCGCAGACAAGTTGAACAAGGCACTGGTTCTTCGCTCAGACAGGGTGGAGAGGCTAAACATCCTGGGCATTTCCATCCACAATGCTTGTGTTGCTCTCGATTGTTATAACCATAGTCACATTTCTCACAATAATAAACATATCCCAGGAATCCGGTGATACTGGTAATGGTATCGAAATGGTCATCGTGATGATAAAGGTGAATGTATTTTCCGTCCTTAAAATCTTGGCCTCGAAACAACAGAGACCCACGCATTTCTTGAGGGTGCACTTTCAAGGTGTAGCGTGGAGCTAGGGCATCTTGCAATTTCTGCATCTCAGGAATGCCACAGGGTGTGTCTTTGGACAGACCAGCTTGTTGCAACAGGAGTTCTGCTTCGTTTCGTTGTTTGGCTCGGTCCTATTGTCGAATAGTTTTCCAGGCTCTTTTCCATTCTACCGTGTCGTTCTTGTTGGCATAGGTTCGTCCCACCACGATGGCTCGAGCTAAACACATCTGGTCTTGAGGGTTGTTAATTCGGGCGAGACTTGTTTTGGTGTTGCGAAGGTCGTCCACCAATAACATCTTTTTGCGTCCAGTCCCTTGAGGAGGAGAGACGTGGGCCATTTTCAGTGTGGCTTTACTATCGGTGATGTCAAACTGGTCATTAGATTGTTGTACGTGTTGAATCTTGTCCATGACTTTGGAAGGGGTTAGTTCTGCGGGTCTGCTAAACTCGATCCAAACAGGGGATTTCAAACCGTCGTGATCTATGGATAGTGTCAAGCGATCGTCTTCTTTGGGTTGACATTGTCGCTTGAGTGCGGTGAGCAAAGAATCCCACACCCCAGTGATGAACCCTTCTGCTTTCTCCAATGGTACGTCGGCCTTGAAATCTTTAAACTTCACCGTGTAGGTGTAAGCCGTGGTTCTAAATTTTCTAGAGGAGCGCTTTTCCGTCTCTCGAATGGAATAGTATTTTTCAGGGTTGACTAAGGGTGACGAACTTGGTTTAGAGGTTTCAAATTCTGGTTCACTCATGTCCTCTTCAAAATCACTGGCATGAATTTGTGCCAAGATTTCAGCTCTGGTACGAGGCGATAGATCACGTTTCTGCCTCTTACTTTCTTCTTCTTTCTTCTCGAATGAATGGGATCGTTTCATCTTGAGTGCAAAACGTCAAATGACTCAAGTGTAAACACCATGGACTAATTTATAGTCATGGCAGACCAGCGTATATAAAAGGGTGTGTGTCTTGTTCTTTCACTATTCATTTCACTCTCAACCCGAGGAGAACGATGGAAGAGACTACCCAGATGGAACGTTTCGTCAGAGCTTTGCGAGGGGTCATTAGAAAATTCTCTTCAGACCAGCCGACGGACTACTCTCCTTCCTTTCGAGATAAAAGTCAGGATACTTGCTATATCTGTCAGAAGAAAGGGCATTGGTCTTCAGAGTGTCCAGACCGTCAAAAAAAAGAAATCAGGGGTAAAAAAGACAAAAGACAAGATACCTGTTATTATTGTAAAGACAAAGGACATTGGTCTCCAGATTGCCCAAAAAAGAAACAAGAGGAGTCAGAAGAAAAGAAGGATTCTTCAGAAGAAGAGAGGGATTCTTCGGAAGAAGAGAGGGATTCTTCGAAAGAAGAGAGGGATTCTTCAGAGGAAGAAGAGGAAGAAAGAAGACAATTCTATTTAAAAGAAGCAAAGAAACAGGAGAAGAAAAGAAAAAGGGAAGAAAATGAGGAAAAAACGGTGAAGAAATTCAAAAAACAGAGAGACTAAACAAGGAGAAAGAAGAAGTCAATGAACTTTTAATTAAAGTGTTCTGTGGTGAATTGTGAATTGGATTGTAAAAAATGGATAAAAGAATACATGAATGATATAAGGTAAGTGTCTTTGAGTTTTGATTTTAAAATAAGAAGCTACACTCACGCACTCATACAAAAAAGACACGTACTATAAGGGTAAAATGGGGTTTTTTTGTGTTCATTTTTGAGTTATTGGCAAATTGAAAGGCTATCTCTTTTCGAGAAATGTGGGTGGCCCTGAAAAGGGCCTTTTTATTTTGGTGTAGGGGTGAGTTTAACCAATCAACTTTAACTGCCTTAAGCCTTTGCCACGGCCGAGGCCTACTTCTGATGATTGGGTTGAAATCACTAAGGGTGGTACGATAGGCTTAGTCACAGGGTTGGCGTGTTTAGCTCGGGAAGGTCGTATTCTCTTCGGTCGTGATAAAGAAGTCTGATACATTTGTTTCAGACTTCTTAACTCCGCTAAAATGTCCAACAGTACCGTAGCCGTTTGATTTTCACCCTCTTGTTTCTTTGCTGCTACTTCTTCTTCTTGTTGTTTTTTTTCTTACCTCTTCTTGTTGCTGTTGCTGTTGCTGTAGGAGAAAAGCTTGTTCCGCTTCCTTTTGTCGTTGCATAAATTTCTCCAATTCTTCTTTCTGTCTCTGTCTAAAATTCTCCACTTGCGGTAATGAAGAAGGTAACGAAGGTTCCGGAACAAATTCTTGCGAGGTAAGAAAATCCACAAAATCCCAATGTACCTCTTCTGAAAGTAAGTCCGGGTTCCCTTGGGCAGTCTCCCCTGCTGGTGCACCCCAATGGATCGTTTTCTGAGTTTCCGTCATGTTGAATCACTGTCGCATAGATTGACTGCACACAAGCGCTAACGAATCTATATAGACCACGTGACGTCACAGACTGCTCTCTTCGGATTGGATGCGAGCTGACTGAGTTTTGTAACGCGTGTTCGGATTGGTGAATGAATTCAATCCGTTTCAATCCTTCCTGTACCTATAAATAAACGCAGTTCACTGCATTGATTCACCTATTTTCGTCGCTTCAAGATGTGGACCACAGTTGAGTCATCCACCCTTGTGTCTTCCATGATGTTTAGGACGGACATGCTCATGTATGTCAGGTCCAAGTGGACTGTTGTTGATAGGACAGATACTAGTCAATGGATGAGGAGAGTTTACATAGAAAGACAAGGATGTCTTAAGAGGGTACTTGTGTATGGACCGGCAGTTAGAAGGAGTTTAAGAAGAAGAAGAAGAAGATGTGACAGATGCCATCTATGTTAATATTAATATTAACATAAACCCAAAGGCCCTTTTCAGGGCCAGCCATATTTCTCGAAAAGAGATAGCCTTTCAATTGCCTACCCATTTTTTAAAAAATTTAAAAAAAAAATAAAAAAAATCCCATGTTCAATTCCCCTTGAGGCTAGAGTGACCCAAGACTTTTTTCCCATGTTCAATTCCCCTTGAGGCTAGAGTGACCCAAGACTTTTTCCCATGTTAAATTCCCCTTGAGCCTAGAGTGACCCACAATTTTTCTCCATGTTAAATTTCCATTGAGGCTAGAGTGACCCAGGGGTCTCTGTAATGCTAATTCCCATTGAGGCTAGGGTGACCCCATTTACTACTTATATGCTATAACTTGTACTGTGTTGAAGTCTACAATTCCTTGTACAAACACAATAATTAATAGAATCATGTATGAGCACAAAATATTTCCAGAGAAACAAATTAATCTTTTAGAATCCGACAAATTAAAATAAAACTCAAAAACTCAAAACAGAAAACAAAAAACTTGACATTAAGTGTTTCACAATTTTAGAAATACATAATTGCGAAATAGAGGATCACGTGATCATGTTTACATATAAAATATAATCACGTAGCCCATGTATATCCTTGATAAGAACCAATCATTTTACTCTGAGAATCAAAGTTGTTTACTTGATCCTCAATTAAGGCCAGGAACTAAGTCAAGAATAGAAACAAGTGTTTCTATTATTAGGTATCTAAGGAAAAATTCAGATCAAACTGAATTTTCTGGAAACATCAAATTCCTAGTAAACAAAATAGACATGTAAAGAAAAGAAAAAGATTCCCAAACCCACAAACAATCCAATCAAATCAAACACAAATTAAATCAAATATACATTAAATCAAATATACGTAACATTATTCTTGTCCTAATACAGTCGTTCTAAAGTCATGTAACACATCTTCTGCAGACAGGTCACATTTTAGTCCAGTACATGTGTAACACTCTCTACGCTTGCCCACGGACTAATTTTATTTGGTTATAGATAAAACAATTTTTTTCAACAAGTAATATTAAATTAAATAAAATGTTGCATATAATAATCTAATGTTCAATATATTAAATGTAATCAAAACAATTGTAAGTTATATAACATGAAAGACCTCTTATATGATATCTTTATTTGATTTTATTTGACTTGATAGTTTTAGTGATATTCACCCCATTGAAGAAGATGAAGCTATCGTTTCGATAGTTTAAACAAAAAATTAAGTATAGCCCCGTGTAGTAGGGAATGTTTGTTATAGATTGTTCGGTTCAAACAATTAATGCCCATGCTAGTATATATGTTTTGGATTTTTAACGTAGCTTTAACATTTTTTCAGTCGTATCGCTACTATGTCTGCAGTTTGGCAGTTTATAGTGATGTCTAGCACTGGGACATATTGCCGCAGACATGTAGCATGATGTCCCACCCAGTCACATTATCCTGATCTTAGTAATAGGACTGGTAGGCCTGGTGTCATGATAATGTGCTGGGTGGGACATCATGCTACATGTCTGCGGCAATATGCCCCAGTGCTAGACATCACTATAAGCTGCCACACTGCAGACATCGTAGCGATATGACTGAAAAATTGTTAAAGCTACGTTAAAATTCAAAATCACATCGCATCACAGAGATGGAGAGGTTTTCTTAATGTAATCACTCACTATAATATAGTTTCATTACAACAGCCCAGTATTGCAAATTTATGATTTATTTATTTAGGCAAATAAATAGTATCTGATTTGCTTTTTTCGCCCCGTATTTTCGCAAATACGTGTCAAGTCAGAAAACAGATTAGACCTTAAAGCGCATCTCGCGAATTGAACAACATAGCATTGTCCCATATGTTTCTGACCTACATAATTTGCATTTTAAAGTTTTAAAGTTAAATCTTTAATAAAATAATACCTAGGCTTTGGTTTCAATGATTTGTATATTTTTTCTGAATATATTGGCCCGATGATTTAAGAAAACATAATTTAATAAACTGGTACATCCCAGACTTAGCGAAGTCCGCCAATATTTCCCGTAAGGCCTACTGGTTCACTTAAAGTTTCAAACTAATTGTTTGACGAAATAGTGTATAAGAGGCAGTTAATATATATCCAGATCACCGATTCTGATCTTAAAACACAAGTTTGCATGTTTTATCATCAAAGGATAGAATGCAGGAAATTGATGGTTGCTACCTTACTAGGAAAAGGGTTAATGGTCAATAGGCTATCAAAACATAACGCTTGTGAATGGGCAAGAGTTAGTTTGTCAACGTAATTTATATAAAAGCTAGGTCTAGCTACTGATGCCTTGATGAATACATTTCGCTACAACACTAGAACTAACCGGGCTAAGGCGAGGGGCATTTTAAAAAATATGGTATGGTCAGTCAATGTACCTCTTAAATAATCACAGGGCAAAGTCGTTTTCGCTTTCCTAACAGAAGAAGGCAACGTTTACATTTTTAGACGACTTGTCACCCACTTACGAATGCCATTTTGTCTAAGTCTCAATATGTCTTGATTCTGAGGTCACGTGCACTGCTTATTCCGCTACATTCGGAAATGAACACAATAACGAAAGCTGAAGTTGTTTATTTGATGTACTTTTATAATGACCATATGTACATCTCTGGGTCTTTCTGCCTCTGAATTCAATCACTGTAAATATCTACATCTTCCCATGCGGCCGCGAGTCAAAGCCTTTGAACTTGCCGCCCAGCTATTGCATCATGTTCTCTTTTATGTACTCTTATAAAATGGCAACATGTATGTTTCATGGGGTCTTTCAGTCACTGAATTCTGTCATTGTAAATATCAACACAGCTAATTGATCAACACATTTTCCCACAAAACAGGTGGCTGAAGCAGGACTAGCAGGTCTTTGAATTTTGCCGCACACATATTACATGTGTACGGAGGACTCCCGCCTCAGTGATTTTCTGCGTCCCAGATCAACAATTGGCGTCCAAATACGCGTAATTAAGCGTTTCTGAGATCTCTGGTGATGTTATATTTCCTTTTTTCAGATGGGTATGATAACTTGACACCTTATGGTATTGGTATACATGAATGTATTGATAGGTATGTATACATACATACATAAAGCCACAGGCATTCAGTGGTTAGTGTGCCAGACTCAGGTCCACAAGGGGGTGGGTTTTGTATCTTACGATAGGACCAGTCCGGATAAGCTACAGTAGTCTGTCCTTGGCAAGACACTTGACTCTACTTGCCACAGCACTAAGTAGCTGGCCTTTGTTGTTATGCCTTAAAGTACCAAAACAAAATTAGCAGAGAAAATACATATGAGGTTGTGTTCAGTTATAATTTCACAGGATTTATTTACTTCAATTATTCATTGGAATTAACTGTTCTGGTAGCCGAGCAGTTAGAGCATCCGCCTCGGATGCAGTAGATCATGGGTTTGTATCCCAGCCGAGTCATACCAAAGACTTACAAAAATTATACTAACAGCCGCCTCACTTGGCGCTCAGCATTAAGAGGGTAGTGTAAGGACTGGTTGGCCTGGAGTCAGGATAATGTGACTGGGTGGGACATCATGCTGCATGTCTGTGGAATGATGTTCCAGTGCTAGACATCACTATGAACTGCCACACTGCAGACATCGTAGCAATATGACTGAATATTTGTTAAAACTACTTTAAAAATCCAAATCACATACACACACACATTCATTGGAATTACAAAGTGCTTACAGATACTTTTGGACTTGATCACTATTTTGGCATTAATGTGAATTCATTCAAGGACATTCTAGATTATATCATGATACAATCAAGATTATCACATCGGCACATTTAAGACTGGTGGAACATCAGCACATTCAAGATTGGAATCAATTCGAAACACCACCGTAATTCATTTGGAACACTTTTTTCCTTTTGGACCTGTAAGGACTATTTGGGATATATTTCATAATGTAAGCTACTTTTAAATTTTCACGTATTCTGTGGAAATAAAGTATTTGTTGAATTTTAATTGAGTAGGTCCACAGAAGTCATCAACTGACTATAGACGTCAAAATACATGTACTCTGTATCACTTTTCCAGGCTGTGTCTGCAGTTTGTATATGTGCTTATCATTCAGAAATATCTATGTGGCGTGGTAGTACTGTGGAACAGCCATAGTATACATCAGCAAAAAAGGAGGATTTAGTTAATGGCATTCCAGATATTCATTTCAGCATTCCAGAAATAACAGATAAGAATTGTACAAAATTTGCTGCAAATGGGCTTAACTCTTTTCTGAATGATCTGTTGTCATTTTTCAAAACCTAACCAACAGTTTGTGAAGGAAGGACACGTTGATATCCGTGTCGCAATTTAAATTATGGGCTTTTAGAAATAACGGAACATATTATTATGTTGACTGCCATTGGATAGCAAGTTTTAAATACTGATTTATGCTGCAAAAAACAAAACAGGCAACATCTTTTGAATTGTTTTCATTTTGTGTGATGTAGCCTGAACACTTGGTCACCGAGCTCCCAAACAGTCTGATATTAAATAAAATGATCCAGGTCATTTTAACCTCGGTTGGTTTCAGAAACTACACTTTCTTGTGACAAACATAACTGTTGGTGTTCTCTGTCAAATAAGAGACTCGATAACTTGTTTGAATGGACTTGTAGAATTTGTTCATATGCTCCTCCTGATGTCAATATTACTTAATTTGCTAAAATTACCGTTTTGTTTTTTTTCTAAAATGTTGAATTAAAAATGAAGGGAATCTACTCTGACACAGTACATTTGTTATTTTTATATTTTACAATGCATCTCAACCTATTGTAAGCTGTTACTGCAAAGACTTTAAAGAACATGGTTTTTTAAGACGGGGGCCAGGAGTGGCAGAGTGGTCTAAAGTGTTCTCTGTTACAGATCACTGCCATCTCACCTGTCTGCGTGGGTTCGAGTCTAGGATTCGGTCAATGTGGGTATGTGAGAAAGCTTGCCAGTAGCTTTTCGTGGGTCAATGGTTCTTCCCGGGGTTTTCCCGGGCTCTTCCTCCACCATTAATACTGACCGACATGCATAGCCTATCGTGTGCTGAAAAATGGCGTTAAACCCCCCAACAACAACAACTCTTAAGACATGTTTATTGATACAAATCAGTTATAAGAAGCATAAAAAATGCTGCTCTAAGTCAGGGATGGAATAAATTCATGGTGAATGTGGCTGTTAATGCTGGTTTAACTGTACATCAATACAAAATATTTAATCTTAATACAAATTTTGTTTCAGGAGCGGGGAACTGTTAAGCATCAGTGACAGAGGAGGAAATTCAGGACTTGAAGGAACTGTGTCAAAATAATTATATCGAACTTGATCCGGATTTCGTTAGGAATATTCAGGAAGCAACAGAGACTTATCAGATACCAAATGCAGATTTTGTTAGAAATATACAAGAAGGAACAGAGACTTATCAGATATCAAATGCAGCAGAAGACTTTGATACTAGAGAAACTTTATTGTTTTGTCGGAAGTGATTACAAAACTGTATCATCAGATGTAACAGAACAAATTAAATTGAATTATAATTATTATCCAGACAGTTATTATCTTTACTACAATGACAAATGAAATGTTTGCTTATTACAACATGTGCTTAAGAATGAATCTAATTATCCAGTCACATCACTAGCATATAGCAAGAGTAACAGAAATCGGAAGCAAACACATATAATCTTGTACAATTATAATTAATATGGTCTTATAAATAATGACATTATGTTAAGGTAACAATCAATACAGTTCAGAGATAGGAACCGAGAGAGTGAGATGCAAGAAAACGTTTTTTTTTTATTCCTGCACACTGTTCTTCCTAAGTAATTGCCATATAATAAGATGTAATTTGCTATAAAGAAAAACCAATATAATCAAGCTTGATTAAGGAAGTGTAATGTCCCATCAGAAGGCACTCAGTATTCCAAGCCAATGTAACTGTTGTTTAATAATAAAGACTGACTTAACGGGGAATAAAAGTTCATCAGCTAATGACACAAGTGCAAATAGAATCTACATCAACCAAGTTTTCCTTGATCAAAACAAATTAACACTTGTCACACAGTCATATATAAAAAGACTCTCCTCCCACGCTACTGGGAAATCAGGAAAAAGTCGGAAGAAATGATAATTTCTTTTCTGACCATGAAAATTACTTGAAGTTTGCAAATATTGATGAAAGTCAGGGAAAATACGGATTTTTCTGCAACTGCTTGATGAGAGAAACAATTACGTAACTGAGTCGCAACTGATTGTGAATTAAATATATTGTGTTCTGGCCAGAATATTCATATGTACATGCCATTGTTCACAGATGACTGACACCTGTCATAGCAGTAACTTGTATAGTCATCCTTAATAGTTTTGTGATAGATTAATCATACGTACATGCCATTGCTCACAGATACCTGACACCTGTTGTAGCAGTAACTTGTATAGTCATCCTTAATAGTTTTGTGATAGATTAATCATACGTACATGCCATTGCTCACAGATACCTGACACCTGTTGTAGCAGTAACTTGTATAGTCATCCTTAATAGTTTTGTGATAGATTAATCATATGTACATGCCATTGTTCACAGATGACTGACACCTGTTGTAGCAGTAACTTGTATAGTCATCCTTAATAGTTTAGATCCTTGTACCAAAGTGTAAGGTTTACTGGTGTTAACACTGCAGTATATCAAGTATGTCTGGACAGTATATAACCCTTTTGGCCCCGGTTTCTTAAATTTCATTCATCTGGCTGAATCTTTACCTAACCCAAATCACGGAATACATTTTTTTAAATTTCTGGATGGAGTTATTGCCACCTATAATAATGATTTACATTTCATCATACAATCAGGAGTATGAAATAAGCATTGCCAGCATAAGTTCAGGCCGGTATCTTGTGCAGTATGTAAATGCAGATCAAACTGGGGAACTTAGAGTCTATTTAAGAGATGAACTATTTTAAAAAAATGACAGAAACCCTTCGAGATGATTTCTCTTGACTAATTGTTAAGCTATTATCAGGTGCCTCATTCTGCAGCAGAATCCATTAATGGGATTTTGTCAATATTCCGTAAATTTTAGTTTTCATGGACTGAAGATCTCTGTACTTCTATTTTTCACACAAGAAATGTCCTCGGAATGTTGCGTTACATCAAGGAACAAGAAGTGTTTCATTTCATGACAAAATATGTTCCGATATTAAGCAGATATTTACCAAATCTGACATAATGCAAAGCAGTACATTTTGTATGATTCTGTATTTTTTTCATCTTGGCTGCTATTACCAGACTCTGATACAAAATCCACTTAATGTTATGGCAATATACGTTTGTGATAGTTTATTATGTCAATTGGCATGTCACTGACGTAAGTTTTATTCCTTGAAAGGGCACTGCTTTTACTTCTGTTACTTGGTCGAAAATGGTGCATTATCCTCATTGTATTTGTAGAACTTGTAAGCCGCGTTGAGGCCGGACATAAGTGCACCCTGGATCCATCCCTTTGCCCATGATATGGCCTCGCCGGCAAGATAAACCGGATGGATAGAATTTGTTAAGGCCTCTTTGTTGTTGATACACTCAAATGGACGAAAGGTAGCAAATCCTCCCTGGGATCCGGGTTCTCCAAACCAGGCTTGCATGACTCCGTGTTCAAAGTGTTCACTGGCTTCTGGGTGGATCTCACATACTTCGCGGAGAGCACTAGCAACAGCTTGGTCGCTGGTCTGGGCCCCAAAGATCAAGGCATCTTGACCCATCGTGTAGGATACTAGGATTCCGCGATCCTCTATCGTTTGCCGAGACCCGTCCCACCCTGGATATTTAATTTGGCCGATTGGGAGATCAGTTATTGTGAATCCACCTTGACCAACTTTGTTCTGCCAAAACCTCTTTCGAAACTGCAACAGGACTTTCGTAGTTGGCTCGTACGTTACAGCAGCCAAAGCCTCTTGTTGTCTGGGTTCCAGGGGTAACTTCATCTGGCGTAAAATTGTCAGTGGAAGGGTAAGAATCACTGCATCTCCTTGGTATGATACATTATTTCCAGTGATTGTATTCCTTCCCACGACCTTGACCTGATTGTTATTCTCTACCAACTCTACCGCCTGCACGCGGACGCCGAAGTTGATGTGAATCAGTAAATTAACGTCTTTATTCCACCCGTACTCGTTGGATCTAATGAAGGCCTCTGTAAGGGCTGACATGCCATCTTCTGGCGTCTTAAGTCCTTCCCGGAACCACCCTCCAAGTTCGTCTCGGAGATAGTCCGCCATGTTCTGATCTAGTAGATTAATATATCCAGACATCTGTTGACAAAAAACATTAACATGCTTTCAAAATGAATCTTATAACACTTGATAATAACAATTCATAAAGATTCTGATTAAACGTTTTCATGTTTCATAAATATATGACCAGGTAATAGTATTTTCTGAACTCATGTTTGAAAATGTCTTTAATACATTTAGCAAAAACGAGAAAATGTGTAACAAACTTATTGGGAAGTGTGTCGTTCGATGATCAACAAAGTGAAACGAGTTGCAAAAATTCTAAAAACAAATCATTCACGTAAACCTCGAAATTGCTGTTAATGAGGTGGATGTGTTAAAATCTATTACCTCCTGACAAAATCACTGGAACATGGAAAATATTTAATATGATTCTTCATAAGCTTGGTTAGATACAACGAGTTTGCTTAACGTTTTTACACCACTGAATGCGAACCGCCTACCCTCAACCGTTCACATAACAAATGGCTGATTGAAATTATAGTGTGTCAAAGATCCATGTGCTGTTATTTTGTAATTTTGACTGAAACTTTGGAAGAAGGTGCAGGGTAAGAAAATTTAGTTTCGACCTAAATCACGTTCTAATGAGAGGACAATAAAGAACGTTAAAACGCAGGTGCAAAGCGTGACACTCGTAGAACTGTAATAAATTACATTGTGCCCAGAGAATAAATAAAATGTGTGAAAATTAAAGATTAAGAACACAATCGAAAACAGCTTATCTAGAATGAGACCTAATATGTAGGGCAAATAATTCTTGTTGCAAGCTAGAAGCCGAAAGCACAGTGCTGATTAGTATGACCCAGATTGTAGGTTATCACATAATATTGGTGCCGTTGATTTGCATTCCTATCGTGTTTCTCATGAACTTCTAGAGTATATATTTGCATATAGTTTACTTGCATCGCATACAAATACATCTTCGCAAGCCAAGGTTCCGATATGATAACCCCATCTACACCTTGGGGTATAGGGCAGATATTAATGTGCTTCGGATCTTTGAATTTCACTGGATGCGGCGACAAGCCACAGGGGCCATTCAAAATTACGTTGTTCAAATTTGAACACTGTTCCTACATGATCGAGACAAGGGGGAGCACACAACTTGAAAGGACTGATAAATAAGCAATTTTTCACTGCCGGTCCGTGTTTGCACAAATACCTTTCACTCAAATGCACATGTAATGACTTCCCTCTGGTACGTAGACATACTTTCGATTTTAAACTTACAAAGTATCCTTTTCAGGTCAATTACCTCCAACTTTTCGGCGCATGTACAATGCACCATGCTAACGGTTAGAACCGTTAGATGGCATTACATACAGCAGCAGAGAGACTGGGCCCACCAACTATTTCGTCCAACAGGACCATCTATCGAAAACATTTCTGATAGAAGTTCTTATTTCACAAAAATAACCCTTCTATCCAGAAACTATGATGACTAAATCCTCTTTTCTGGATAGAAGGGTTATTTCGACAAAGATAACTCACTATAAAAAATGTTTCTTGACCGGGGTGACGTCGAAGACGACGTTGGCGGCCCAGTCTCTCTGCTGCTATCATGTAACATATTTTAGGATTTCTGTTGTGAATTAAAAATTTAAGTTAACAATAATGGCCAACATCGGAGAAGCATATTCTGCTAGACTAGCTCGAGAGCGACTAGAAGCAATAAAAAAATTTCTTCCTGTGCGAGACAGTGTCAGAGAAAAATTACAAGCACGGCAGCAAGCACAAGTTGAATTTGCAACAGGTGCAGAAGAATTATTTAAACCTGTTACAACAGCTACTGAGAAGGCTGCGGCGGTCACCAAAGAAGTTTTATTGGGAGATGAAAAGGATATTCTTCCAGTGTTAAAACAAACCGCTGAGCAAACTGAAAAGATTGCTAGAAGAACCAAACAAACAAAAAAGATTTTACGAGATCTTCCAACTGATATAGCTGTAGCTCAACCTCCACCCGTAGGCAAAGAAATACTTGAAGGTATTGGGCAAATTCGTGCTGAACTCGCGTCCAAACCAGTAAAGGAAAATATTGGACTGATTGCAAAATTTAGAGAAGGGTTTGTCAAAGATATTAAAAATACTCCAGGAGAAGAATTGCCCAGAAAAATATTAATTGGTATGTTTAATAAATCTAGTATCTTAAACCCCGGTTTTGAAAACGTGAATGATGATAATTTTATTAAATGCATATATCGTATATATAAAAACAAAAAACAAGCCAGATATGATGATTTAGAATACAGAGGTCTCCTTGAAGGAGTAAAAAGAGTTTATAACGAACATGTAAAACAACTAGAATCCTCCCAGCAGAAACCTTCTTCATCTTTACAACAACAACGGCAGAGGATAATAGATACTGACCTAGTCCCGTTAAGTGAATATGAGGTTGCATCTGAACAAAGTCCACGTCGTCAAAAATCCGAGCCAACTAGGTCGCCGATAATTGGTTTAACAACATCTCCTGAAAGTTTACCGCAAGATGTTTTAGCCCCAAGAATTGTAGAACAACAATCAAAAACCGGATCTGGTCTAGCTGTTTGTCCTGATAATGTTCTCAATGATGTATCACGGCTAGAAGTTCTCATCGGAGGAAAACGAGCTGGAAATAACTCTCCGGAAATAATTAATGAAGCGGCTGATATCTGTCAGCGACTATTTCGCGGCGGCATCATGGATACTCACATCTATCGAGAACTTATTGATGAACTCGTGGACAGCGATTGAAAGTCGATTAGAGAAATAACTAATTAAATAAAATGATCATACATGACTCTCATCATATGACCCGACGAGAGAGAGTGGTAAATTCGCGATATCCTGTTTACAGTGCATATTATGGAGATGGACTTGGAGATGTTGTTCAAGGATTGTTTACAAGAATAGCTCCAAAGGCGGGGCCAATTGCAAAACAATTATCGTCAAAAGCTATTGATGTTATTAGAGATAAAGCTTCTGGTGTAATCGGTGATGCTGCCGGCAAAGTGTTCACGGCGATCAAGGATAGACTAGCACGATTAATACGCAGTAAGCCTCCGCCGGTAAAATTACCAAGCACTGCGGATATGCCTGCAAATGTTAGCAAAATAATAAATGAAACTGCAAATCAAAAACTAGCGTCACTGATACCTTCCAAAGAAATAGAAAAAAATATAGCTTCAAGTTTAGCGGCGGGAAGTGGTCTTCGTTTTAGATAATAATATATTATAATAAGATGTTTCAGCGCATATCCAACGTAGCATTTGATATGGTTAAACCAGTCAGAAAGGATGAATCCTTGCGCGATTATCAATTTTATTCTTATGATGCAAAAACACCTAACATGAAGGGGAGAAATGAGTTTCAAATTCATGACACAAGTAGATATTTTCTGCCTTGTGAGGCTTTTATTGAAGTCACAGGTAGAATCTTAAAAGAGGATGGTACTGGATACGGAGTAGGCGATCGTGTTGGTTTTGTTAATAATGGTGTGATGGCGTTATTTAGCAAAGCCACATACTCGATTGATTGAAAAGATATTGAGTCGTGTTTGGATAATGTTGATGTTGCCACGACAATACTTGGTCTTGCAAGATATTCTGATGATTACACAAGATCAGCTGGTCCAACAATGATGTTTGTAAAGGACACATCTGATCATCCCGAAAATAGAAATGTAACGATGAACGCGGGCGGGGATGCAGTTGCAGCCATGAACGAAAATTTCAACTTGGGTTTTGCCGCGCGTCGAGCAATGCTGAACGGCAACGAAGAGTTTTCCTGTGCTATTCCACTATCTCATATTTTTGGATTTTGCAGAAGTGTCCGAAAGGTTATATTTGGTGCCAAACACACAGTAACGCTTGTCAGAAAAAACTCTGATTATGATGCAATATGGCGAGCTGCTGGAGTTGATTCTGGTCAAGTAGTGTTAAGAAAACTATCTCTGTGGATGCCAACAATGACTCCATCAATCGCTGAAGAACAAAAATTACTTTCTTTTATGGATCAAAGTGGAAAATCGTTGTTATCATGGTTAGCAATGACAACAGATAGTACTTCTATCAACGCTCCTGGACCGTTTACGTGGCAATTGGGATCACAACAGGGAGTATCAGCAGCGCGACATATATTTATCGCGTTTCAAGCAAATTCTAGAATAAATAACCAGGAAGCAAGTCCAATGATATTTGACACATTTGGAGTTACTGAAGTTTCATTAAGAATAAACGGACATGAAGAACCCGCCGAGGACATCAATCTAAATTTTGAACAAAATGATGTTGCACGGGCATATTATCAATTGATGTCTTATGATGGGCGTGATCAAAACGTTGACACTGGGCTGCAGATATCCCAGCGTGATTTTACAACGTTGTATCGGATCTATTACTTTTCGTTGGAACATTTGGATTTATTCAGAAAATCTGTCGTTGATATAGCTATTCGGGCTAGCCTGGCTCGAGTACCAGCTGCGGTAGTTGGTCCACCAGCAGTTTCTGGAGGTGTTAGAGCAATCGCGGTCATACTTTCCGATAAAGCAATGTTACTTGAAGGTGCTGGCGGTCGAACGAGAGTCATTGATGCACCAGTGGAAAACTTGTAACATTGTTTCAACAATGCAATTAGATCAATATCGTATTAAATAAAATGTCATACAGTCATGTTAATGTCACACTGACTCCTGGTCAGGTGAAGAAATTACAATCGAAAAACGCGAGTACATGTGGGACATCAATAACACTAAAACACAATCAGCTAGCGGGCGGTCCAAACAAACTGTCATTGACTAAAACCCAACAAAAACATTTCAATAAAGCGAAACAAGCAACGACTGGAGTTCGACTTGATCTCTCTACAGCCGCGGTCAAAGATATGGTCAAAAAACCGGCGGAATACTTCCATTTCTTCCAATAATTGCCGCAGCACTAGCACCAGCAGCAGCCGCAGCAGAAAAGGCAGCCGCGTTAGGAGCTGTTGGAACCGCAGCTGGAATGGCACTAAAGAAAGCCACCGGGAAAGGATATAAAAAAAAGGGATCCGGTCTAAGACTTCCAGGAACTCCGGCGTCATGGTACCCAAAAAAGTTTTAAGTGTTTTGAAAAACGCTAGCGTTTTCACACCGATGTCCAATTTTGATTTGCTTGATGCTGTTAAACAATTACGTATAAAGAATTTCAGAGGTGTATTTATGCGAGATGAATTACCAGCACGACCGAACAGCACAGAAACAGGAATTATTAATCTCGACAACAAGGAAGGTCCTGGAACTCATTGGGTTGCTTACGCGATCGATCCACGTGGAATTATCTATTTCGATTCGTACGGGCTAGCACCGCCAGTTGAGTTTTTCAGGTACATAAAAAGATTTTCAAACATTCCAGTTTGGCAGTCAACGTTACCAACACAAACACTAACTGATCCTCCGATACGCGGCCGACAAGTACTAAATGTTCTTGATGCAATTTCAAAATCAGCGAGTCCTCCGCATAAAGTCGTGCATGAATACACCACAGATGTGATTTCCAAATTTAAACAATCCCATAATTGATAATGGTTGATATTTACGGAAGATCAAGCAGAACCAAGGAAGAAAAAAAAGATATCGATTTATCAGCGTATGCGACCAAAGATGAAATTGATAATCTTTTAACGTTAACCGGGGTAGACCCAGATGAAGTTGTTATTTTTCAAGACCGACAAGGAAAACTAAAAACCAGTAACATTAAGTGGAATGACATAATTCGCAGGGTTATTGGAGCTACCACGGACAACATCGTTGTATTCACTGACAGCGGCAGAATCAGAGATTCGTTGATATCAATCGCGGCGCTTCGAGATGATGCACAGAAGGCTGCAGAAAGACGTGTAGCAAAGACCGGTGATACAATGACAGGTGAACTCAGCATGAACGGTAACAAAGTAACTGTGTTAGCGGATCCGGAAGGTCCCGAAGATGCCACCAACAAAAAATATGTAGACACCATTGACGGTAAACTAGCCACGTTGCGGGCAGAGTATGATGTTCACGTGGGCTCGTTTACAAGACTTCGAAGAAACTTCGCAAAAGCTGATGAGTCCATTGATAAGTTCTTTGGGGCTCCTCCAGTCATCGACATGAAACTTTCTGAAATCAAGACCGACATTGACACGATCAAACAAACACAGCAGGATATCGTATCGGGTATTCCTGATATCGTTAACAAAACCAGTCTGATTAAAGTCCCCACTGGAGTTACCCCCGGGCATATCACCAACATCGTATTCACGGTATCATCGGGATTTGCAACATGGTCCCGACAAAATAATACTATCAAATATACAGCAACAGCCACTGGCGTGTATAGACTGTCTGTGTTTTCCGCCGCTAAATTTGAAATATTCACAACGTTTCCCTGGAGACATTCCACCGACAGGTTTTCCGGGGTTGTAACTGTAATATTAAACAGCGGAACCGAAGAAATATTTATACTTGAAGCCGCAGACAAGAAATTAACCGCAACATCTTACTGGTGGTGTTTGGAATTCGTCGCAGAAACGCCTCAATTGGTTACGTTGTGATTTAGTCACAACGTAAATAATAATAAAAATGAAATCAGCATCAACGACAACATTAGATGCTCAGCAATACCGGTATGATCAGGTACGCGAATGGAAGTCAACGTTGAAAAACACTATTGACAAATGCGTAACAAAAATAAAAAAATACAAACGGCGTGTGACCGCGCTAGACACAGTAGTGTATTCGGTATCCGCGGTAGTTGCATCCACGGGTGTGTTATTGTCAGCGCTGACGCCAGTGACAACTGCAATCGCGATTACAATCACAATTTCAGCATCAACGACAATTGCAGGAGTTGCTAATATAATTGCAAAATAAATATCCTCGTGCGCGATAACAAAATTACACGAATATAAGCGGCTAAACAACGCGGCCAACAGCACCTATTCGAAATTGTCCTAGTTGATATCATCCAGCCTTGACGATACAACAATATCCGATTCCGAATTCACGCTGATGTCCAGCATATACAACGATTACGAGCGCGCAAAGAATCTTAATTTGAAAACGATGAAGATAAATAATGACGGAGATACTTCAAGAGATAGCCGCAAATACAACTCCGGTAAGGACCACAATGATATCAATATCTTCGACGCAACCAGAATTTAATGTTAATTTTCCAACTGCAATTCCAGCTACCGAAATCGCGCTGGCACAATTACGAGTATATCACAGCTGGCCCAACATCAGGTCGACATCATTTCACGGACAGTTGCCAGATAATTCATTTGTATTTTCATATCAGAATAACCCTGACGGCACACCAGATTGGAACGTCATTTTGTTACCAACAGGGTCTTATCAGATAGAAGAAATCAACAGAGAAATACATCGTCAAATAAAACGTATCACCGGAAAAGAACCAAAAATATCAATCACTGCACACGAGCCAACGCTGTCCACTATCATCGAAATTTCAACACCCGGTTACTAGGTTGATATCTATAACAGTTCAATCAGAACCGTGCTAGGATGGCCTGAAAATCCACCACCGACACCACCGACACCACCAACACCAACGAAGTCTGATTACGTATCTGACGCGCAGTCATATCATGGAATTACACCGTCATACAAAAAACAACTGGATGATCTAAAAGGAGCAACGTCGTATGCTGGCTTGATCCCCAACCCCCCTGGAGATGACAGAGATCTTATGTGGTATTTTTCCCCCCAGACCTTAACGGTGAGACGCGGTTGGGATTTAGTGTTCGTATAAGCGAAATTACTGAATATTTTAAAATTGTTAATGTGTTTCACCGAGCGCAACTAGCGCATCTACGGTACCGATTCCAAGAACATCTTTCCGATGTAACAGGTTCACGTGAAGAAATTATTAAACGAATTGAGATATTAAATCAGATTGCCCACGATATGGAATATTATAACCAGCGAATGATTCAAACAGTAATTGGCAGTAAACCCAGCGATAAACAAAAATTTCTAAATAGGTTCTCGCTGACCGAAGCTGAACTGCCAAATTTTAAATTGCCAGGATACCTCCCCCGGGCCACGCTACGAAAACACGTCACTGATATCGTCGATGAATACTTCCCGGATATTCTTGACCAGTACAAGCGAATATTGCCACCGCCAACTATCTTAACACACAATAATTCCACAGCGAGCGATGGCCGGCATATTTCTCCGGGAATCGTAAATATCACTGATGTCGTCGCGGTCAATCTTGTATGTGACGTAATCGATGGCAGTTACAACATAGACACAACAATATCAAATCAAGCCCAGCAAGGGTTAATACTATACTCATTTACTCCTAAAGAACCACCTGGATTTTTGATTGTACAAGAGCCAATCAATCCAGTATTTCTGCGGTGTCATAACCCTACGCTTACAAGGATAAATTTTAAATTCACTGACCAGCAGGGTAGACTTTTGGACCTACGTGGCGAGACTGTTAGTATAAACTTGCTGGTAAAATCTTAAGGATTTTCGTCGTGAAAATACGAAGTATTTTTCAGGGACTTTCAATTAGCGATATCATTATCATAATAATGTCCAAAAAATCTTCGAATTACCAGAAGTATGATGATGATGATGAAGATGAAAATGTCTCCGACATTTCCACTGACAGTTCTGACGCTAGCGTAACAACACAAGGTGTTTCTGAATCACTAAGTGATTTTGACAGTGATTTTGTTGTCAGTGATGAAGATGTCTCTGACAGTGATTTCGCTGACAGTGATTGTGAATCACAAAGTGATTCCGATGATAGCACTGTGGGAAACGCTAGAGACATCACCACCAGCGACAGCACTGTCGTAATAAATTATATTAAATGAACGCGAAAATAATAGTATGTATCAACACGTGAAATGTTTAATACACAACAAAAGCGCGCTTGAAGAATTCATCCGAAAAATATTTACCGGAAATCATTTCCCGGGCGTTGTTAAAATAATCATCGATAAGTACGGCAATGATGATTTTTTACTGACAGATTTTCAGCTGAAGCAACTCTGCGAAAACAATATCACGATGATTACTTGTGACGCAGACCAAATCCTCAACATTGTTCACTCGTGAATTTCACGGGATTATCTTGATAAAATACTGCAGTGAAAATTGTTTAAAAATATTTTACTTTATATATATTTTTTTACCACTGGCCATTTTCCCGATTTCATAGGGGTATTTGCTAGTAAAAATGAACGAAATCGTCCATTTCAATGGTTTTGATAGGGTATTTGCTAGTAAAAATCAACGAAATCGTCCATTTCACTGGTTTTGATAGGGTACTTGCTAGTAAAAATTAACAAAACAGACCAAAGTCACGGATTTGATAGGGTATTTCCACGAAAAATCAACGAAATCGGACAGTTGCAGAATTTTACTATAATATAATTTTTTTCACTGACAGTTTTCGCTGGTATTTTGCTATGAAAACCAACAAAATCGGACAGTTGCACAATTTGGACAATAAAAAAAAAGTAATATTTTTTTTTACTTTCGATTTCACTTCCAGGTAAAATGCAATCAAGGTGAGGTATTTACTTCCTCGTCAGTGACAAAGTCATCCTTGTTTTCATCGCTGACAGCGTCCTTGACGAAGTCAACGGACATACAATGCTTTAATTTTCTGACCCGATTGTTAATTATCTTCTTTGTTTCATACTCAGCTGCCAGTGCCAGCCTGATCTTTTCGATTGCACGAGACAGTGGAACAAATTCATTTATTTGTGTCTCCGCTACGCTGGCCAGCGATTTATACAAATTATTTTGGATCATCTTTATGAATCGATATTGAGCAGGAAGAATATAACGCCCTGCGCGCTTAGCTTCGTATAATGATTCAAAATCTGACAGAATAGTTTCAACATTTAGTAATATATTAAATCCTTGTTTTTCTAATTTTTTAATAGCATCAATCACATTATTGATATTTTCTTGATTCATATTTATATATATTTTTATATCTTTAAATATTTAAAATAAAAAAACATCACATCTCCTTTGAGTCTCTAGGGTGTCTTATGACATCCTACCAAACTCAGGAGGGGGCGGAAACACTACCCCCGATTGAGCTCCTAAGCTGCCAAATAACAGTCTAGAAAGCCCAGAGGGTGTGTTTGCGAAACGACGAGACATTCCCCATTTGTGAACCTCCTAGCTTACCATTTGATATGCTAGCAAGGCTCATATGGGGACAACAAATAACATATAACTTATCCTAGTACTTAATTCTAACTTATCCTAGGGACGGCACAAACATGGAGTATTTACAGTAGAAGCTATTTACAGCAGTAGAAGCTATTTACAGCAGTTGTATTTTACAATTGTATATATAACTTATCCTAGGACGGTACACAAACATATAACTTAATTCTAACTTATCCTAGGACGATACAAACATATAGACAACACAGACAGATGCGGGGTTATAATTCTACATCCAGCGAAGTTGCACCCCTACCCCCCAAAATCAATCCCGTTTGGGGCAAAAGATCACCCCTGACGGGTGATAACGGAGAAAGTTGTGCAACTTCGTTGGGGTTCGACCCCACAACTATTATAAAAACCCTATAAATCGGGCCCGTCGACAGTATGTCCGTAACGAGGATTCGAACATGACATTTGATAGCGCCGGGACGAAAGTCAAACGCGTTACCATTGTGCCACTTTCCAATCTGATAATATAGGGTTTAAAAATTATCATATACCGATCTACCTGTCGTGAAATTTATACAGGTAGTTATTTACTTCCTTGTGCAGAAAATCGTCTGCTCTGGATAAATTTACCTGTAAATGCGGAAGTGTTATAGCGCTCTGTTGACAAAGTCACCTTGACAGCGTCAACGGGGAAATAATTGTATCATTGACTTTCACACAGTCGCTGCAGAGTTATCTCCGCTGGAAAATTCTCGTGATAACGAAAAACAATTTTCTGATTATTATATGTTTTTGACAACGCGGATTTGTTTATTTTTTCTGCGACTCTTCGTACCGAAGCCCTACAAATACCAAAATGCTTGCCAGCTGCATATGTCGATTGAAATATTATTTCTTCATTCGTATTTAAATTTATAGATACAACCTTTTTGGCTCTTTTAATGTTATAGCCAGCATTCCCAGCCTTGCAATTTTCACTCTGCGTCACTGCTCTCAGATTGGATAAATTATTATTAAGTTTATTATTATCCTTGTGATCAATTACAAGATCGTCTTTGATTTTTCCAAAGAAACATTCGAACACGAACTTGTGATTATAATATTTTTTCCCTCCAGCATTAAATCTTAGATAACCAGAATTTTCAACATTACCAACTGGTTTTTTCAACCTGCTATTTCTAACTATTCCCTGTCGTGATGCTTCATAATTTTTAATGGTTGGATGTGAGAGAAATTCTTGATTCATATATACTTCATGTATTTGTCTAATTTATAATTTGTCTGAAAACCTAGTTATATAATCACTTTCGGATTTTAGCGCGTCTCCGTTATTTTTTTTATTGTAATATCGCTTGAGTTCACGGTATCGTTTCCCCCCGCACCCCGCACATAATTGTGTTTTACCCCTGACACCAATGCCACATCGCAGGCAACGAATAGGTCCTGTGCTTCCTCGTTTGATGCTCTGTATATGTTCACCGCAGAATTCTTTTCTGCAGGGCTTACCACAGACTGTTACGGATCCAACTTTTAACCATTTGCAGTTGTTCATTGTATATATAATATTTTCTTATTTAAATATTTGTCTTAAATATAACATGGTGGAGTTTTCGAGGTTATCCGCAGTTGGCGCCGGGAGATTCGATCTTGACAGGCTAAACCCGGATCCACGACGACGGCATCTAACTGATCTGTTTAATATTATCAACGAGGGTAAAAAAAGAATTTCGCGACGACGGCGCATCTCATGCATGGTCGTCATTTAAAATTATCCGCGACGTTGACGAGTCAGTGATGAGGTCATCATCGATGCTACAATGACTGATGCCCGAGCAAAAACAATTATTGATTATATTGATTTTCATCAGGGTAAAAAGAAATATTTTTTCAGAATAAAATTTATTGTCAACGTTGAAGACGATACGTGGATTATCCGTGACAAACTCGACCCTGTTCTTGCTAACGGAAAGACCGCTCTGTTAAGCAGTAATTGTAAACCAGGAATGCTGCCCGGGATTGATATACCATATTACGCTCGATCGTATCCGGTAACCGCAGTCATTAATGGAATATATCCTGTAAAAAAAAACAAAAATTGATAAACTCGCTCCGATGCGATTTTCAACGCTGAATTGTGTAGCCGAGCGAGTAATGGAACATTTTAAAAACGCAAAACGAGGAAACGGTTTAACCGATCTGCATCGTGAAAAAATAACATCATGGGGTGAATCGGTTAAGAATACCGGGGCAACAATAAATGATGTTGCTGCGCTATCAAGTAAATTAAAATGCTCAATAACAGTAAAAACACTAACCGGAGAGATATTATATAATTCGAAGCATTATAAAAAGTCAGGAACACCGATTGAAATTATTGATCATAATTCGCACGCGTGGACTGATGCGGTTACAATATTTCCACGAGACCGTGTTGTTAAGTTTTATCGCGGAAACATACGAGGTTATTTACGCGCTGAGTAAAACCGACCCTGTGTCGGTGTGGTTATTTAGGATCTCTGAAGATGGCGACTATGATCAATTTTTGAGACCCAACGGAGAATTATACAGAACAGAATCGTTGCAACAACAAATGAAAAAACTCGCAGAGAAATATGTGAGAAATGCTAGCGATGAGCAGTTATTAGTTAATTGTTTTACAGTTCCAAGTGTTGCCGCTCACGCCGCCAGAGAAAGAAATTCGTGGAGACCAACCCGAAGTCAGTTTCTTTCGGATATACAATTAAGTTGTGTCGAGTATGGTCATGGCGGGTTCTGGAATACCCGATATGACTACCGGGATATGATTTCCGTGGATATGATTGCCTGCTACCCAGGAAGCTTTCTCGGGAACGGCGAGTGCCGCGAATACTTTGCGCGGTTTGGACACCCCACGAACTCGATGACACGAGTCGCCGTAAACGGCAGTTTACCCGACGCTGATTTGACAGGATTTGCTCGTGTGACTTCGTTTGAATTTGCTGCGGGACTTCATCCGATTTGTTATGTTTGGTTTGGCAGACACTTCATCGAAAAGCGCTGGGTACCAATAGTGTTATTGCGATACATGCTTGACAGCTGCATACTGGTATCGTTGACTGTCAGTGAAGCAATCATATGTTATCGACCGCAGACCTCAGTTTGGTTACCAACACCGGAGCGTGTTACCCTCGAACAAGTTATCGGCGAGTATGCACGAGAGTGTCCAAATACCCCGATGGATGTCATCGTCAGTGAGGCTCCTAAAATTCTCAAGATTAAACTCAAAAACAGTGAAAGCACAGCGAAAGATCTTGGACGAAGAATAATCGGTAAATTTACTCAGGGTGCAGCATTTGATCATAAAATGCATCACTCGCGGTTGATTATCGATGAAGCTGAATTGGATTTTATAATCGCCGACGCGGTTGCCAGAGACATATTTTGTAACAGGGAGGATGTGTTCTTGTCCGACGGGAAAAAGTTGGGCACAATTGTAAGTTATATCGACGGAGAATCGCCTCAATGCACACATTTGAGATCTTCAATGCTGGCTTATGTTTCTATAAATTTGTTATCGATGGTAAATCGATTTCCTGACACCGCAGTCAGAGTTGCCACGGATTCATTTTACATCGACAAGAAATATTCAGAATCACTGACCGATATAATGAAATTCTGCGGCGGAGATGAATGGGGTTCGTGGAGAATAAAAGCCGAGATGTTACACGAGTATTGTGAATCCGCTGATGTTGCAACAGAGGATAATTATTATAAATCAACAATGCCAGAAATATCTTCCGCACCGTCTGTGGATGATCCAATCACCAGACATAAAACTGTTTATTTGAACGGGCCGGGCGGGTCTGGTAAAACAACTCGAGCGATTGAATTATTTCAAAATTCAGATATGATTGTGCTAACACCTACACACAGGCTTGCCAGAGAGATGAAACAGCGAGGAGTCAATTCTTGTACTTATCACAGCTTTTTCAAATACAGCGGCGGTGTGTGGACGCCAGATCGAATGGGAACAAAATATATCAATGATATAATAATTTGGGATGAGATATGTACGATACCGCTGGAAACGTTAAAAACATTTCTTGATTGGCTGTTAACGAAAAATACTACAGTGATTATGTGCGGCAATCACGGTCAACCACCTCCGTTTGTCGGCACATCTCCTCATGATTGGCTGAGGAATTTTGTTGATTATCACGAAGAAGTGTCTGATGATTACTGAGCACTTGATGCAACGCTGAAAGAATTTAAAACACTAACCAGGCTACAACCGAATAAAATTCAATGTGAAATTATGCGCGAGATGATTCCTGAAACTTCGATGAGCGACTTTCTACGAGTGTGGAAACCAGATGATTTGATAGTGGCAAGTAGAAAGATAGTCAGAGACACACTTCAACATCAGCTATTTCGGTTGCAACAAAAAGTTTCCAATGCTGCCAACGCCGTTATGTTATAGACCAACTGATACGCGGTTACAAAATATAGATGTTGATATTCCAGGAAAGACAGAGAAACAGAATTTAGTATTGAATGATATTGTGTTAGTCGACATCGATGCTGTCGAGGATGCACTAGCGATGAATAAATCCCAGTGGACGCTAGGATACGCAATGACCATTCATTGTTCTCAAGGACTGACTATTTCAGATACAACTGTCTGGATCGTTGATGATCGAATCGAATGATCAAACTTAGTTTACTTAGCGGTGTCCAGAGTCAGAAGAATATCTCAACTGCGAAGAATTGTCTTGAATGAATCAAACGCTGATAAAATTAATAATGAAAACAACAGCAACATAATAAGAAAAAAACTCGCTGGTTACAAACAGAGTGACAAAAAAAATAATCGCGATTTTGATCTTGACGATGACTTCGTTGTTGCGCTGAAACAACAGCAGAATAATCACTGCGCGAGCTGTAATTGTATAATGCTATGGCAGTATTCGAATAAAAATTCAAGACAATTTACCGTAGACAGAAAAGATAACAATCGCGGTCATACACGTGATAATGTCATGTTGACCTGTCTTGAGTGTAATCGACGTCGGGGTGCCAGCGCTAGTTAAGTCACTTCAGTGATTTTGGCGGCAATTGTGTGTCCTCGGGAATTACCTGAAGTTGCTCACGGGTGAATCCGCGTTGAGGAGCAGTTGAATCCAACCTGTAGATTGCTGGTCTGCCAGTGGATCTTGTCACGGTGGATATCTTATGTGTGGTAACACTCCAGATGGGATCAGTCGCTCTTCGTTTACCACCTTCAAGTTCACCTGGTTCATATAAATATCTTACAGTAACATTACCCAGTATCGGCTGTGCTGAAGAATCACGTCGTACGGGTATATTTTTTTGAAAAACACCTTGTGTTTTTGTGATCGTGATGGAAGGTTTCATGTTGGTTGTTCGAGTTATTTCATTATTTAGTGCAGTTATCACGCTTGGTAATCTTGCAACCCATTCGCGCGATCTCGCATCTTGAATGAATTCCTTCACGTATTGATATCCAAATAACCGCTCAGCAAGTGTTCTATTGAATCGCTCAACAATTGCCTGATCACGGTGAATTTCAGTGTGTCCTCGTCGTATGGTGACGTTATGTTGTTTCATCAACGATGATACCGCACCTTGAAATTCTTTGCCAGGATCAACTTGTAATAAATTTGGCCATCGCAGACCACCTCGTTGATAAATTCTTTCAAACGCAGAAGCAACCTCAGATGCTGTTTTAGTTGTTAACGGTTCCGCATCTTTGTATCTACTGGCAACATCAACTATGGTTAACGCGTACTTGTATGTGCGTCTTCGGATAGTATCATGTGGCAGAAATAATATATCAGCTTGATGAACCTCATTTGGCACACTAACATCGAAATGCGCGAAGTGAATTTGTTTAGGGCGCGGTAGATAAATTTGCCATATTGCCTGTCGGGATAACCAATTTTTGGCAACCGCGCGTGTTACTGATGCCGCGCTGGCAAGTTTATCAATTGCTGCGTTACATCTCCAGTATCCGCTTGGGGAATAATAAATCGACTCCATTATATACCAGTACCTAACGCTAATTTACCTTTCATTGCGGATTTTATCAACCAGGATGTTAACTTTTCTTTGAAAGATTTATCAGGGATGGCATTTAACGCATGAATTAATTTCACATCCGCGAGATGGCGCTGTTGTAAATCCTTGCTTCGATAAGCTACATCATGAGCATGACACGCGCTATCAATAGCGTTTATCGGATACTCACCTGGTTTTGGATGATCTTGGTCATCAAGTCTGATATCAAGTCGGGTTCCTGGACCACAGTAATTATATCCTGGAAGATGTTTTTCTCCTGGGTATGTAGCCCACGGAGCTCCTGGTAATTTTCCTAACTTGGCTGCGATATTACCTCCGCTTTTTTAAAATAAATCTTAATTTTTTTGTGCCACATCGTTCTCACTTGCCTGTAAGCGCTTGTCGATTATTTTTTGTTGTAATTGTTGTTGTATCCGTAGTTGGGGTACGTGCTCGGCATTTCACACAATAGAAATCCATATTTATTTTATGATATATTAAATGGAAATCACTGACTTTTCTGCGACAAAGCGACGAGAGCCAATCAAACATAACTCAGTGCTACCAAATTCTATCCGAATGATTATCATAGGCCCATCTGGGTCGGGTAAGACGCAGTTGTTACTTAATTTAATAATGAAGTGGATGAAGTGGGATAAATTATATTTGATAGCCCCGTCAGTGGACGATCAGCGGTGTTATCAGGTGTTAAAAGATTTTAACGAAAGTGCAAAATTGATAAACGACGAAGATGTTATTGATTTTATAACTGACATCGAAGAAGCTCCATCCGTCGACGACATTGATAGATCAATTAACAACTTAGTTGTGTACGATGATATAATGTTGGATAAACAAAAAAAATCCAGCCAGAATATTCTCCCGTGGTCGACACAAAAACACTGATGTCATTTATGTGACTCAGCGGTATACACAAATTCCAAAAGTGATCAGAGATAATTGTAACGTTCTTGCAGTGTTTAACGGAGTTGACGCACACACGCTGAGAAATATTCATCAGACTTGGTGCAGTGGTGACATGGACATAAATAGATTCAGAAATTTCTTCAGTCATGCACAGCGAAAACCACACGGGTTTGTAACAATAAATTTACATGATCCTCGGACACGGTATCGAGTTGGGTTAGATATATTTTTTAACTAAAAATTCTAAAATATTTTACATGATAGCAGCAGAGAGACTGGGCCGCCAACGTCGTCGTCGACGTCACCCCGGTCAAGAAACATTTTTTATAGTGAGTTATCTTTGTCGAAATAACCCTTCTATCCAGAAAAGAGGATTTAGTCAGCATAGTTTCTGGATAGAAGGGTTATTTTTGTGAAATAAGAACTTCTATCAGAAATGTTTTCGATAGATGGTCCTGTTGGACGAAATAGTTGGTGGGCCCAGTCTCTCTGCTGCTCATACTAAGGGAGGCAACTCATGATGTTTGATGAAGTTGTATGTTCATTCACGTTGATTAAATAAATAAATGACACACTTGAGTTTCTAACGTGAAAGTTGTTTTTAATAAAGAAAGTGTAATCATTCTATGGCTATTATTCCAACAGTGAATACGCTGCCATTTGCATCAATCGATCCCAAAAAATGAGATCAAACCCACTTTAGAATAGGCCCACAAGGAGTAATTCAAACATTTACAGTCACTATCTTTGGTGTTTTATACCATGTATTATATGAACGGCTGCTATCAACATGTAGAAAGCCTTGTTATAAATAAACAGTGGAGACCTTTACTGACCATCTGAACTATTTAACCTAAGAAATATATTCCTGAGTCGAATTCACACACACACACACACACACACACACACACACACACACACACACACACACACACAGAGGCGCACACACACGCACACACACCTTGTAAGCCAGAATCGCCAGCTCTGTCCATGGCCTTAACCTGGGTCCATCGTCTTCCTGGTAGATTTCAGAGCGGAAGAATTCCAGCACGGACAGCTTACTCCATTTATTTATCCACCTGTCCCATCCCTCCTCACAGTGGTCTCTGATTAGTTCTTCCTTGACTGGTCGGACCGTCTCTCTGTATAAATCCACTGAAATATGATAAAAGGCAAGCATACATTTCTGTTGGAAACATGGTAAATGTCGTTTTAGGAGACATTTCTTGTCCCTGCTATCTCTCCATTGAGGTTTGAGGCTATATTACCATTAGACGTACTATACTACCATTAGACTTATTATATTACCATATGACTCGTTATATCACTATGAGATTTACTAGATTAACATTAGACGTACTATATTACCATTAGACTAATTATATTACCATAAGACTCGTTATATCACTATGAGATTTACTATATTACCATTAGACTTATTATATTACCATATGACTCGTTATATCACTATGAGATTTACTAGATTAACATTAGACGTACTATATTACCATTAGACTTATTATATTACCATAAGACTCGTTATATCACTATGAGATTTACTATATTACCATTATACTTATTATATTACCATTACATTTATTATATCTTCATGGAGGTTTGTGTCTACATAACCAATGTACTTACTACAAGCTTTGGATTAATTTGTGGCTATATTAACATTATATATATTATATCTCCATGGAGGTTTGTGGCTCTATTACGGTTAGACTTGCTGTATCTCCATGGAGAATTTTTGGTTATATTACCGTTAGAGTTACTGTATATCCGTGGGTGTTGTGGCTATATTACCGTTAGACTTATTGTATCTCCATGGAGGTTTGTGGTTATATTATCCTTAGACTTACTATATCTCCATGGAGGTTTGTGGCTATTTTATAATTAGGAATGATTGCAAATTTTAGATTAGGTATGAAAGATAACAATTGTATTTACTGAAATTTTAGGAACCTAGTTTATATGCGCATCAAAATTCTTGATTTGCACAGTTACGTCAACATCACCAAAGTCTGGATTATTTGAATAACAATTAGGCAAATCATAGTCAACAGGTAGTTTCTTGTTCAACGTCAGAGAACGGCAAACGATAGTAGTTAAGTGGGGCACTATACGTACAATGGAAATTAGCATTACGGAGACCCCTGGGTGAATATACGTACAATGGAAATTTAACATGGCGAAAAATCGTGGGTGAATATACGTACAAGGGGAATTAACATGGGAAAAAATTGTGGGCCGATATACGTACAAGGGGAATTTAACATGGGAATAGAGTTTGGGGGTTTTTTAGGGACAAAGGGGAATTGTATATAGGATTTTTTTTTTAAAAAAATTTTTAAAAAAGGGGTAGGCAATGGAAAGGCTATCTCTTTTCGAGAAATATGGCTGGCCCTGAAAAGGGCCTTTGGGTTTTCTTCTTCTTCTTCTGCTTCTAGTTTCTTCTTTTTCTCCACCAAGTTCTTATTTTATCTCCAACACTCTTTCTCTTCTTTTCTTTCTTTTTTTTTCTCCTGCTCTTCTTTCTTCTTCTCTTCCTCCTCTTCTTTCTTCCTCTTTTCATTTTCTTCTTCTTTTTCAATTTTTTCATTCCATCCTCTCATCCTTATCCTTTCCTCTTCATCCTCCTTCTCCTCCTTTATTTCTTTCAACAGATCACTGATGATTACCTTCATTTTTCGTAAATTGTTTATCTCCATCTTCACTCGATGGGGACTATAAGAATAGTGATCCTCGTTTAGGTTAACCAACATTTGCTCTATCATTCCTAAATTGTCAAAGACGTTTTGCAATTTTTCCATTTTGTCCATTTGGTTAGAAGCCATCTTCTTTTTTTATTCTTTGCAGAATGGTTTGAACGACGAATACTGTGGGTTCTTATACGAAAATCGCGGACGTGAAGGAAAACATCGCCCTACTTTTTCATTTCATATAATAAAACCCTAACTATACTCTCCACATACGCTAAGAAACAATAAACAAAATCCATAATCTACTATCAACACAATCGTACGTGAGCGGTTACAAAACCCAAACTATACTCTCCACATACGCTTAGAAACAATAAACAAAATCCATAATCTACTATCCACACAATCTTACGTGAGCGGTTACAAAACCCAAACTATACTCTCCACATACGCTAAGAAACAATAAACAAAATCCATAATCTACTATCCACACAATCGTACGTGAGCAGTTACAAACACAAACACACAAACACATACCCTCGCACTATGAAAAAAGAGTGTTTATAATCACACTACTCTACCTACACACACACACACACACACACACACATTGGCAAATCGATAGTTATTTCTTTTCTAGAGTATTGGGTAGCCCTTAAAAGGGCTGTTTTTTTTTTTACTCCAGATGCACCTATCTAATGGTTGCACCTTCCTGGCCTGGCGCCACACACGCATCTTCTTCCCCAGTCTCCATTCACCTTTCTTCTGGGGAGCGCAGAGGGAGGATGATTCGCTTCAACACCCCAATCCTCTGTCTCGGGAATATTGTACGACATCCTCTCTTCTAGTTTCTTTTCCTCCTCTTCCCTCTGTCTTCTCTCCTCCTCTTCGTTCTTCATTCTTTCCTCTTCTACTATAGCCTCCGCGGTCAATTCATTTAACAAGCGCCTGACATATTCCAGATGTATCTGGAGTTCAAGAAGTTTGCTTATTCTGCTATTCATACTTGTGTTGAACAATCAACAAGAGTAGCTAGACTGCCCAGCGAGTTTCAATTTATAGTGAAAGCGCGGACGTGATGGAAAACATCCCCCTAAAAACATAAAATTGATCTTACCTAGATCATAACCAAAAAACAACAACGCGCGGACCTAAAAGAAACACTCACTCACTTTTTTATGCTACCCATCACTATTTTTAAATTTTTTATAAATCACTTCAATAGACTATCCACATACTCAAATCAATCCAACCTAACCCCAAATTTACACCTCAAACACCAAAAAAAAGACATCATGTTAATCTACTATCCATACCAACTTACTTAAGCACTTACAAACACAAACACACAAACACATACCCTCACATTTTTAAAAAAGAGTTAGTGTTTATTTTCACACTACTCTACCTACACACATTGGCAAATCGATCGTTATTTCTTTTCAAGAGTATTGGGTAGCCCTGAAAAGGGCTGGTTTTTTTTTGTTTGCTATGGCATTCTTTTTTAGTTTCTAAGAATGCGATGTCCTCTGAGGATAGACTTTCTGGCGATAGGTCTGCTTCTTCGAAAAGAGAAGAAGAACTCTTTGGTGTCGATCCGACAATCGACAAAGCCTCTGTCAGCTTCAGGTTGCTGCTGCTGTTGTTGTTGTTGTTGCTGCTGTTGCTGCTGTCTCTGAAGTCTGTACTTCTCCGTCCATTCTTCTTTCTCCCTGTTCATTTCTTCTCTGAAGAGCTCTTCTATCAGGTCTTCAGTGATTTTTAACATTCTCACATTCTCTATTTCTTCTGGCTTCGGTATCAGACTGTGTCTGACCCTATGCAAATTCACGTAGGCTTCGTTGAGTTTAGCTAGTTTGGAACACATCTTCTTAGGAGGATGAGTCGACAATGGATGGTTAGACTGGAAACAACCCCGGTTCTTAAAGTCAAAGCGCGGACGTGAAGGAAAACATCCCCCACACGGTTTTCGAGCCGCAACGTTCAGTGAGTGTCATGCGAGGGATAGAAAGAAATCAAAGAGCATCAATCCAACAAAATTATAGCTAAACAAACCACAAAGGCATTTTTTTTCAAAACACAACATTTTTTATTCAAAAATCACTTAACACTAAACAACAACTCTAACATTTTTAACAATAATCCAACATGATAACATCAAACAATTTTTTTCAAAACACAACATTTTTTATTCAAAAATCACTTAACACTAAACAACAGCTCTAACATTTTTAACAATAATCCAACATCATAACATCAAACAATTTTTTTTCAAAACACAACATTTTTTCCACAGTCTCCTCACATTCCATCTTTAAAGTTTCTCCACTAGGTAAAGAGGGATAACAGTCTTCCATGGTTTCTAGTAATCTAGGATGACTGCTCTCAAACTGTTGATTTCTATGGTATTATCGAATTCTGCATACAGGATGACGTTCACCGTTTCATCAGGGTCTCGGTCTTTAAACTGAAATTCCACACGAATCTGGCCGGATTTTATAGGGTGGAAATGTCCCTCGTCGCTGCCTTGGTCTGGAGTGAAATCGAAAGCACACAAAGCGTAGCCTCCTGCATAATCCTCGTACGTAATACCGTGACTGGTATTGGTTCCTAACTGTCCGGTGGCTTCGTACAGGGACAAGTACGATCTCAAGTAATTCTTCCTGGTAAAGTCAGGTTCGAAAGGTCGGGTACACAAGGTCTTGCCATCGCGACTGACTTCGATTTTGGACACGCCAAAGTGTTGAAAGTAGAAAGGATTTTTTTCGGCAGCTCCGTTGAAGGCTGTATTCTCGACGATACCAACGATCAAACGTTTGGGTAACTGTCCTTGGAACAGATGATCTTCGATCATGGATCGCTGTCCCTTGGGAATGGTGAAGGTTTTCACTTCCACGCGTCGTATGGGATACTTGGCAGTCGTTCTGCTCAACGTCTGACTGATGTCGTTTCCCACTTTAGGTAACAATTCCACACGGCGTACGTAGAGTCTGGCTTCTAGGATTTTGGTTTTGTAACCGTCACTATCAGCCATCAAATGGAAAGCGGCACTGCTACGATTCAGTCTCAGGCGGACATCCACCCCGTTCAGCAAATACTTTTCTTGCAACCACATGTCCAAATGCAAACGATCCATCAGTTCTAAACTTGTGTCGGCTCCCGTGATTCTCTTTCTTCGTTCTAGAAATCCATCATTGTTGTCTTTCTTTTCATCAGTTTCCAATATTTCAAACTTGGTAGGTTCGTCAGCTTCCCATACCACACAGGCATTGAGATGAGTGTTCTTGGCATCTATTCCGTACGTCAAGAGATTTTCCAGGTAGGCACGATAAGGGTAAGTATCCATGCTGCTACTGACCAGTTTGTTATTCAAGTACAAGTCCACTCCACTGAACAAGGAATGCATGAAATTGTTGACGGGAGTTACTGCTTCATCGTCTATAGCACCTCCAGTCTTATCTAGAATTTTGACTTTCAGGTACAAGTAACTGCTATTCAGATCGATGTAATCTTCGGGCTGTCCTTTGATTTCAAACTCGATGGGAGCGGAATCGGTCAGTGAGGAGACGGGGTGAAATTCCACCCACTGGGATTCTTGCATGGTCATCATGGTGGGGGGCATGGCAAACAGATCCAGTTCCGTCTTGGAACAAGCGCAAGATTCTCGGTGCATCATTTTTTTGTCTCTTTTCTCAATAATCGAAAACGTCTAAGTCTCGAACGGTTCTTCTTTTCTTGGCCTTTATCGCTTGAAGTCTGGTGAAAGGGTGTTTTCTTCGTCGTCTCTTTCTGCGTTGTCCTTGCTGAATGCCTGACTCGGTAGCGTGCAGGGCATTTATAGGTGTTTCTCGTTGGCCTAAAATGTCTTTGCCCGTTTGCAGCAAGACATTTTTGCCTGTCCTCATGAAGGCTTCTTTAGGGTTTTGTTTGTCGATGATGACATTTTGGAGAAATTCTTTGCCTTGCGTCAGTGCCGCATCTTTCAAGGCGTGCAATCCGCGTGTCACCATCGGTTTCAACACCGGGGCCACCGAACGAAAGGCCGATTTTAACATGTCTCCTAAGCCGTGTCCTCGCTGTCGAGCAACCCCTCGGTACACTGGATACATGACTTAAGAGTCGTGAGAGAACCGTTTTCGAAAATGGAGTTTCACCGTGACTTTTCCTTTGGTGAATGGAATATTTTGTCCCAGATCTCCTTTTATAGCAATGTTGACCGTGTCCAAATACGACTTACTGACAGGCAAATAGTGAGGATGTACAAATTCGCGGTGGACGTGGTAAGTGTTTCCACCTTCCTCGTCAGTGTTCGTGGCAGAATCCACTTTGAAAGGAATGACACGCAGTAACGGTACGGAGGTGTGTCCCACCACGTTATACTCCACCACATCGGAGTACACAAACATTAAATTCAGTCCTTGGTTCAGTTCTACCGGGGCACGAAATAACTTGCTAAAAGACTCGTTGTCGTAAACGATGGGTAATTCTCTTTTCTTCATCATGCTCATTCTCAGGTTCATGTCTCCGCCCAACATGTCATACAATTCAGGACAAAATAAAATGGACAGGATTTTACTCCGTTCAAATTTCATCAAGAAGCGACGAGCTGTTTTGTGGTACTCCATGGTGACACTTTTGTTAACATGCTCCAAAGCTTTCAGAAACACGGCATTAAACCTGGAGGCTATGGTGCTGACCAAATGTTGACCACTAAAATAATAGCCTGGGGAAATGAACAAGTGATAGGTGGTGTACTTTTGTGTACGGGTTTTCTTGTCATATTTGACATTGCTATCCATCCACTGATGCAATTGTTCGTCATGAACTTCCACATCAAGGAAATTTTGATTGGGAAGGACATTGAGGACTTGGGTCGGGTGAATCATTTCTACTAAAGCCACTTCCCAATGGGCTTCGTGATCTAAGGGGATGGCTTGAGGTAATTTGGCCGTGTAACAGCACAACGTGTTGTTGGGAAACACCTCCATGGAACTGTCACTGGGTAAGGTTAAGTAAAATTGGTTTTGGTGACTCATAATTCCAGAGTTCTGTGGCTCTCCGAGGGGTTAGTGGACGTCAGAGGCGTGTCTCCGCCCAAAATGGGGTTCTGGTTTTGGTTCGAGTGGTGACTGGCACTGGCACTGGACACAAGGTTCCCGTAGTTCCCGTTCGAGGTGAATTTCAGGGAGGGATTAGGAAGCAGGTAACCGATGCAACTGCTCAATAAAATGGTCCACAATTGTTTGTCTCCTTGTTGCAAACTCAAATTGGCGATGGCTGCCCCGATGACACAATACACCACGAAGATTTGGCAGAAAAAGACGATTTGCGTTTTAGGCACACGTTCTCCACACCACACCCACAAGGGTTGTTTTTGTAAATCTTGCACAGAAGAACTAGGGGAAGGAGGAGTGGTCGACGTAGCTGCGTCTGTGTGAAAAGGCATGATGGTCACTTCTTTTTATAGTCGATGACTTGCGAAGCGTCGATCCAAGAATCAAAACTGGGTGGATATCCTTTCCAACGTACTTTGACTTCTTTGACACGTCGTTTGCCCACTTTACGGGTTCTGCGTTCGAGAATGCTTTCGATGTCGTACACGTCGTCTTCTTTTTTGGTGACACGTTGTAACTCGGGCAAATAAAACGTTCCTTTGAGCACTTCTCCGTTCATGTCTTCCAATTTATAGACGGCAGGATGACGGCCATGCACTCGTCCAGTGACGCGAAACAATTCGGTCGTCCAGTTAGGTAAGTAACCTTTGTCGAAAGTGCGTTTGGTTTTGCCAATGCGCACCCAATCTCCTACGGCCAACTCTCGACTTTTCTTGGGGACAGCCCTCGTCGGGGACGTACCAAACAGGCGCTCAAACACCAACACTTCGTTCTCGGGAGTCACGTCTTGCGGGGCACGTCCAATGCTTCGATGGTAAGATTGGTTGTACGCTTGCACCAGGTGCGGTAAGATGTCGATGTACTTCAGAGTGTGGTGATGCGTAAAATATTTCCACATGCGTTCTTTCAAAGTGCGTTGAAAACGTTCCACGATGCTGGCTTTGGTTTCGGGATTCTCGGTGGTAAAAAAAATGAATGTCACGTTTCTTTAATTCTTTTTGGAAAGCTTGGTTCAGAAATTCGGTGCCTTTGTCCGTTTGCCATCGAAGAGGGTGACGACCGCTTTGTTTCAGCACTCGTTGCAGGAATCGCACTAACTCGCTGCTCGATTTGGAAGTCAAGGGTACGACCCAAGCAAATTTGGAAAAGACGTCGATGACACAAAACAAATATTTGTAGCCAGGATTGTAGCTGGCCAAATGAGAGACATCGGCTAAATCGGCTTGCCATTGATGATCGATGCCTTCCACTCGGGTGCGACTTCTGGCAAACTTGCGTCGAATGGGTTTGTGTAAAATGTAGGTAGCTTGTTCTTGTAACCATCGTTGCACTTGAGGTAAACGGAGACTTTTCAGTCGACTTTTGGCAGCACGATACAATTTTTGAACTCCTGCGTAACCTGCAGGATGGGAGGGATCGTAGTAAATGCTCGCTAAGACTTTTTCCATTTTTTTGTGTTGGTTGGTGTGTTAATAAGGCACCCACTCTTGGAGGATGCTACTCTTTTTCTCTTGGGGTATTTTCTTGGATTGCAATGCTTTGCGTGTGCGACCGGCAATAGGTGTTGAAGAGGAGGAGGATGTATGAGCGGGGGATATCGGTTCTTGTTTCACTTCTGTCTTCACTTCTGTCTTCACTTTCTTTTTCTCTTGTGATGAAGAAAGGGTGGCCATCATCTTTTTAATCCATTAAATTCTGGAGGTAGGTGGTGTTGTTAACTTGCGTACTTCTTCTGGTGGAGTTTGAAACCCTTCTTCTTCTTCTTCTTATCCTTTTTCTGTCTTGGTCACTGGTACTGGAACTGGTACTGGTGATGGTGCTGGACTTTTCATCAAGGTCTTAAAATCTTTCAGAGTGGGTAGAGCTGTTTCGTCTAAAGCTTTCTGGTGAAAGAGTTGCAGTCGTTGCAAGAGTTGACCGTACTTTTGCGATTTTTCTGTTTCGGACAAATCTTGGCGATCCATCAAGGACTGCAATTCGTGTTGTAACTGGGACATCTCGCTCAAATTGGGATTGGGAGGTAAATGCGGGGTGTGTTGTTCTTGCAACCGATGGTATTCCATCCATCGTTTGTAAGGCACTAAAGCTAGTTTTCGTCCTTCCATGGGGTTGTCAGGGGTCGATTCTGAGATCTTGGAACTTCCGAGGCCTTTTTTTATCTTGCTCCCACCAGTCCTCCCAACATGGTTCCCAAGACTCCTTTCAGTATGGGGCCTAACAAGAGAGGTAAAATACCTCCACGTTGCACTAACATCTTCTTTTTTTGACGAATGGGAATTTTCTTTTGAACCATTTGGCGAAGAACGTGACGATGTTTGCCTAAGCATTGTTTCTGGTGTTTGGACAAAGGGATCGTGCCTTTCAAAACGTTCAAACAACATTCGCACACGGTATCGATGACCTCTTTGGAGGCTGTTTGAATGAGTTTTTTTCGTAGGGGTGGAGAAGCTTTGGACAGGACAGATAACATGTCCCCATGTTTGGCTAAACGTGGTGGCAGTCCTTTCCTTTTCTTTCCTTGGGGTTTTCTGGAGGGTGACATCTTTGAGTCTTCAGGAGCACCAAAAAACACTGATACCCGACTTGGTCACAGGCCTTTTTTATACTGGAACGCGTCGCCACTGATTGTCTTGACGTCGTATTAGTTTGAGGACAGGCATGACACGTCGTGCAGGGGTACGTAACGGACTAAATCGAGCCAGTTCTTGCTTGGACAAATCCATAAACTTTGTAACATGCCCGATCTTTCTTGAACTTTGATTTTGGGAGAAGGTACTTTGTGAGCAGCAGCCACTGCCACTAAATTGGAAGGTCCTGCCACTGGGGAAGTTCTTTTGGGGGTCATCAACGGAGAAGTTCTTGGTGTGATCAACGTCTCCAAGTACTCTTCAGTTCTGGGTGTCATTAACGGAGAAGTGGACAAACGTGAAGCTGCCGGAGACGCAGTCACCGCCGTGGCAGGTCGTGGTTTGCGAGTGTAAGGTTTGCGTCCTGGCCGAAGTGCCTCTCTTGCGACTAGTTTTCTGTGGACTTTTCTTTTTCTGGGGGCTTCTTTTCTTTTTCCGGGGTGGTGGTGGTGTCTGGTCAGAGGAGGGTCCTGCCACTGGAGAAGTTCTCCTTGGGGACCTGGTCTTTTTCTTCTTTGGGCTTCGTTGGACTTTTGTCTTGGGTATAACTTTGGGGGCATTAGGATCCCATCTTAAGAGTGAGCGAATGATGACCCCTCCTAGAGTACCGCTCCCTCCAGGTTTCAAAATGATTTGTTTTTTGGTTTGAGTGTCGATGTGGGGATCGGCCAGTTGTACCAAAGCGACTTTGTTTCGATCGAAAAGCGTTGGGTTTGATGAGGAATCTGAATGATTCCTTGGAGTAATTGACGTGCCGTCACCGTGAACCATCGTAAGACTTCTTTGAGACTAGCTTCTAAGACACGAGCTCGTGTTTGTGGATCTTTTTCTCGACTGATGCCATACAAGGCACGAATCAGTTTGACGGGAAGATGCGACTGAAGGGACGTCATGTTCGCACTGAGAGTGAGACAGACGAAAAAGGGTCTGAGGTTTTTATAGATTTTTTTATGGGGAGTGAAATGAAGTCGAGGACGGAGACGTGTACAGGACAGGCCCTCCGTCTTGGCACCAGTGGTGAAACAAGTGGGTACGAAATCGCAAATCCTCGGGAGTCGTAGGTTTCAAATCGACGAGTAAATAGGCGTGTGGAGTTTGAGTGGCATCGTCGTACGCCTGAGTCAGCCAAGGCGTTCCTAACTGTTTGGCTAAGACTTGCACTTGCGATTTATCTCGAGGGCTTTTAAACAAGACCAAGTAATGCGCATTGAGACTGATGGTGCGATGGGCTTTACTTTGTTGAAACAAATTTTGGGTGATGTAAACGACACTGGCATTACGGTGATGCCCTTTGCGCGTGAACCACAGTTTAACTTCTTCTTCGTCTTCTCCTAACATGTCGTCGAAAATGACCAAATGGGTTAGACGGGAGTCAGAGACGATGCCGTCGTCTTCTTTAGGAATGCCTTCCACAAACACGATGGAATCGCCTTGACTTTCTCGCAAGAGGCTGTACGCCGATTGCCACTCTTTGTAACACCACACGATTCGTTGAGGGGGTCGATCGATCAAATGATGTTTATGTTCGATCAAACGTTTGACGAATTCGGTTTTGCCTGAACCGCTAGGTCCAGCAATGAGTATGTTAAAGGGATGGCGAAGATACAAAGCCTCCCAACTGGCACGATCTAAGTGTTCGTCGATGACTTTGACAGTAGAGGAAGAGGGAGGAGAGACAGCAGAGGTAGCCATGGTGTGAGAAATGTCACTTGTGACACGAAAAACAAACAAGACAAGAGTTTATATACTTTTTCAGAACACGTTTATTGAATACGAAAGACAAAAATACATAAAAGCCAAAGGCTTAAGTACAAGAATAAAAGGCACATGATAACCATGAACGTGGAATAAACACAAGTGTCTGTACAACATGTTTTGGGTAAAATTCTAACCAGTTCTATAGTAGGGGTAAGGTCACACAAGTGTCCTCCCGAAAGGGTCTTTCAGGCCTGTCCACGACAGTCCTGTCCTGGGTGACGGGTTCTTCTGGCACCGTCACTAACACAGGTTGAAAAGTAACTTTTTTCCTTGAATAACTCTCGTGCATACTGGGACCACCTCTTGTGTCCAAGCCTCAAAACCCTGGTCTCGGTGATGTCCAACATTTGAATCCTAACCAATCTGGTTTCTTCTTCGTCAACGACATGGTAAGTTATTTCAATGAACAATGAACTATCGATCTTGCCTAGGGTTCCTTTTTATATGCAGACCAATACCGACGTGACCGTACGGTAAGGTGAAGTGATTGGGAAGTCGCACTCGCTTCTGGTATACAATTTGATAGACTTTTTCCAAGGGTCGACTGACGATGTGGTGAGTGGGTAAACGTACAATCTTGTTCGGTTGATAGGTGGTCACTTTAAAGTTTCCATCCTCTCCCGATTGCAAGGCTTCTTTCAATACCCCAAAGTTGACCACTCGACTGGTACAATGATTCAGAGTCAGTCCTTTCACTTTGCACGTCGTGTGCACTTCTCCTTGTTTGTCCCGGTATTCGTAGCCGTAATTTTTGGGACCACCACTGACGAAACTTAGAATCTTGTCGTCGGGATGCTCGTCTGTCCAGGCTCCTAAACGGTCTCCTTCGATGTCAGGGTGCTGTTGAATCGGGTGATGGATGTAAATGTAACTGTCCGTGTCAAAGTACAGGACGCGTTCTTCTAACAGTTCTAAAGCTTCGTACAATTTTAAGCGAGCATGAGCTGTCACGTAAGCCGCAATGATGACATTTCCAAAAGGGTCGTCTTGTACAAAGTGCAGATCTTCTTCGTAATTGACCAAGATCAAATCCTCTCGAACGACGTCCACGTGTTTCATGTATTTGGTTTTGTCGTGAATCATCTGGAAGTAGCGGGAAGGTTCTGTCAAATATTCCGTCTTGGGTAAACACGGTCGTTGTGCCATTTTACCCCACAAGCAATTAAACATCACTTTGGCAAAGGATCGCCTGCCTTCGTTTTTTTCGATGTGGTCTAAAGAGATGCCTTCTTGTGCGTAGTATTTCTCTTTGAATTGTATTTGGTCTTCGGGAGTGTGACACCAGGAAGGATAGCCGCTGGCTTCTTGTTTCAGTTTCAAAAAGGCATCCACGTAATCGGCGAAAATGCCTTTCTGAGTAGGGTCACCCTTGTGGTACTGTTGTGTCTTGGGAAAGTGGCAAATTTCGTACACTTCTAACAGTTGGTATCCCATGTCCAGAGCTTTGAACAATTCTACGCTGACCCAGGTTCCCGTCAAGGCACGTTCTTCCTGGCTGTGATGGCAAGGTTGGTCCTGGTTGCACGTTTCGGCACAAGTACGGCACAAGGGAAACATCAGTTTGCCTTGACAATGGTGAGGTAAGACGGGATGGTATAGGTTCGTGGGAGGCAAAACTTTACACTTGATCAAGCCTTCGTATTGTCGAATGTTTTTCAGGTCGATGTGTTCCGTCAACAATTGCGGGTGCCCTACAGGAAAGCGACAATATTTGCACACGTAGGGATACAGCGAACACACGTCCAAGTATTTGATTTCTTCTCCTTTCTCTTCGTCGGCTTGGTACAGCAAACAGGTGGCATTGGTCCTTCCTCCGTACAAACTATCCCTCGGGTTCAGCGGGTCCATGAACTCGTAACTTTCCACGAGGCGTTTAAACTCGGGATCGGATTTCAAACGGTGATCGTACTCGTGTTCCCACATTTCCACCACTTGGTATCCTTGCTGTTCTAACTTTAGGCGTCGCTGACAAGTGTCCTGGTACAAGTCTTCCATGGTTCGTTGCAAAAACTGATTTTTAGTGTGACGGTCAGGGTAACAGACGGGACATCCGTGAAATAAGCAACCGTTAAACTCGTACACGATCTTGGGGTTTTCTAAGTCCCAGCCATCTACCGAATACGTTCCGATGGTCTTTTCGCCTCCTCCGTTGCGGGCATGCTGAATCCATTTGTCTTCCTTGTCGCACAAGTAATGTAACCAACGTAGGGCTTTGACCGAGTATTGACGCTTGACATAGTGGGTCGTTTGAGGACTGATGACAGCCACGGTGTTTTCAGGCATGAATCGTTGGCGGTACACTAAGGAACACGCTTTGGCAATGGTGCAAGCTTCTTTCAAAGGATTGACCCTTCCGTGTTCCATGAACAGTTCTCGAAATTTTCCACAGCAACGTCGTAAAATGTCCACGTCGGAACGACAATACTTTAACATTTCTTCCTGAAAGTCGAAGGGGTCAGAGGCATGAGCCTGGTACCAAGCGTAGAAAGCTTCTCGTTGTTCGGTACGCATGTTGTCGGGGTCGTAATAGTGAGCCTCAGGTACATGGGGTAGTACGGCATGGTGATTGGCTTCCGTATTGAAAAAGTGTGGAAAGTACCCTTTAGCCATTTCTGTCATTCCAAACGTTTTAGGCATTCGACTCAAAGGCATGGCCAAGTAACTCATCGAATCTTTAAACTGTACTTGTCCCACTTGCATGAAAATGATTTTGGCTCCGTTCAAAATCACTTTAGGACGTTCGGTGCCATGTTCCGTATAGTACCTCAAAAGAAACTGTCCATCGTATCCGGAGAAATTGTGAGCCATCACCGTGGCATGACGATGACAATCTCCGTAACGTTCGATGTCCTCTTGGCTCCACGTCTTGTCGATGGGGTTTAAGACCCATCGGGCAAAATCGGCTAACGTGTTTGGTCCCCGAAAGATTTTTTCACGCCCTCCGGGAATCTTGCTGCAGTGAGGGCAATGACTGAAGATAGGTTCTTGAATGCACTTCTCGCACGCTCGATGAGCCACGCAGAAATTAGGAATGTGAATGCCGGTCTCTTGCATGCATTCGAAATCGAAAAAGATGAAATTGCCTTTCTTCTTGTGACCGTCCTCTTTCTCTGGTGGGGGTTGGTATTTTTGCACGTAACATTCGTGTTCCAAGTCCACGATGTGGTGACAAATGTGACATTTTTTCTTTCCTCGACATACGTGTGCCTTGGCATTGTTGGTAAGTATGCCTTGTCCACACGTAAGGCACAATCTCAGGAGTTGACAAGCACATTTCTTCTGTGAACCTTGTGTTTTCAAATGTTGCTGGTAACAGGCAGGGCTGACAAACGTACGCAGACAAGTTGAACAAGGCACTGGTTCTTCGCTCAGACAGGGTGGAGAGGCCAAACATCCTGGGCATTTCAATCCACAATGCTTGTGTTGCTCTCGATTGTTATAACCATATTGTTATAACCATAATCACATTTCTCACAATAATAACTGTATCCCAGGAATCCGGTGATACTGGTAATGGTATCGAAATGGTCATCGTGATAATAAAGGTGAATGTATTTTCCGTCCTTAAAATCCTGGCCTCGAAACAACAGAGACCCGCGCATTTCTTGAGGGTGCACTTTCAAGGTGTAGCGTGGAGCTAGGGCATCTTGCAATTTTTGCATCTCAGGAATGCCACAGGGTGTGTCTTTGGACAGGCCAGCTTGTTGCAACAGGAGTTCTGCTTAGTTTCGTTGTTTGGCTCGATCGGATCGTTGAATAGTGTTCCAGGTTCTTTTCCATTCTGTCGTGTCGTTCTTGTTGGCATAGGTTCGTCCCACCACGATGGCACGGGCTAAACACATCTGGTCATGAGGATTGTGAATTTGGACAAGACTACGCTTAATGCTGCGAAGGTCGTCCACCAATAACATCTTTTTGCGTCCTGTCCCCTGAGGAAGAGAGACGTGGGCCATTTTCAGTGTGGCTTTACCATCGGTGATGTCAAACTGGTCATTAGATTGTTGTACGTGTTGAATCTTGTCCATGATTTTGGAAGGGGTTAGTTCTGCAGGTCTGCTAAACTCGATCCAAACAGGGGATTTCAAACCGTCGTGATCTATGGATAGTGTCAAGCGATCGTCTTCTTTGGGTTGACATTGTCGCTTGAGTGCGGTGAGCAAAGAATCCCACATCTCGGTGATAAACCCTTCTGCTTTCTCCAAGGGTACGTCGGCCTTGAAATCTTTAAACTTCACCGTGTAGGTGTAAGCCGTGGTTCTAAATTTTCTAGAGGAGCGCTTTTCCGTCTCTCGAATGGAATAGTACTTTTCAGGGTTGACTAAGGGTGGTGAACTTGGTTTAGAGGGTTCGGATTCTGGTTCACTCATGTCCTCTTCAAAATCACTGGCATGAATTTGTGCCAAGATTTCAGCCCTGGTACGAGGCGATAGATCACGTTTCTGCCTCTTACTTTCTTCTTCTTCTTCTTTCTTCTCGAATGAATGGGATCGTTTCATCTTGAGTGCAAAACGTCAAATGACTCAAGTTTAAACACCATAGACTAATTTATAGTCTTGGCAAACCAGCGTATATAAAAAGGGTGTGTCTTGTCCTTTCACTATTCATTTCACTCTCAAACCGAGGAGAACGATGGAAGAGACTACCCAGATGGAACGTTTCGTCAGAGCTTTGCGAGGGGTCATTAGAAAATTCTCTTCAGACCAGCCGACGGACTACTCTCCTTCCTTTCGAGATAAGAGTCAGGATACTTGCTATATCTGTCAGAAGAAAGGGCATTGGTCTTCAGAGTGTCCAGACCGTCAAAAAAGAAAAAAAACAGGGGCTAAAAAAGACAAAAGTCAAGATACCTGTTATTATTGTAAAGAAAAAGGACATTGGTCTCCAGATTGCCCAAAAAAGAAACAAGAGGAGTCAGAAGAAAAGAAGGATTCTTCAGAAGAAGAGAGGGATTCTTCGGAAGAAGAGAGGGATTCTTCGAAAGAAGAGAGGGATTCTTCAGAGGAAGAAAGAAGACAATTCTATTTAAAAGAAGCAAAGAAACAGGAGAAGAAAAGAAGGGAAGAAAATGAGGAAAAAACGGTGAAGAAATTCAAAAAACAGAGAGACTAAACAAGGAGAAAGAAGAAGTCAATGAACTTTTAATTAAAGTGTTGTGTTGTGAATTGGATTGTAAAAAATGGATAAAAGAATACATGAATGATATAAGGTAAGTGGCTTTGAGTTTTGATTTTAAAATAAGAAGCTACACTCACGCACTCATACACAGACACGTACTATAAGGGTAAAATGGGTGGGGTTTATTTCTGAGTTATTGGCAAATTGAAATTGTATTTCTTTTCGAGAAATGTGGGTGGCCCTGAAAAGGGCCTTTTTATTTTGGTGTAGGGGTGAGTTTAACCAATCAACTTTAACTGCCTTAAGCCTTTGCCACGGCCAAGGCCTACTTCTGATGATTGGGTTGAAATCACTAAGGGTGGTACGACAGGCTTAGTCACAGGGTTGGCGTGTTTAGCTCGGGAAGGTCGTATTCTCTTCGGTCGTGATAAAGAAGTCTGATACATTTGTTTCAGACTTCTTAACTCCGCTAAAATGTCCAACAGTACCGTAGCCGTTTGATTTTCACCCTCTTGTTTCTTTGCTGCTACTTCTTCTTGCTGTTGTTGCTGTTGTTTTTTTCTTACCTCTTCTTGTTGCTGTTGCTGTTGCTGTAGGAGAAAAGCTTGTTCCGCTTCCTTTTGTCGTTGCATAAATTTCTCCAATTCTTCTTTCTGTCTCTGTCTAAAATTCTCCACTTGCGGTAATGAAGAAGGTAACGAAGGTTCTGGAACAAATTCTTGCGAGGTAAGAAAATCCACAAAATCCCAATGTACCTCTTCTGAAAGTAAGTCCGGGTTCCCTTGGGCAGTCTCCCCTGCTGGTGCACCCCAATGGATCGTTTTCTGAGTTTCCGTCATGTTGAATCACTGTCGCATAGATTGACTGCACACAAGCGCTAGCGAATCTATATAGACCAACTGACGTCACAGACTACTCTCTTCGGATTGGATGCGGGCTGACTGAATTTTGTAACGCGTGTTCGGATTGGTGAACGAATTCAATCCGTTTCAATCCTTCCTGTACCTATAAATAAGCGCAGTTCACTGCATTGATTCGCTTGTTCTCGTCGCTTCAAGATGTGGACCGATGTGCAATCTTCTACGCTTGTGTCTTCCATGATGTTCCGGACGGACATGCTCATGTATGTCCGAGCCAAGTGGACCGTTGTCCACAGGACAAACACCAGCCTGTGGATACGTAGGATCTACGTTGAAAGACAAGGATGCCTGAAAAGAGTGCTGATTTACGGACCAACAGTGAGACGTAGCCTAAGGACAAGAAGAAGACCAATGCGGTACCATTTATGTTAATGAATACATTAACATAAACCCAAAGGCCCTTTTCAGGGCCAGCCATATTTCTCGAAAAGAGATAGCCTTTCCATTGTCTACCCCTTTTTTAAAAAAATTTTTTTTTAAAAAAAATCCCATATTCAATTCCCCTTTGTCCCTAAACAACCCCCAAACTCTATTCCCATGTTAAATTCCCCTTGTACGTATATCGGCCCACAATTTTTTCCCATGTTAATTCCCCTTGTACGTATATTAACCCACGATTTTTCGCCATGTTAAATTTCCATTGTACGTATATTCACCCAGGGGTCTCCGTAATGCTAATTTCCATTGTATGTAAGTAGTTAAGTGGGATACATTAGGGACAATGGGACTTAGCATTAAAAAGACCCCTGGGACACTTTAGGGACAATGGAAATTTAACATGGAGAAAAATCGTGAGTCACTTTAGGGACAATGGGAATTTAACATAGAGTTTGGGTCTGTCTAGGGACAAGGGAAATTAACATGAGAATAGAGTTTGTGTTTGTCTAGGGACAAGGGGAATTGAATATGGGATTTTTTTTATTTTTTTTTTTTAAAAAGTTTTTTTTAAATTTAAATTTAAATTTAAATTTAGAAAAGGGGTAGGCAATGGAAAGGCTATCTCTTTTCGAGAAATATGGCTGGCCCTGAAAAGGGCCTTTGGGTTTATGTTAATATTAATATTAACATAGATGGCATCTGTCACATCTTCTTCTTCTTCTTCTTAAACTCCTTCTAACTACCGGTCCATACACAAGTACCCTCTTGAGACATCCTTGTCTTTCTATGTAAACTCTCCTCATCCATTGACTAGTATCTGTCCTATCAACAACAGTCCACTTTGACCTGACATACATGAGCATGTCCGTCCTAAACATCATGGAAGACACAAGGGTGGATGACTCAACTGTGGTCCACATCTTGAAGCGACGAGAATAGGTGAATCAATGCAGTGAACTGTGCTTATTTATAGGTACAGGAAGGATTGAAACGGATTGAATTCATTCACCAATCCGAACACGCGTTACAAAATTCAGTCAGCTCGCATCCAATCCGAAGAGACTAGTCTGTGACGTCACGTGGTCTATATAGATTCGTTAGCGCTTGTGTGCAGTCAATCTATGCGACAGTGATTCAACATGACGGAATCTCAGAAAACGATCCATTGGGGTGCACCAGCAGGGGAGACTGCCCAAGGGAACCCGGACTTACTTTCAGAAGAGGTACACTGGGATTTTGTGGATTTTCTTACCTCGCAAGAATTTGTTCCAGAACCTTCGTTACCTTCTTCATTACCGCAAGTGGAGAATTTTAGACAGAGACAGAAAGAAGAATTGGAGAAATTTATGCAACGACAAAAGGAAGCGGAACAAGCTTTTCTCCTACAGCAACAGCAACAGCAACAAGAAGAGGTAAGAAAAAAACAACAGCAACAACAGCAAGAAGAAGTAGCAGCAAAGAAACAAGAGGGTGAAAATCAAACGGCTACGGTACTGTTGGACATTTTAGCGGAGTTAAGAAGTCTGAAACAAATGTATCAGACTTCTTTATCACGACCGAAGAGAATACGACCTTCCCGAGCTAAACACGCCAACCCTGTGACTAAGCCTGTCGTACCACCCTTAGTGATTTCAACCCAATCATCAGAAGTAGGCCTTGGCCGTGGCAAAGGCTTAAGGCAGTTAAAGTTGATTGGTTAAACTCACCCCTACACCAAAATAAAAAGGCCCTTTTCAGGGCCACCCACATTTCTCGAAAAGAAATACAATTTCAATTTGCCAATAACTCAAAAATAAACCCCACCCATTTTACCCTTATAGTACGTGTCTGTGTATGAGTGCGTGAGTGTAGCTTCTTATTTTAAAATCAAAACTCAAAGACACTTACCTTATATCATTCATGTATTCTTTTATCCATTTTTTTACAATCCAATTCACAATTCACCACAGAACACTTTAATTAAAAGTTCATTGACTTCTTCTTTCTCCTTGTTTAGTCTCTCTGTTTTTTGAATTTCTTCACCGTTTTTTACCTCATTTTCTTCCCTTCTTCTTTTCTTCTCCTGTTTCTTTGCTTCTTTTAAATAGAATTGTCTTCTTTCTTCCTCTTCTTCCTCTGAAGAATCCCTCTCTTCTTCCGAAGAATCCCTCTCTTCTTCTGAAGAATTCCTCTTTTCTTCTGACTCCTCTTGTTTCTTTTTTGGGCAATCTGGAGACCAATGTCCTTTTCCTTTACAATAATAACAGGTATCTTGACTTTTGTCTCTTTTAGTCCCTGTTTCTGTTCTTTTTTGACGGTCTGGACACTCTGAAGACCAATGCCCTTTCTTCTGACAGATATAGCAAGTATCTTGACTTTTATCTCGAAAGAAAGGAGAGTAGTCCGCCGGCTGGTCTGAAGAGAATTTTCTAATGACCCCTCGCAAAGCTCTGACGAAACGTTCCATCTGGGTAGTCTCTTCCATCGTTGTGCTCGGCTTGAGAGTGAAATGAATAGTGAAAGGACAAGACACACCCTTTTTATATACGCTGGTTTGCCAAGACTATAAATTAGTCTGTGGTGTTTAAACTTGAGTCATTTGACGTTTTGCACTCAAGATGAAACGATCCCATTCATTCGAGAAGAAAGAAGAAGAAGAAAGTAAGAGGCAGAAACGTGATCTATCGCCTCGTACCAGGGATGAAATCTTGGCACAAACTCATGCCAGTGATTTTGAAGAGGACATGAGTGAACCAGAATCTGAACCCTCTAAACCAAGTTCACCACCCTTAGTCAACCCTGAAAAGTACTATTCCATTCGAGAGACGGAAAAGCGCTCCTCTAGAAAATTTAGAACCACGGCTTACACCTACACGGTGAAGTTTAAAGATTTCAAGGCCGACGTACCCTTGGAGAAAGCAGAAGGGTTTATCACCGAGATGTGGGATTCTTTGCTCACCTCACTCAAGCGACAATGTCAACCCAAAGAAGACGATCGCTTGACACTATCCATAGATCACGACGGTTTGCAATCACCTGTTTGGGTCGAGTTTAGCAGACCCGCAGAATTAACCCCTTCCAAAGTCATGGACAAGATTCAACACGTACAACAATCTAATGACCAGTTTGACATCACCGATGGTAAAGCCACACTGAAAATGGCTCACGTCTCTCTTCCTCAAGGGACAGGACGCAAAAAGATGTTATTGGTGGACGACCTTCGCAACACCAAAAAGAGTCTCGTCCGAATTAACAACCCTCAAGACCAGATGTGCTTAGCCCGTGCCATCGTGGTGGGACGAACCTATGCCAACAAAAACGACACGGTAGAATGGAAAAGAACCTGGGAGAACATTCGAAAATCGAACCGAACCAAACAACGAAACGAAGCAGAACTCCTGTTGCAACAAGCTGGCCTGTCCAAAGACACACCCTGTGGCATTCCTGAGATGCAAAAATTGCAAGATGCCCTAGCTCCACGCTACACCTTGAAAGTGCACCCTCAAGAAATGCGCGGGTCTCTGTTGTTTCGAGGCCAAGATTTTAACGACGGAAAATACATTCATGTCTATCATCACGATGACCATTTCGATACCATTACCAGTATCACTGGATTCCTGGGATACGGTTATTATTGTGAGAAATGTGATTATGGTTATAACAATCGAGAGCAACACAAGCATTGTGGATTGAAATGCCCAGGATGTTTGGCCTCTCCACCCTGTCTGAGCGAAGAACCAGTGCCTTGTTCAACTTGTCTGCGTACGTTTGTCAGCCCTGCCTGTTACCAGCTACATTTGAAGACGCAAGGTTCACAGCAGAAATGTGCTTGTCAACTCTTGAGATTGTGCCCTACCTGTGGACAAGGCATACTTACCAACAATGCCAAGGCACACGTATGTCGAGGAAATAAAAAATGTCACATTTGTCAACACATCGTGGACTTGGAACACGAATGCTACGTGCAAAAATACCAACCCCCACCAGAGAAAGAGGACGGTCACAAGAAGAAAGGCAATTTCATCTTTTTCGATTTCGAATGCATGCAAGAGACTGGCATTCACATCCCTAATTTCTGCGTGGCTCATCGAGCGTGCGAGAAGTGCATTCAAGAACCTATCTTCAGTCATTGCCCTCACTGCAGCAAGATTCCTGGAGGGCGTGAAAAAATCTTTCGGGGACCAAACACGTTAGCCGATTTTGCCCAATGGGTCTTAGACCCCATCGACAAGACGTGGAGCCAAGAGGACATCGAACGTTACGGAGATTGTCATCGTCATGCCACGGTGATGGCTCACAATTTCTCCGGATACGATGGACAGTTTCTTTTGAGGTACTATACGGAACATGGCACCGAACGTCCTAAAGTGATTTTGAACGGAGCCAAAATCATTTTCATGCAAGTGGGACAAGTACAGTTTAAAGATTCGATGAGTTACTTGGCCATGCCTTTGAGCCGAATGCCTAAAACGTTTGGAATGACAGAAATGGCTAAAGGGTACTTTCCACACTTTTTCAATACGGAAGCCAATCAACATGCTGTTCTACCCCATTTGCCTGAGGCTCACTATTACGACCCCGACAACATGCGTACCGAACAACGAGAAGCTTTCTACGCTTGGTACAAAGCTCACGCCTCGGACCCTTTCGACTTTCAGGAAGAAATGTTAAAGTATTGTCGTTCCGACGTGGACATTTTACGACGTTGCTGTGGAAAATTTCGAGAACGGTTCATGGAACACGGAGGGGTCGATCCTTTGAAAGAAGCTTGCACCATTGCCAAAGCGTGTTCCTTAGTGTACCGCCAACGATTCATGCCTGAAAACACCGTGGCTGTCATCAGTCCTCAAACGACCCACTATGTCAAGCGTCAATACTCGGTCAAAGCCCTACGTTGGTTACATTACTTGTGCGACAAGGAAGACAAATGGATTCAGCATGCCCGCAACGGAGGAGGCGAAAAGACCATCGGAACGTATTCGGTAGATGGCTGGGACTTAGAAAACCCCAAGATCGTGTACGAGTTTAACGGTTGCTTATTTCACGGATGTCCCGTCTGTTACCCTGACCGTGGCACTAAAAATCAGTTTTTGCAACGAACCATGGAAGACTTGTACCAGGACACTTGTCAGCGACGCCTAAAGTTAGAACAGCAAGGATACCAAGTGGTGGAAATGTGGGAACACGAGTACGATCACCGTTTGAAAACCGATCCCGAGTTTAAACGCCTCGTGGAAAGTTACCAGTTCATGGACCCACTGAACCCGAGGGATAGTTTGTACGGAGGAAGGACCAATGCCACCTGTTTGCTGTACCAAGCCGACGAAGAGAAAGGAGAAGAAATCAAATACTTGGACGTGTGTTCGCTGTATCCCTACGTGTGCAAATATTGTCGCTTTCCTGTAGGGCACCCGCAATTGTTTACGGAACACATCGACCTGAAAAACATTCGACAATACGAAGGCTTGATCAAGTGTAAAGTTTTGCCTCCCACGAACCTATACCATCCCGTCTTACCTCACCATTGTCAAGGCAAACTGATGTTTCCCTTGTGCCGTACTTGTGCCGAAACGTGCAACCAGGACCAACCTTGCCATCACAGCCAGGAAGAACGTGCCTTGACGGGAACCTGGGTCAGCGTGGAATTGTTCAAAGCTCTGGACATGGGATACCAACTGTTAGAAGTGTACGAAATTTGCCACTTTCCCAAGACACAACAGTACCACAAGGGGGACCCTTCTCAGAAAGGCATTTTCGCCGACTACGTGGATGCCTTTTTGAAACTGAAACAAGAAGCCAGCGGCTATCCTTCCTGGTGTCACACTCCCGAAGACCAAATACAATTCAAAGAGAAATACTGCGCACAAGAAGGCATCTCTTTAGACCACATCGAAAAAAACGAAGGTAGGCGATCCTTTGCCAAAGTGATGTTAAATTGCTTGTGGGTTAAAATGGCACAACGACCGTGTTTACCCAAGACGGAATATTTGACAGAACCTTCCCGCTACTTCCAGATGATTCACGACAAAACCAAATACATGAAACACGTGGACGTCGTTCGAGAGGATTTGATCTTGGTCAATTACGAAGAAGATCTGGACTTTGTACAAGACGACTCTTTTGGAAACGTCATCATTGCGGCTTACGTGACAGCTCATGCTCGCTTAAAATTGTACGAAGCTTTAGAACTGTTAGAAGAACGCGTCCTGTACTTTGACACGGACAGTTGCATTTACATCCATCACCCGATTCAACAGCACCCTGACATCGAAGGAGACCGTTTAGGAGCCTGGACAGACGAGCATCCCGACGACAAGATTCTAAGTTTCGTCAGTGGTGGTCCCAAAAATTACGGCTACGAATACCGGGACAAACAAGGAGAAGTGCACACGACGTGCAAAGTGAAAGGACTGACTCTGAATCATCGTACCAGTCGAGTGGTCAACTTTGGGGTATTGAAAGAAGCCTTGCAATCTGGAGAGGATGGAAACTTTAAAGTGACCACCTATCAACCGAACAAGATTGTACGTTTACCCACTCACCACATCGACAGTCGGCCCCTGGAAAAAATCTATCGAATCGTGTACCAGAAGCGAGTGAGACTTCCCAATCACTTTACGTTGCCGTACGGTCACATCGATATTGGTCAGCATATAAAAAGGGACAACGTCCAAGACCAATAGTTCATTGTTCATTGAAGTAACTTACCATGTCGTTGACGAAGAAGAAACCAGATTGGTTAGGAGTCAAATGTTGGACATCACCGAGACCAGGGTTTTGAGGCTTGGACACAAGAGGTGGCCCAGTATGCACGAGAGTTATTCAAGGAGAAAAGTTACTTTTCAACCTGTGTTAGTGACGGTGCCAGAAGAACCCGTCACCCAGGACAGGACTGTCGTGGACAGGGCTGAAAGACCCTTTCGGGAGGACACTTGTGTGACCTTACCCCTACTATAGAACTGGTTAGAACTTTACCCAAAACATGTTGTACAGACACTTGTGTTTATTCCACGTTCATGGTTATCATGTGCCTTTTATTCTTGTACTTAAGCCTTTGGCTTTTATGCATTTTTGTCTTTCGTATTCATGTTTGAAACATTCAATAAACGTGTTCTGAAAAAGTATATAAACTCTTGTCTTGTTTGTTTTAGTGTCACAAGTGACATTTCTCACACCATGGCTACCTCTGCTGTCTCTGCTCCCTCTTCATCTACTGTCAAAGTCATCGACGAACACTTAGATCGTGCCAGTTGGGAGGCTTTGTATCTTCGCCATCCCTTTAACATGCTCATTGCTGGACCTAGCGGTTCAGGCAAAACCGAATTCGTCAAACGTTTGATCGAACATAAACATCATTTGATCGATCGACCCCCTCAACGAATCGTGTGGTGTTACAAAGAGTGGCAATCGGCGTACAGCCTCTTGCGAGAAAGTCAAGGCGATTCCATCGTGTTTGTGGAAGGCATTCCTAAAGAAGACGACGGCATCGACTCTGACTCCCGTCTAACCCATTTGGTCATTTTCGACGACATGTTAGGAGAAGACGAAGAAGAAATTAAACTGCGGTTCACGCGCAAAGGGCATCACCGTAATGCCAGTGTCGTTTACATCACCCAAAATTTGTTTCAACAAAGTAAAGCCCATCGCACCATCAGTCTCAATGCGCATTACGTGGTCTTGTTTAAAAGCCCTCGAGATAAATCGCAAGTGCAAGTCTTAGCCAAACAGTTAGGAACGCCTTGGCTGACTCAGGCGTACGACGATGCCACTCAAACGCCACACGCCTATTTACTCGTCGATTTGAAACCTACGACTCCCGAGGATTTGCGATTTCGTACCCACTTGTTTCACCACTGGTGCCAAGACGGAGGGCCTGTCCTGTACACGTCTCCGTCCTCGACTTCATTTCACTCCCCATAAAAAAAAATCTATAAAAACCTCAGACCCTTTTTCGTCTGTCTCACTCTCAGTGCGAACATGATGTCCCTTCAGTCGCATCTTCCCGTCAAATTGATTCGTGCCTTGTATGGCATCAGTCGAGAAAAAGATCCACAAACACGAGCTCGTGTCTTAGAAGCTAGTCTCAAAGAAGTCTTACGATGGTTCACGGTGACGGCACGTCAATTACTCCAAGGAATCATTCAGATTCCTCATCAAACCAAACGCTTTTTCGAACGAAACAAAGTCGCTTTGGTCCAACTGGCCGATCCCCGCATCGACACTCAAACCAAAAAACAAATCATTTTGAAACCTGGAGGGAGCGGTACTCTAGGAGGGGTCATCATTCGCTCACTCTTAAGATGGGATCCTAATGCCCCCAAAGTTATCCCGAAGACAAAAGTCCAACGAAGCCCCAAGAAGAAAAAGACCAGGTCCCCAAGGAGAACTTCTCCAGTGGCAGGACCCTCCTCTGACCAGACACCACCACCACCCCGGAAAAAGAAAAGAAGCCCCCAGAAAAAGAAAAGTCCACAGAAAACTAGTCGCAAGAGAGGCACTTCGGCCAGGACGCAACCTTACACTCGCAAACCACGACCTGCCACGGCGGTGACTGCGTCTCCGGCAGCTTCACGTTTGTCCACTTCTCCGTTAATGACACCCAGAACTGAAGAGTACTTGGAGACGTTGATCACACCAAGAACTTCTCCGTTGATGACCCCCAAAAGAACTTCCCCAGTGGCAGGACCTTCCAATTTAGTGGCAGTGGCTGCTGCTCACAAAGTACCTTCTCCCAAAATCAAAGTTCAAGAAAGATCGGGCATGTTACAAAGTTTACTGGATTTGTCCAAGCAAGAACTGGCTCGATTTAGTCCGTTACGTACCCCTGCACGACGTGTCATGCCTGTCCTCAAACTGATACGACGTAAAGACAATCAGTGGCGACGCGTTCCAGTATAAAAAAGGCCTGTGACCAAGTCGGGTATCAGTGTTTTTTTGGTGCTCCTGAAGACTCAAAGATGTCACCCTCCAGAAAACCCCAAGGAAAGAAAAGGAAAGGACTGCCACCACGTTTAGCCAAACATGGGGACATGTTATCTGTCCTGTCCAAAGCTTCTCCACCCCTACGAAAAAAACTCATTCAAAAAGCCTCCAAAGAGGTCATCGATACCGTGTGCGAATGTTGTTTGAACGTTTTGAAAGGCACGATCCCTTTGTCCAAACACCAGAAACAATGCTTAGGCAAACATCGTCACATTCTTCGCCAAATGGTTCAAAAGAAAATTCCCATTCGTCAAAAAAAGAAGATGTTAGTGCAACGTGGAGGTATTTTACCTCTCTTGTTAGGCCCCATACTGAAAGGAGTCTTAGGAACCATGTTGGGAGGACTGGTGGGAGCAAGATAAAAAGGCCTCGGAAGTTCCAAGATCTCAGAATCGACCCCTGACAACCCCATGGAAGGACGAAAACTAGCTTTAGTGCCTTACAAACGATGGATGGAATACCATCGGTGGCAAGAACAACACACCCCGCATTTACCTCCCAATCCCCATTTGAGCGAGATGTCCCAGTTACAACACGAATTGCAGTCCTTGATGGATCGCCAAGATTTGTCCGAAACAGAAAAATCGCAAAAGTACGGTCAACTCTTGCAACGAATGCAACTCTTTCACCAGAAAGCTTTAGACCAAACAGCTCTACCCACTCTGAAAGATTTTAAGACCTTGATGAAAAGTCCAGCACCATCACCAGTACCAGTACCACCAGTACCCGTGACCAAGACAGAAAAAGGAGAAGAAGAGGAAGGGTTTCAAACTCTACCAGAAAAAGTACGCAAGTTAACAACACCACCTACCTCCAGAATTGGATGGATTAAAAAGATGATGGCCACCCCTTCTTCCTCACAAGAGAAAAAGAAAGTGAAGACAGAAGTGAAGACAGAAGTGAAACAAGAACCGATATCCCCCGCTCAGACATCCTTCTCCTCTTCGACACCTATTGCTGACCGCACACGCAAAGCATTGCAATCCAAGAAAGTACCCCAAGAGAAAAAGAGTAGCATCCTCCAAGAGTGGGTGTCTTATTAACACACCAACCAACACAAAAAAAAAATGGAAAAAGTCTTAGCCAGCATTTACTACGATCCCTCCCATCCTACAGGTTACGCAGGAGTTCAAAAATTGTATCGTGCTGCCAAAACGCGACTGAAAAGTCTCCGTTTACCTCAAGTGCAAGAACAAGCTACCTACACTTTATACAAACCCATTCGACGCAAGTTTGCCAGAAGTCGCACCCGAGTGGAAGGCATCGATCATCAATGGCAAGCCGATTTAGCCGATGTCTCTCATTTGGCCAGCTACAATCGTGGCTACAAATATTTGTTTTGTGTCATCGACGTCTTTTCCAAATTTGCCTGGGTCGTACCCTTGACTTCCAAATCGAGCAGCGAGTTAGTGCGAGCCCTGCAACGGGTGTTGAAACAAAGCGGTCGTCACCCTCTTCGATGGCAAACGAACAAAGGCACCGAATTTCTGAACCAAGCTTTCCAAAAAGAATTAAAGAAACGTGACATTCATTTTTTTACCACCGAGAATCCCGAAACCAAAGCCAGCATCGTGGAACGTTTTCAACGCACTTTGAAGGAACGCATGTGGAAATATTTTACGCATCACCACACTCTGAAGTACATCGACATCTTACCGCACCTGGTGCAAGCGTACAACCAATCTTACCATCGAAACATCGGACGTGTCCCGCAAGACGTGACTCCCGAGAACGAAGTGTTGGTGTTTGAGCGCCTGTTTGGTACGTCCCCGACGAGGGCTGTCCCCAAGAAAAGTGGAATGTTGGCCGTAGGAGATTGGGTGCGCATTGGCAAAACCAAACGCACTTTCGACAAAGGTTACTTACCTAACTGGACGACCGAATTGTTTCGCGTCACTGGACGAGTGCATGGCCGTCATCCTGCCGTCTATAAATTGGAAGACATGAACGGAGAAGTGCTCAAAGGAACTTTTTATTTGCCCAAGTTACAACGTGTCACCAAAAAAGAAGACGACGTGTACGACATCGAAAGCATTCTCGAACGCAGAACCCGTAAAGTGGGCAAACGACGTGTCAAAGAAGTCAAAGTACGTTGGAAAGGATATCCCCCCAGTTTCGATTCTTGGATCGACGCTTCGCAAGTCATCGACTATAAAAAGAAGTGACCATCATGCCCTTTCACACAGCAGACGCAGCCACGTCGACCACTCCTCCTTCACCTAGTTCTTCTGTGCAAGATTTACAAAAACAACCCTTGTGGGTGTGGTGTGGAGAACGTGTGCCTAAAACGCAAATCGTCTTTTTCTGCCAAATCTTCGTGGTGTATTGTGTCATCGGGGCAGCCATCGCCAATTTCAGTTTGCAACAAGGAGACAAACAATTGTGGACCATTTTATTGAGCAGTTGCATCGGTTACCTGCTTCCTAATCCCTCCCTGAAATTCACCTCGAACGGGAACCCCGGGAACCTTGTGTCCAGTGCCAGTGCCAGTCACCACTTCAATCACAACCAGAACCCCATTTTAGTCGGAGACACGCCTCTGACGTCCAGTAACCCCTCGGACCGCCACAGAACTCTGGAATTATGAGTCACCAAAACCAATTTTACTTAACTTTGCCCAGTGACAGTTCCATGGAGGTGTTTCCCAAGAACACGTTGTGCTGTTACACGGCCAAATTACCTCAGGCCATCCAGTTAGATCACGAAGCCCATTGGGAAGTGGCTTTAGTAGAAATGATTCACCCGACCCAAGTCCTCAATGTCCTTCCCAATCAAAATTTTTTTGATGTGGAAGTTCATGACGAGCAAATGCAACAGTGGATGGATAGCAATGTCAAATATGACAAGAAAACCCGTACACAAATGTACACCACCTATCACTTGTTCATTCCCCCAGGCTATTATTTTAGTGGTCAACATTTGGTCAGCACCATAACCTCCAGGTTTAATGTCGTGTTTCTGAAAGATTTGGAGCATGTCAACAAAAATGTCACCATGGAGTATCACAAAGCAGCTCGTCGCTTCTTGATGAAATTTGAACGGAGTAAAATCCTGTCCATTTTATTTTGTCCTCAATTGTTTGACATGTTGGGCGGAGACATGGACATGAGAAAGACCATGATCAAGAAAAAGGAAATAACCATCGTTTACGACAACGAGTCTTTTAGCAAGTTATTTCGTGCCCCGGTAGAACTGAACCAAGGACTGAATTTGATGTTCGTGTATTCCGATGTGGTGGAGTACAACGTGGTGGGACACACCTCCGTACCGTTACTACGTGTCATTCCTTTCAAAGTGGATTCTGCCACAGATGCTGACGAGGAAGGTGGAAACACTTACCACGTCCACCGCGAATTTGTCCATCCTCACTATTTGCCTGTCAGCAAGTCGTATTTGGACACGGTCAACATTGCTATAAAAGGAGATCTGGGACAAAATATTCCATTCACCAAAGGAAAAGTCACGGTGAAACTCCATTTTCGAAAACGGTTCTCTCACGACTCTTAAGTCATGTATCCAGTGTACCGAGGGGTTGCTCGACAGCGAGGACACGGCTTAGGAGACATGTTAAAATCGGCCTTTCGTTCGGTGGCCCCGGTGTTGAAACCGATGGTGACACGCGGATTGCACGCCTTGAAAGATGCGGCACTGACGCAAGGCAAAGAATTTCTCCAAAATGTCATCATCGACAAACAAAACCCTAAAGAAGCCTTCATGAGGGCAGGCAAAAATGTCTTGCTGCAAACGGGCAAAGACATTTTAGGCCAACGAGAAACACCTATAAATGCCCTGCACGCTACCGAGTCAGGCATTCAGCAAGGACAAGGCAGAAAGAGACGACGAAGAAAACACCCTTTCACCAGACTTCAAGCGAGAAAGGCCAAGAAAAGAAGAACCGTTCGAGACTTAGACGTTTTCGATTATTAAGAAAAGAGACAAAAAAAATGATGCACCGAGAATCTTGCGCTTGTTCCAAGACGGAACTGGATCTGTTTGCCATGCCCCCCACCATGATGACCATGCAAGAATCCCAGTGGGTGGAATTTCACCCCGTCTCCTCACTGACCGATTCCGCTCCCATCGAGTTTGAAATCAAAGGACAGCCCGAAGATTACATCGATCTGAATAGCAGTTACTTGTACCTGAAAGTCAAAATTCTAGATAAGACTGGAGGTGCTATAGACGATGAAGCAGTAGTTCCCGTCAACAATTTCATGCATTCCTTGTTCAGTGGAGTGGACTTGTACTTGAATAACAAACTGGTCAGTAGCAGCATGGATACTTACCCTTATCGTGCCTACCTGGAAAATCTCTTGACGTACGGAATAGATGCCAAGAACACTCATCTCAATGCCTGTGTGGTATGGGAAGCTGACGAACCTACCAAGTTTGAAATATTGGAAACTGATGAAAAGAAAGACAACAATGATGGATTTCTAGAACGAAGAAAGAGAATCACGGGAGCCGACACAAGTTTAGAACTGATGGATCGTTTGCATTTGGACATGTAGTTGCAAGAAAAGTATTTGCTGAACGGGGTGGATGTCCGCCTGAGACTGAATCGTAGCAGTGCCGCTTTCCATTTGATGGCTGATAGTGACGGTTACAAAACCAAAATCCTAGAAGCCAGACTCTACGTACGCCGTGTGGAAGTGTTACCTAAAGTGGGAAACGACATCAGTCAGACGTTGAGCAGAACGACCGCCAAGTATCCCATACGACGCGTGGAAGTGAAAACCTTCACCATTCCCAAGGGACAGCGATCCATGATCGAAGATCATCTGTTCCAAGGACAGTTACCCAAACGTTTGATCGTTGGTATCGTCGAGAATACAGCCTTCAACGGAGCTGCCGAAAAAAATCCTTTCTACTTTCAATACTTTGGCGTGTCCAAAATCGAAGTCAGTCATGATGGCAAGACCTTGTGTACCCGACCTTTCGAACCTGACTTTACCAAGTAGAATTACTTGAGATCGTACTTGTCCCTGTACGAAGCCACCGGACAGTTAGGAACCAATACCAGTTACGGCATTACGTACGAGGATTATGCAGGAGGCTACGCTTTGTGGGCTTTCAATTTCACTCCAGACCAAGGCAGCGACGAGGGACATTTCCACCCTATAAAATCCGGCCAGATTCGTGTGGAAATTCAGTTTAAAGACCGAGACCCTGATGAAACGGTGAACGTCATCATGTATGCAGAATTCGATGATACCATAGAAATCAACAGTCTGAGAGAAGTCATCCTAGATTACTAGAAACCATGGAAGACTGTTATCCCTCTTTACCTAGTGGAGAAACTTTAAAGATGGAATGTGATGAGACTGTGGAAAAAATGTTGTGTTTTGAAAAAAATTGTTTGATGTTATGATGTTGGATTATTGTTAAAAATGTTAGAGTTGTTGTTTAGTGTTAAGTGATTTTTGAATAAAAAATGTTGTGTTTTGAAAAAAATGCCTTTGTCTTTTGTTTAGCTATAAGAATGTTGGATTGATGCTCTTTCATTTCTTACTATCCCTCTCATGACACTCACTAAACGTTGCGACTCAAAAACCGTGTGGGGGATGTTTTCCTTCACGTCCGCGCTTTGACTTTAAGAACCGGGTTGTTTCCAGTCTAACCATCCATTGTCGACTCATCCTCCTAAGAAGATGTGCTCCAAACTAGCTAAACTCAACGAAGCCTACGTGAATTTGCATAGGGTCAGACACAGTCTGATACCGAAGCCAGAAGAAATAGAGAATGTGAGAATGTTAAAAGTCACTGAAGACCTGATAGAAGAGCTCTTCAGAGAAGAAATGAACAGGGAGAAAGAAGAATGGACAGAGAAGTACAGACTTCAGAGACAGCAGCAACAGCAGCAACAACAACAACAACAACAGCAGCAGCAGCAGCAGCAGCAACCTGAACCTGACAGAGGCTTTGTCGATTGCCGTATCTACACCAAAGAGTTCTTCTTTTCTTTCCGAAGAAGCAGACCTATCGCCAGAAAGTCTATCCTCAGAGGACATCGCATTCTTAGAAACTAAAAAAAGAATGCCATAGCAAACAAAAAAACAGCCCTTTTCAGGGCTACCCCAATACTCTAGAAAAGAAATAACGATCGATTTGCCAATGTGTGTAGGTAGAGTAGTGTGAAAATAAACACTAACTCTTTTTTAAAAAATGTGAGGGTATGTGTTTGTGTGTTAGTAAGTGCTTAAGTAAGTTGGTATGAATAGTAGATTAAAATCATGTTTTTTTGGTGTTTGAGGTGTATATTTGGAGTTAGATTGGATTTCTTTGCGTATGTGGATAGTCTAATGAAGTGATTTATAAAAAATTTTAAAATAGTGATGGGTAGCATAAAAAAGTGAGTGAGTGTTTCTTTTAGGTACGACGTTGTTGTTTTTGGTCATGATGTAGGTAACATCAATTTTATGTTTTTTTAGGGGGATGTTTTCCTTCACGTCCGCGCTTTCACTATAAATTGAGACTCGCTGGGCAGTCTAGCTACCCTTGTTGATTGATCAACACCAAAAATGAACACGAGACTGTCTAAACTGTTGGAACTTCATGTGCATCTGGAATATGCCAGGCGCATATTAAATGAACTGGCCGCGGAAGCCATTGTGGAGGAGGGAAGGATAAGAGAGGAGGAGGAAAGAATAAAAAAAGAAGAGGAGGAGAGAAGATATAAAGAAGAAGAAGAAGAGGAAAGAAGATACAAAGAGGAGGAGAGAAGAAACAAAGAAGAGGAGGAGAAGGAAAAGAAGAGAAGAAGAATAAATTTCAGAATCCCAGAGAGCGAAAATTGGGATTCTGAAGCGACATATCCTGCCTCTGCTCTCTCCCCCAAAAAAGTAAAAAGTAACTGGGGGATAAGATGTGTATGTGGCGCCAGGCCTGGAAGGTGCCACCATTAACCAGGTGTCCATGAAGTTCCAAAAAAACAGCCCTTTTCAGGGCTACCCAATACTCTAGAAAAGAAATAACCATCAATTTGCCAATGTGTAGGTAGAGTAGTGTGAATATAAACACTAACTCTTTTTTAAGATAGTGTGAGGGTATGTGTTTGTGTGTTTGTGTTTGTGTGTTTGTGTTTGTACCCGCTCACGTACGATTGTGTGGATAGTAGATTATGGATTTGTTTATTGTTTCTTAGCGTATGTGTTTGTGTGTTTGTGTTTGTGTGTTTGTGTTTGTACCCGCTCACGTACGATTGTGTGGATAGTAGATTATGGATTTGTTTATTGTTTCTTAGCGTATGTGTTTGTGTGTTTGTGTTTGTGTGTTTGTGTTTGTACCCGCTCACGTACGATTGTGTGGATAGTAGATTATGGATTTGTTTATTGTTTCTTAGCGTATGTGGAGAGTATAGTTTGGGTTTTATTATATGAAATGAAAAAGTAGGGGATGTTTTCCTTCACGTCCGCGCTTTTCGTATAAGAACCCACAGTATTCGTCGTTCAAACCATTCTACAAAGAATAATCTAGACAAGACGAAGCAAGCGACTGATTTATTTAATCAATTGAGGCATATCTATTTCTGGATAATAGATGCAGAATATGCTATAGAAAGGATACAAAAGGAATGGGAGTATGAAGATAAAGAACACTTGGTAACCAGTCAAGTCGAACGTATAAAGGCCGCCAGACATATAATAGAAGGAATGATAGAAGATGAAGTCAACAAATCAAGAGGATTTATTGACCCACCTTATGTAAGAGTTTGAAGGAAGCACTGGAGTATGTCATCCAAGTCCTAGAACATATAGTGTATTGGACGGAGTTGTCATATATGAAGAGGGGACTGAACAGGTTGAAAAAAGGAGAAGAAATAATGAAACAAGTGATGACCCAAGAAGTAGAAAACATAAAGGAAAGGTGGACTAAAGAAAGAAAGGAAGAACAGAATAAGAAGAAGAAATTAGAATTCGACCAACTGAATAACAACTGGATGAAAATACAGGCCGAGTTCCGAGCCATGGGTCACCCGGACTGGATACCAGAAACAGAAAAGAAAAAGAAGAAAGGAATGATGGACAAAATAAGAGGATGGTGGAAAAAGTTAAGAAGTTAAAAGAAGAAGAAGAAAAAACCCAAAGGCCCTTTTCAGGGCCAGCCATATTTCTCGAAAAGAGATAGCCTTTCCATTGCCTACCCCTTTTCTAAATTTAAATTTAAATTTAAATTTAAAAAAAAACTTTTTAAAAAAAAAAATTTTAAAAAATCCCATATTCAATTCCCCTTGTCCCTAGACAAACCCAAACTCTATTCCCATGTTAATTTCCCTTGTCCCTAGACAGACCCAAACTCTATGTTAAATTCCCATTGTCCCTAAAGTGACCCACGATTTTTCTCCATGTTAAATTTCCTTTGTCCCTAAAGTGTCCCAGGGGTCTTTTTAATGCTAAGTCCCATTGTCCCTAATGTATCCCACTTAACTATTTACGTATAGTGTGCCCCACTTAACTACTAACGATCTCTAGAAATACATCTATGACCAAACTGGTGTCATGCAACAAAATTAATTAGACGATATTAAATTAAAAGCAGGTTTTAAATTTTGAAAGTCCAACTTATGCAACGAACAGAGAAAATAACAAATATGCACACAGACATCAATTAGGTAACTCACGGATCCCCGATATGTTTGCGTCCTTCTTCGTCGTCTCGTTAAGGTTTGCATCCCATCCTGGCCAGAAAGAGTCCGTCCATTTACCATTGTCTCTTTCCCACTCTGTTAACGAAGAATCAGTTGAAACAAAATACTGAGCAAAATCAAGGTCTAGAATAGCAAATAGATTTTATAGCTATATTAATAAACTTGTGCACAGTTTCTTCCATGTTAGTTAACACAGCACATCTATTTACCGTATCATGGATCAATCACTCCATCCATCCATCCATAATTCGATGCACGATTCATCAATACTAAGTTTGCAGCTATGCATATATATATATATATATATATATATATATATATATATATATATATATATATATATATATTGTAGTAAATTTAGAGTATGTGCACTTGGTTGTAGTGTTGTAGTGCCCCGTTTTAAGCAATTCTTAGATTTGTGTGATTACTTGTTTGATTATTGGAATTCGGCGCCATGGAAATATTCCTGGCCCGAACTAATGAGCTAATTAATAGGAGCAAACGTCACGGAGTGAAGTGTTAGTGTGTTTCCATGATGTCCTAGTTTGAATTCCGACCAAAACCGAATGAATGTCCCTGTCGTAAAATAGTACATATTAAAATCTAATGGTATACATTGGTAGCGTGACTGCATGGGCGGTACTTACGGTATTAAACCTGTAAATTACACAAGGGAATAAATAAAAAGGGACTTGGCAGACACCGTTTATGTCGCCATGTGGGCGAATATGGTGCAGTTATATCGGCGAAATGTGCCTGGAAAGCATACATTGACTGGCCTAAGGTGGCGGAGTTAAAATAGTTCCCATTGTTAGGGAGTACTCATATATGTTCTAAGGCGTGAACGGTTGGTGGTACGGAAACATAATGAAGCCAAAACACGCAGATGTACGGTTGATAGATAGTTGGCAGTTTGGTTTATCTGTGGTCTTGCATTAATTAGAGGAAAATTTAGGTATAGAATGGACACGTCGGGCTTTCTGATTTACAACTGAGGTTGTATGGAAGTCTTTGGAAAGTCGGGGAAACTTATGACTTCTAGCGAGAATTGCGCCAGGGTTTGACAACCGCTCGGTCAAGTAAATACCCGTGTGCGTGTAACATATATATATATATATATATATATATATATATATATATATATATATATATATATATATATATATATATATATATATATAAATCTCTCACCTTCCAAAGTGATTTTCTTTCCATACAGACACAGGAAACCTTTAGGGTTCTTGTTCTTGAAAGGTCGCATTTTGACCTTGAATAGATTAAGGTAGTGCCACGTCAAGAAGTGGTTACGGGGTATTCTCATGGCGCCACCTAGAATAAAATACACAGATGGTGTGATGTAATTTTCTAGTGGTAGTATGCGTGTGTGTGTTTGTGACAAAAATGTATGTGTATGTATCTCCGTGTGTGTGTGTGTGTGTGTGTGTGTGTGTGTGTGTGTGTGTGTGTGTGTGTATCACAAAAATATAAACAACAGCTTTACCTTCCTCGTGCATGCAGTGCGGAAAGTCATAAATAGTTTTCACTCTACCACCGACTCGATTTGTCAGTTCAAGAATAGTGGTCTGAAATATAAAGGAATCAATGAACCAGACTAGTAAAACCTTAACAATTTCCACCATGTTTCGTTGTCGTTTGAGATCCGTTAAATAAAATGTTTAGAATCAAGCAGTAAAAATAATTATATCGTAGCCTTAATGCTTAGATCGAGGGATGGTTATTTCTAATAATACGCGGAACCATTTATGGAAAAAAAATAATTTCAAAAAGAATATTTATAGGAAGCAAGCATAGTCATTAACAATTATATATGCTGTTTGAATGCTCTGTACAAAAATAAATATTGTATTTTATGTCCAAAATGTTCTCGTCAAAGGTTTATACCAGAATTAGTCGATAACATGGCAAGGCGGTCAATGACAATTTAATTTAATTTCAAACATGTCAATTTACATGTATCCTAATAACTGTTAATAGTGCTACGATCCTATGTTCGTAATCAGAAAGAGCGAAAATCAACAAGTGTTGCAAGCAAATAATTTATTTCCATAGAATACAAAGTGAAAATTTTAAATGATCTAATAGTACTGTGTATTAAACCCCAAATACTCTAAAAGTTCTATCACAAGTCCAAATGTCTAAAGTTCCAACTGAATTCATTGGTATTCCAAATAGGTTCAAATATTGCATTTATTAATGTGCCTTTTGTCTCGAACACGCTAATGTGCCAGTGGTCTGGAGTGCGGCGATGTGCTAAGCGTCATTAGATGCATCACAATAATATAATCAAACTATTATTGTCTGAATTCACTATTATTCCACATTAATGTTCCAGTCCAGGAAAATTATTGAGCACTTTGTAATTCCAGTGAATAATAATTTAATTATTCCACCAAAAGCAAAAAAGTGAACACGGCAATAATAATGATTCTGCTTTGGATGTTAAGGCAAAAATTAGTTAAGTGTAGATGAACAAGAATATATACTCATCTTTTTGACCTCGGTCACAATTACTATTTTCTGAAAATACTGTCACTTAATATAACTTTCCATTCTAGAAGACACTAAGGTCAGAATCGAGACTGCATCATTTACCTCGAATTCAGGTAAACAATCTGACATTAATAACGATCTGAATATTTCATTCACACTCACAGAGGAGATTTTAACTATGTATTCTGTTGTTTACAAAATAAATGTCACTGGTCAGGTAATTAATGAACTTGATCTTGGACAAGGTCAAGTAAAAAAAACACACAGACATACATGACAATAAGTCATTAGAAAAAGCTAAAATATAGTACAAATTAAATATACACAGCAATAAGTGCAAATTTTTCATCAACTACGAGTGGTCTAAAGCTCTCTACTTTACTGATCACTGCAATCTCTGTCCGCGTGGGTTCGAGCCTCTGGCTCGGCCAATGTGGGTATGTGAGAAAGCTTACCAGTAACTTACCGTGGTTCGTTTGTTCCTTCTGGGATTTTTCTGGATTCTTCTTCCACCATGTATATTCTATCTTGTGCTGGGAAATGGCGTAAAACGTTAACAAAATCTGTTTCTTATTTATTATATTGTGCTTTTCTTCCATGAAGTTAAATAGATAACAAATATTAAATAACTCTGTGGATTAACGGGAAGGAATGAAGACTAGGTTGCATCAGTTAACCCTAGTTCCTTCATTATACATTTATTCATGTTTTAATTGCATTACTTAAATTCAAATTAGAAAAGGCTCCTAACCTTATGTCCAGCTTGTTCAAGTTCATAAGCGGCCACTAATCCTGAAATTCCTGCACCGACAATGATCACGTGTTTTGGATTTGCGGTCCTTCCATGTATGTGATACTTAGAAGTTTCTTTACTAATCATGTACTCGTACTGGAGACCACCTTTCATTATATTCTCAAAAAAACATCGATGATTGTCTTCTTGTTGCAAGGGGCGCTCGTTTTCCGTATTCATTATAGACTGCCGAGTTTTCTTATTCTGAAAGCATACGTTGGTTATAAGAGGAAAGCAAAAAAGTGGGTTAGGGTTAGGGTTAAGGGTTAGGGTTAGGGTTAAGGGTTAAGGGTTACTTCCATGCCTCACATAACATGCCAAATGTTTACGAAAGCAGAGAATTTTCTGATTGGTCTAAAGTCAAAATTTGTGGCAGTAATTCCACGAAATGCTGTTAATCTGATTCCGGGACAAAACCATCCACGGGCTTAACGGACGTTCAAAATGATCATTATTACGTCCAAACATTTTTCTTCTAGCATGCCAAGAAAAAGACCAATTGTGTCAGGACAACTGGACAAACCAGACCCAGTAAACTGGTTATGTATGTATGTAACCCTTGCTCTTATTAGATGCATGGGAGAAACTTATTTTGTGACTCCATTTGGGACTGATATTAAATTAATTGTCAAAAGAGAAATTTAATCAAAGTATTCAAAGTTCAATAAAATGTGAAAAATCCGTTCATAACAATAAAACAAGTATTTTGACAGCAATCTATTTTTCAATAAGAAAGTTACGAATTGTTGGAAAATAGTTAGAACTAATTACTTATAAAAACCTAAATATTCGACTTAATATAGCACTTCAGGCTATACATTGCTGTCCATGAGACTAACACTGAGACTGATACGGGAATCTCGTGTTGATATGTTGTATGATATAATATGCACTCTGGGGTTCTGGAGAACATAATCTGCGCTTGCCCAAACTCACCAAATTAATCTTTGGTGGAGAAAATTATTTTTCTTCAACAACAAATATTACAATAGCTGAAGTCTCCCGTCTAATATTATAATGTTTAATATAGCTGTAAGTTACTGCATCGCATAAGACAATATGAACGAATTCTTCTGAGCAAAACAGTACGACATCACGAATGCAATATTGCTCAAAAAAAAAAATGGGTGAAAAAAAATGGGTTCTTATTTTCCTATACAAATATAGTATCGTTTTTATATATATATATATATATATATATATATATATATATATATATATATATATATATATATATATATATATATATCTGTGTGTGTGTGTGTGTGTGTGTGTAGAGAGAGAGAGAGAGAGAGCGAGAGAAAACATTTCAAAACATTTAAATAGGAACTTCATCCTAAATCATGAACCCAATTACATCTTGATCAACCGATATGCGCATGAATATTGCGGTTCATGAAAGAAGTGCAGACATTTTCATGGACTCCCGCATGTAAGGGTAGCCCCCCCCGCACCCCCCCGCCCCCCCCCGTTTTCACGTCTAAGCGTACTTTGGCCTACATCTCACATACCTGTGAAACTTAATAGCAGACGACAACATGTTTGCGACACCCCACCCCCCGTGAATACAATGTTGCGGGCGCCTCTGCGCATTTTCACTACGATAGCTCTTAGCAACACGAATTCTTAGACGCATCAAAATCAGTCGACCCATAAATGGGATTTACAGGTGTTGTCAAAATTTGTATGCCAGAAGCTTTGAGCAGGTGAATGACTCGCTAAGTTTCCCTCCGAGGCCAGGCTAGCGATAGAACTGTTCTTTGTGAGAGGCTCCAATGGGGACACGACATGAGAATTACAAAATTATTTGGACACCTAAAGCAGCAGGAGGGGGTGATCCGACCAAATGGTGGGGGTGAAAAAAAATGACGTAAAAAATACATGGAACCGTTGGAATGGCCAACACATGGTAGCATAAACTATATGTGACACATCGTTATGTTTTTTTTTATGCGCTATAAAATGTGAATATTTTTGTTACCAAAACATTAACAACTAATCATAGTTAAGCAAAAAGGGGTGGGTGGGGGGATACAACGGACCAGGGGCCAGACATGTGTGAAAAAAATGACGCAAAACAAAATACATTCAACCGTTGGAATGACCAACGAACAGCAACATAAACTATATGTGACACACCGTGATGCTCTTTTAATTGTTATAAAATGTGAATATTTTTTTAGTCAGAATATAAACAACATACAATAAAAAATAACACAAAGGCTCTATTTCAGTAAACAATCGTTGTATATAGTTAATTATTACATTTTTTTTAAGCAGCAAAAAAAAATATACTGTAGAGGCTGAACTTTTTGCCTGTGCCAGTTTAGTTGCCAATTCATTGCTAGTTATTTTTGTTTGTGCCAGTTTATATCCATTAATGGGGTTCCTTCATGGGGTATCCTTTAATTTGGTTTTCTCATTTTTCCAATATCTGCCTTAATGGGGTCCCGTTATGGGGTGTCCTTCAATTAGGTCATTTTTACTTTTGGATTTTCCGTATGTATTTCTGGCTATATCTTTCATTTCTGGCTATATTTCTCATGTATTTCTGGTTATATTTATCTCTGGCTTTTTCTGGGCTCTTGACCTCTACGGTCTATTTTTATCATAAATGGGTGTGGGGAAGGTGATTCCCCTTCATGGTCACATGGACATACCCCATCCCCGTTGAATTCCTAGATACGAAACGAAATACTAGAAATTCAGATGGTTGTTCATAAATTTCGAGCAGGCTAGGGTTCTACGGTCAACTAGATAGGTACTAATTTCTGACAATTTTTTGCACATCCATCCCCGGGTAAACCCAAGGTGGTACAAAACCGCACCACCACCAGTTTCGACTGGTGATGGGTATGCGCAAATTGTCAGCTATCAGTACGTTATCCGGTTGACTTTCGAACGCTTCGCCTTCAGCCCCAACTAAATAACTTCAGTTTCAATCCCGCCAGTAATATGCCGCGACCGAAGCTCGAACCCACGAAGTATACCAGTAATGGTTTGGAAATCCAACGAGGTTATCACTACACTACAGCGGTTTCGAATGATATCTGTTAACTTTGATATCCTGCTGCAGCAAGATCTTCAAGGTTTCCTCAAAGTATTTTACGACCTTCTTTGGTAAATTCGGCGGGTAGTCTTTTAGAACGTTCCTGTTCTGTTTCAACAAGAATTAGCTGGAGTACCATCACATACAAACAAGCCACAGCTGAGATAGAAAAAAGAACTTAACCGCAAACCTGATAGCGGGTAGTGGTATGGCCCATCATCGTTGGGCGTAAAACCTTGTATATCTGCTGACTTAGTGATCTGAAATTGAATCGTTGTTGAAATAATAATAATGAGTTATTCTGCGCTTTCTATGAAATTTCCTACGCCAAAATTAGCTCGACAACAACTGGATGCGTTTAAGAAGTATCTTCCAGTCCGTGATTCTGAAAACAACAGCTGCAACAATGCCAGGATGCTGATGTGAAATTTACAGAAGGTACAGAACAGTTATCTAAACCAGTCATAAATGTCATTAAAGATCTTCTTCCGTTGGTGGAACAAACAGCTAAATCAACCGAACAAACAACTAAATCAACCAAACAAACAGCTAAGCCAACCGAACAAACAGCTTAATCAACCGAACAAACAGATAAATCAACCGAAAAAATATCAAACAGAACTAAACAAACCAAAATAAATCTCAAAGATATTCCATCTGTGATACCTGCTGCTCAACCATAATTATAGCAAGAAATACAGCAAGCAAAAGAGGGTATAGAACAAGCTCGTGCTGAGATTGGTGATGTAAGGGATCTTGTTGAAACAGAACCGGAACGTTCTGAAAGACCACCCGCCGAATTTACCAAAGAAGGTCGTAAAATACTTTGAGGAAACCTTGTAGATCTTGCTGCAGCATGACATCAAATTCGCAGTAAACTATTAGATCCAAAGACCGCCGATGTTACCAAACAAAACTGGACTTGTTTTGTGTTTCGAAGTTACAAATGGTATATCTAAAATATCGGTGAATATAAGCCTTTATTTGAAGAATTTGAGAGACAGGTCAGAGAAGCTAGAGAATCCCCATAACTTCGAGATATATTGTCGCCCAAAATATAATAATTTGTACTGCCTCGTGTTGAGGAAGAAGAAACACCCGAAGGAGCGATCGGAAGTGGCCTTACCACTCGCAGTAGACATCGCAGGAAACAAGGTGGTAATATGATCGCTGAAGCGCGGGTGATTCAGAATAAACTTTGTCCCAATAACATCCTCGCTGATGTTGATTGACTAGAAATTCTGATTGGTGGAAGACGAGCCGGCAACAAGTCGCACGAAATCATCAATGAAGCAGCCGCTATTTGTCCGCATTTATTTACCGATAGCGTCATGGACAGTGGCGTCTGTCGGGCGCTGATAGATGAAATTACCGACGATTACCACAGTGAGTCATCAATTAAATCGGCGATAACAAAATAACATGATCATACACATGCCTAACGTGGACATGGAAACGTCAGGGTGAAAAATTCACGATTACCGGTTAGTAGTAAGGTGGGATGCATTAGCGTCAATGGGAATTAGCATTACAGAGACCCCTGGGACAGATTAGCGTCAAGGGAAATTTAACATGGAGAAAAATCGTGGGACAGATTAGCGTCAAGGGAAATTAACATGGGAATAGGGGACTGTATAGCGTCAAAGGAATTTAAACAGGGTGGGACTTTATAGCGTCAAGGGGAATTGAACATGGGAAAATTGCTGGGTCACTCTAGGGACAAGGGGAATTGAACATATGGAAATTGAACATGGTGGGTCTGTATAGCGTCAAGGGGAATTGAACATGGTGGGATTGTCTAGGGACAATGATGGTAGAGGGTCAAACACAACAGAGACAGAGACATACATACAGTAGTACAAGCGTGAGATTTATATATAAAGCATTACCAAGACCTGAAATCTTGATGGGGTGTTCAAAAATTTGCATAATTGTAATGATGCTATAAAGAGCTATAATCAAGGAAATGCTCAACGACAAAATGGATGTGACTAAAAGTAACGCTAAAATGACGAAATTGTCCCAGAATTTAAAGGAAAATAAACATATCCCCGAAAATTAAGTTACAACGGTTTAGAATAAAATGGATAAAATTAGTAACTACTTACAAAATCAACTTGTGTGACGATCGTCGATAAACACCCATGTATCTATTTATACTATAATCAGCTAAAATTCCTATGAAATTCCACTATCTATTTATAGCTCCAACTTGTGGGTTATTCCTTTGGAAAATCCCATTATCTTTTTATAGCCTCAGCTTGAGTGACGTTCCTGTTTATGAACTCTAGTACATATGTATAGCTACAACCTGTGGAAATCCCCAAGTCCATATTTATAGTCTTAAAATTTCCAGCGTCAGTGACGTCACTGTACTGAACACTAGGGGATAAGTGTCAACAGTGTTGCAAGTGGCTGACCTGAATACACGCTACTGTAGGTAGGTAGGTAGAATGTATTTGATAGGGATAAAGGGAGTTTTATACGGACAAACAGAGACCAATAGACACACACACAAACACACAAACACACACACACACACACAACGTAGGCGCGCAGACATACTCGCACACACACACACACACACACACACACACAAACACACAACGTACGCGCGCAGACATACTCACACACACAAACACACACACACACACACACACACTATAAAATGGATAAAATTAGCAACTACTTACAAAATCAACTTGTGTGACGATCGTGGATAAATACCTATGTATCTATAATCAGCTGAAATTCCTATGAAATCCCACTATCTATTTATAGCTCCAACTTGTGGGTTTTTCCTTTGGAAAATCTCACTATCTTTTTATAGCCTCAGCTTGAGTGACGTTCCTGTTTATGAATTCTAGTATATATGTATAGCTACAAAATGTGGAAATCCCCAAGTCGATATTTATAGTCTTAAAATTTCCAGCGTCAGTGACGTCACTGTACTGAACACTAGGGGATAAGTGTTAACAGTGTTGCAAGTGGCTGACCTGAATACACGCTACTGTAGGTAGGTAGGTAGAATGTATTTGATAGGGATAAAGGGAGTTTTATATGGACAAACAGAGACCAATAGACACACACACAAACACATAAACACACACACACACACAACGTAGGCGCGCAGACATACTCACACACACACACACACACACAAACACACAACGTACGCGCGCAGACATACTCACACACACACAAACACACACACTATAAAATGGATAAGTAAAGAACCGAAAGTACAGTAAAACTCAAGGATGATGACCCAATCTGTCTGTCTATTGATGCGTGTATTTACTTAAGAAGAAATATGACCTCTAAAACACAAAGAGATACGGCAAGCATGATTAGAATGAACATAACGATGTTTTCCTTCACGCCCGTGTAATTTAGAGTTTCAATCCTCTTTGAAAACAAACTTGGTCTCCTTTTGTAGGGCTTGAAATAATAAAAAACCTGAAAAAATCTTAAGCACTTTGCTATAGATAATTTCATCAACAGACTAAACAACATAAATGCCGTTACAACACTAGAAAGCCTTAAATCTTCTATCAAAAAGAAATGCATCAAAAAATTAAAGATTAACGATAACTAACCAATGAAACCGAATTTAACAAAGGCAGTGACATGTGAAGAAATGTCTCTCACTTTGGAAAGGTAGGCGAATGTACTCTGTCATGCACCATCAACTTGAAAAAAATATTATAAACAGAGAGAAACCTGAATTCAAAATTCGGTTGTTTTTTTCTTGAAAATTGTTTCGTTTCTTTTTTCTTTTTTTGGAACAAATCTAAGCACTAATATAGAGTAGAAAAGGGAAAATGCACATACAAGCTTTGATATTTCTGAAAAAATGAGGGGATATTCCTAACGTTCATAACCACTTATATATGCTTGGACTTGTCTGTGACTTATCCACAAAACAAGATGTACATATTTCTGGTCAAGTTGCAAGGGTGTGCGTGTTTTTGAAAATGGTAAAAATGGGATATACAATTTTCTCGTGATACTTATAAAGTGAAGAGTCTGTGCAAGTGTTAAAAGCCAAAGTCATATAAGTTTTGTATTTTGTACGGCTTGTAAAGATTTCCACTTTAGAAAATGTGAAGTATCACAAGTTATTATCACAAACAGAAGTGGAACATAGGGGCCTGCAAGAAAGAAAATAACCCAGACAGTTGGTGTCATCAAGAGTGCTAGAGACGGTGCCCGAACTTGCTTGCTTGCTTACTTGAATTAAAGTGATTTTCGCTCTAATGGAGCATATATCACTGGTTTAATAACGCACCGCGTGATTTTTAATTACTCCTGGGGAGGAAAGAGAGCCTCATCTCCCAGGCTTTTATGTACTCACAAACTACTTTTAAATTTAGCCACTCAGGTGTAGGACTAACTAGTCCTTAACAACCTGACTGAAAGGCTTTAAACATGAGTGGGAATAGTCTCACCACACACTCATTTTTCTGTCCGAGCGTGGTAAAGGAGGAAAAAGGTGCTCAAAAAGACAGCCATGGGTGTTAAGTACTCAACAAAACGCTAGCCCGTACTTATTTCAAATCAAGTCGTGTCACCAAAAAAGACGACGTGCACGACATCAAAGGCATTGTCAAACGCAGAAACCGTAAAGTGGGCAAACGACGTGTCAAAGAAGTCAAAGTACGTTGGAAAGGATATCCACCTAGTTTTCATTCTTGCATCGATGCTTCGCACTATAAAAAGAAGTGACCATCATGCCCTTTCACACAGATTCAGCTACTGCGATCACTCCTTCACCCAATTCTTCTCTGCAAGATTTACAAACACAACCCTTGTGGGTGTGGTATGGAAAACGTGTGCCTAAAACGCAAATCGTCTTTTTCTGCCAAACCTTCGTGGTGTATTGTGTCATCGGTGCAGCCATTGCCAATTTGAGTTTGCAACAAGGAGACAAACACTTGTGGACCATTGTATTGAGCAGTTACATCGGTTACCTGCTTCCTAATCCCTCCCTGAAATTCTCCTCGAACGGGAACAACGGGAACCTTGTGTCCAGTGTCAGTGCCAGTCATCACTCCAACAACAACCCCATTTTGGGCGGAGACACTCCTCTAACTTCCAGTATCGCCTCGGAGATCCACAAAACTCTGGAATTATGAGCAATAACAACCAATTTTATTTAACCTTACCCAGTGACAGTTCCATGGAGGTGTTTCCCAAGAACACGTTATGCTGTTACACGGTCAAATTACCTCAGACCATCCAGTTAGATCACGAAGCCCATTGGGAAATGGCTTTAGTGGAAATCATTCACCCAACACAAATCAAAAACATCACCGAAAAGCAAAACACTTTCGAGGTGGAAATCCTGAATGCCCAATTGGAGGAAGAAATCAACAAAATCGGGTTTTTAGGGTACACAAGACCAGCCAGCAATCCAGCCTTCATTATCTACACCTTGAAAATTCCTTCAGGTTATTATTTTAGTGGTGAACATTTGGTGGACACTATTGCGGACAGGTTGAACTTAGCCTTTGGCAAAGCACTGAACAGAGCCAAAAAAAGTGTGAAAATTGAGTACAATAAAGTGGCTCATCGTCTCGTGATCAAATTTCAAGATACGGACACATTCTCCCTCAGGTTCAATGGTAGTTTGTTTGAAATTTTGGGTGGACATGCAGAAATGGTCGCAAACAATATGAGCCCCAAGATCAAAAGTAATATGGATTTTTACAGAGCTTTTGGAAACCCGGTAGAACTGAACCAAGGACTTAATTTGATCTTTGTGTATTCCGATGTGGTGGAGCACAACGTGGTGGGACACACCTCTGTTCCGTTACTGCGTGTCATTCCTTTCACATACACCGTGAATTTGTACATCCTCACTATTTGCCCGTCAGTAAGTTGTATTTAGACACTGTCAACATTGCTATAAAAGGAGATCTGGGACAAAATATTCCATTCTCCAAAGGGAAAGTTACAGTGAAACTCCATTTTCGAAAACGGTTCTCTAACGAATTGTAAGTCAAGACAGCGAGGAGGGACATTTTCACCCTATAAAATCCGGCCAGATGCGTGTGGAATTTCAGTTTGCAGAAAATCTACGCGCAGATAATACGGTGAACGTCATCCTGTATGCTGAATTGGACAATACGATATAAACCAACAGTTTGAGAGAAGTCATTCTAGACTATTAGAAGTCATGGAAGATTTTTATCAATGTTTGTATAGTAGGGATTCTTTGGACATGGAATGTGAAGATCCCTGAGGAAGGAGAATCCCAAGACAAAGACGAAGAAGTCATCATGATGAAGTCTAGATGGCCAGAACAAGAATCACATTTAGTTTCCTGTTATGCTATAGTCTTGACAGAAAAAAATTAAGGAATTGATCAAGAAAGATTGCTATGGATGTCATAACGATCATCCCAGTCAAATTCAACACGATAAATGCCTGATGCTGAGTCAAGAAGAAAAATTGGACGAATATCTGGACCAAGCGTGGAGTCTCATCTCGGAAGAAGACGTGTTACAACAGTGGTATAAAGGTTTGCTTGAACATTATTGTCCTCCATTAACAACTCAAGAGATCCATCGCATCGAAGCTCTGTTGGATCAGAGTTGGGAGACAAGGCGAAGAAACGGTTACTTGTCAGACATTTTCAAGCAAAAAGTCAGGATCGAATTGACCACTTATCATTACCTGTGCAGAAGAAAAAAAAATGGATACCTGAGAACTGTATTACCTGTTGAACCACAGTTTGTACACTGATTCTTGGAACCCTGTCGTCTGTGCTAAAGATGAACTCCCTCATTGCACACCTCAAAACCATCAAGCTTATGTGATCAACACGGACGACAGTCATCTCCCAGGAACCCACTGGGTAGCCGTCTACTTTCCTCAAGAAGGATGTGTGGAATATTTTGATTCCTATGGACTGCCCCCTTTGGAAGACGATATCATTGACTTTATGAGAAGAAATGCTCAGACCACACGATTCAATAATGTGAAATAACAAGGCACATATTCCTTGGTGTGTGGACAGTACTGTGTGTATTTTCTGCATCATTGCAGCCTGGGCTATTCCTTAGAACATTTAGTGACTCATTTTGATGCTCGTCATTCTTCTAGAAACGATGTGAAAGTACATCGATGGTTTTGTGACCAGTATGCTGATCTTTTGTCTCTAACTAGGAAACGTAGTGTCCATCAATGGCCTAATGACCTCCGACAGTGGAAATCACAATTTCATTCACAACGTTGTCAGCCCTGTTTAAAGTAGAGTGTGAATTGAAAAAAAAATGTTTGGTATTTGAAAAAAATGTTTGATGTTATCGTGTTGGATTATTATTTAAAAAAATGTTAGAGTTATTTGTTAGTATGAATAAAAAAATGTTGTGTTTTGAAGAAAAAAATGCCTTTGTGGTTTATTTGGCTTTAGGAATCTTGATTCATGCTCTTTGACTTCTCTCTATCCCTCCCATAACACTATTTGAACGTTCCGGCTAGAAAACCGTGTAGTAATGTTTTCCTTCACGTCCGCGCTTTGACTTCAAGAACCGGGGAAGTTTCCAGTCTGCCCATCCATTGTTAACTCATCCTCCTACGAAGATGTGCTCCAAACTAGCTAAGCTAAACGAAGCCTACGTGAATTTGCATAGGGTCAGACACAGTCTGATACCGAAGCCAGAAGAAATAGAAAATGTGAGAATGCTAAAAGTCAATGAAGACCTGAAAGAAGAGCTCTTCAAGGAGGAATTCAAGAAGGAGAAAGAAGAAAGGATGGAGAAGTACAGACTTCATAAACGGCAGAGAGAGCAGCAACAGCAGCAGCATGAACCTGACAGAGGCTTTGTCGATTGTCGTATCGACACCAAAGAGTTCTTCTCTTTTCCGAAGAAGCAGACCTTATCCTGTGAGAAAGCCTGTCATCAGAGGAGGCCGCCATCTTATAACCTAAGCGATCGCCATAGCGTCAAGTTCCCAAAAAAAACATTCAGGGCTACCCCATACTCTCGAAAAGAAATAACATTCCATTGCCTATGATATGTTAGTCAGTTAGAAGAAAAAATACAGAAGTGAGTCTATCAGCACATGATTTCTTTATCTTGGTTAGAAAGTGTGACTCTAAGTTGTTCGTTTCCGTCGCTTATCATAATTTTACAAATAGTAATGTTCTGTAAAAAAAAGTGAGTGAGTGTTTCTTTTAGGTCTGTGCGTTTTTTTTTTTTTTGTTGATAATAATATGGATAATGTAATTTCGGGTACAACGAAATTAAAAGAATTAAGCCCAGAACTCGGTGTGGAGGGAAGAAATATACGCAACAGCAGCGGGAGCAAGAAATGCAGACCTAGCCAGTTAGCATTGAGGCATTCTGCGTTTGACAATGCCTTTGATGTCGTGCACGTCGTCTTTTTTTGGTGACACGACTTGATTTGAAATAAGTACGGGCTAGCGTTTTGGTGAGTACTTAACATCCATGGCTGTCTTGCTGAGTACCTTTTTTCCTCCTTTACCACGCTCGGACAGAAAAATGAGTGTGTGGTGAGACAATTCCCACTCATGTGTAAAGCCTTTCAGTCAGGTTGTTAAGGACTAGTTAGTCCTACACCTGAGTGGCTAAATTTAAAAATAGTCTGTGAGTACATAAAAGCCTGGGAGATGAGGCTCTCTTTCCTCCCCAGGAGTAATTAAAAATCACGCGGTGCGTTATTAAACCAGTGATATATGCTCCATTAGAGCGAAAATCACTTTAATTCAAGTAAGCAAGCAAGCAAGTTCGGGTACCGTCTCTAGCACTCTTGATGACACCAACTGTCTGGGTTATTTTCTTTCTTGCAGGCCCCTATGTTCCACTTCTGTTTGTGATAATAACTTGTGATACTTCACATTTCCTAAAGTGGAAATCTTTACAAGCCGTACAAAATACAAAACTTATATGACTTTGGCTTTTAACACTTGCACAGACTCTTCACTTTATAAGTGTCACGAGAAAATTGTATATCCCATTTTTACCATTTTCAAAAACACGCACACACTTGCAGCTTGACCAGAAATATGTACATCTTGTTTTGTGGATAAGTCACAGACAAGTCCAAGCATATATAAGTGGTTATGAACGTTAGGAATATCCCCTCATTTTTTCAGAAATATCAAAGCTTGTATGTGCATTTTACCTTTTCCACTCTATATTAGTGCTTAGATTTGTTCCAAAAAAAAAAAAGTAAAAAAGAAACGAAATAATTTTGAAGAAAAAAAACCAACTGAATTTTGAATTCAGGTTTCTCTCTGTTTATAATATTTTTTTCAAGTTGATGGTGCATGACAGAGTACATTCGCCTACCTTTCCAAAGTGAGAGGCATTTCTTCACATGTCATTGCCTTTGTTAAATTCGGTTTCATTGGTTAGTTATCGTTAATCTTTAATTTTTTTCATGCATTTCTATTTGATAGAAGATTTAAGGCTTTCTATTGCTGTAACGGTATTATGTTGTTTAGTCTGTTGATGAAATTATCTATAGCAAAGTGCTTAAGATTTTTCAACTTTTTTTATTATTTCAAGCCCTACAAAAGGAGACCAAGTTTGTCTTCAAAGACGATTGAAACTCTAAATTACACGGGCGTGAAGGAAAAAACATCGTTGTGTTTAATCTAATCATGCTTGCCGTATCTCTTTGTGTTTTAGAGGTCATATTTCTTCTTAAGTAAATACACGCATCAATAGACAGACAGATTGGGTCATCATCCTTGAGTTTCACTGTACTTTCGGTTCTTTACTTCATACAAACCCCAAATTTATTAGTTTGAAAAAAAAAGATAACATGCCCCTCAATACTGTAACACGTCTGTTCTGACTCTACCAATGTGAGTGTGAGTGTTTATGTCGAAATGTTTAAGTGAGATATAAAAATATGGCCAGCTTGAAAACGCGAACCAATACTGTGACGCTCAGTATTTTGATGTGGTAAGAGGAAATGGTACAACACACACACACAAAGAGGGCTTGTAAGTTCATATTTCAGTGTCTGCGCTGTAATGGTAACAACGCAAGAACATAGGGATTATTATGCCACACAGTCCTAGAACAAAACAATGCATCACCCGTTGTAAGCCATTTCATTGGCTATACTTATTTTCTTACCGCGTTCGCTTCGAATTGACTGGAGTAGCTATTCAGACAGTGACGAGAATGGCCATGCTTTACTGGGTCTATCCTATAGGCGATTTATATAAAAAATATTTTTAAAAATTAAACTAATGCACGAACAATCGTACCATGGGCGATCCCATGGAAATTGTGTCCGTCTTATTGCAAAATACATCAACATTTAATTTAACCGTGCAGATCGCTAGAACAAACCTCTGATCATACACATTTTGAAAAGTGTTGTGTGACACGGATCGCCATTGTCGCTTGGTGTCTGCTTTCTTCTTCGAAAAGAGATCGTTTCGTCTTGACTATAAAAATTTAATGGCAACAGTGTTGCAAGTGGCTGACCTGAATACGCGCTACTGTAGGTAGGTAGGTAGAGTGTATCTGATAGGGATAAAGTGAGTTTTATAGGGACAAACAGAGACCAATACACACACAAACACAACATACGCGCGCAGACACACTCACACTCACACACACACACACACACACACACGCACGCACGCACACACACACACACACACACACACACACACACACACACAGGGAAGAGGAAAAAACAAACCCCAAATATACTATCAACACAGAAGGGAGATAATGCAAACCCCAAATAAACTATCCACACAAACGTACGCGAACGCATACAAACCCCAAATATACTATCAACACAGAGTGAAGAAGAAAAAGTTTTTTGAAAGCACCTAAGCCCTTACCTGCAATGACCAACTCTGCCAAACACCTACACCCCACCCCTCCCCACCCCAACTCCCAACACTACAAAACCCATTTAACCCGTTATTTTATGGCATCAGTGTGTGATTTAGGAAACATCAAGACACAAAATGATGGATGAATAGACTGACTATTGTTTACCGACTTGCATGCCTAAAGAGCGTGCGTGAAGGAAAACATCCTTCCATTTCAGTTCTAACTAAAACATGATCCAGAGGGATAGAGAGAGGTGAAAGAGCACAATTTCATAAAGTGTGAGTAAAAAACAAAACACGCCATCCTTATTATACAATTTCAAGACCAAGAGACACTTACGTTTTCTTTCTGGTCTATTCTCTTTTAGAAGGTACTATGAAATTTCACATCAGGGCCAACGCATCGGCTCACATTGTCAATTTTTCCATTTCCATGTCTTTACTGGCACAAGTTCTTCATCATCTTCAATTTCTTCTTCTTCTGAATCCCTCTTCTCTGTTTCGTCTTGTTTTTGTTTCTTCTCTTTTCTCGTAGGGCACTCTGAATTCCAGTGTCCTTTCTCCTGACAACGATATTAGGTATCTTGACTTTTGTCTCTCTTTCTTAGACGAAGCAGGTATTCTGGAGACAAATACCCATTTACCTTTGCAGATATAGCAAACTTCATTAGCACTTACATACTTTCGTTTGACTCTCATCAAATCAACGACCAAAAGAGTAAGTTTTGTTGCCACTTTCGCATGTGAATTATGCTTTCGTATGACTTTTAGCAAATATTTGACCAGCAGGTCGATCTGTGCTGACTCTTCCATCTTCTTGATCGTTTGAGAGCGGAATGAATACTCTGACGCTAAGACACTCTCCTTATATACAGAGACCTGCCGCGTATGTAACCTAGTCAAATGTAATTTTGCAATAAGATGAAACGATTTCATTGAGGAAGTAAAAGGCAATGATGTACCGTATCGCCTCACACAAAACCTGAAGTGTTAGTTCAAATCCGTGTCAGCGATTTCGAAGACGACATAACTGGGCTTTAATCAATGCTCTCCAATTATGCCACAAAACCACGAGTCCTGATTCACGACAAAAGAAATTTCGTTCGGTCCATAAAAAATAGTATCACATCTGAGAAACGCAAAAACGAACTTCCAGAAAACTGAGAACGACGGCTTACACCTACAACGTAAATGTTAAAGGGTAATGACAGATAATTTTCATGTATAATTCCACTATCTCATATCTTTGGATTCTGCAGAAATGTCAGAACAGTTATGTTCGGTGCTAAACACACAGTTGTGCTTGTCAGAAAAGCCACCGACGACGATGCAATCTGGCGCCCTATTGGTGATGCTGGTAAAGTAATATTGACAAAACGTTCGTTGAGGATGTCAACAATGATCCATCGCTTGTTGACGAACAAAGACTGCTTTCTTTTATGGAGAACGGTGATAAGTCAAGTTTGTCATGGATGACGATGACCACAGACAGTGTCCAGAGTAATGTTGCTGGCTTATTTACATGGCAGATAGCGTCACAGCAGGGGGTGTTGGCGCCACGACATATATTCGCAGCGTTTCAGGATAACGACAGAGTAAAAACGCAGGTGCGAAACCCAATGGTGTTTGACCCGCAAGGAGTTTCTGAAGTCTCTTTAAGGATAAATGGTCATCAAGAACCGTCTGAAGAAGTGTTATTGAATTTCGAGAATAATCAAGTTGCACGTGTGTATCATCGTTTGATGACTTTTATGGGTCGTGATCAGAATGTTGATTCTGGTTTGCAGATATCTCAGCGAGATTTTTCGTCGTAGTATCCAGTCTATTATTTCTCGTTAGAGCACGTGGATTTGCTTAGGCAATCTGTCGTTGATATACATTTTCGGGATCGCGTAGCACCAGGTGCAATCGCTGTTATTCTGTCAGACAAGCCAATGTTGCTTGAAGGTGTTGGCGGACGAATGAGAGTCATTGATGTGTCCGTAGAAAACATGTAATTAGATCATTCATGATGTTATAATGACATATGTTTTTATGGGAGGACCAATACCCTTCCCCAGTAAGATCGCTGGCATTCGCACACATCTCAATGATATAGTCAGAGTTAAAACCTCAATCGAATATATTTTCATATTGCTCTCTCAAATATCAGCATCGGTTGAAAAATTTGAAGAAGAGATCACAAAGATAAATGATAATAATACAAATACAGATACTGATATTAATAATATGAACACTAGAATGAATGATGTACAGGACATTATGAAGAGACCATTTATGCTGGATTCATTTACCATCATTCCCAAGGAGAACAACGTTAATTTGTTGAGAAGCCCACACGCTGAGAATATATTATCAAAAGAATATTTCAGAATATCAGTTGCACATATTTCTCGCAAAGGACAGGATGTTTATGATGTTAATAGAGCAGATATAAACAGCATTGAAGTACATTTTATAGAGGATAATCATGGTGTGATTATTTCATCACCGAAAGACTATCATTTTCAAGATAAATAACCCGAGTGAGATTAGCATAATGTACAGAGCATTACCAGAATTTACAAAGTGATCTGAGACTATTAAAGTCATTGTTTTTGCTGAGAAACTGTTATTGATCGGGCCGCACTAGGTCCCATACAACAGTCGTAGGTTAATGGTTTATAATGGTAGATATTTACGGAAGATCTGCTACGCGCAAAGGTCACAGTGACATTGATTTATCCATATATGCAATACGGAGATGAACTTGCCGATGTAATGCGTTGACTCAAATAAAGTTATTGTTTTTCAGGATCAGCAAGGACGGTTAAAGACGAACACTATCCCGTTGACAGATATTATAGTGTGAGTTCCAGGCGCGACGGAAGATAACGAAGATAATTTAGTGTTGTTTACAAAACCAGTAAAATTAAAACCTCTGAAGAATCACTTCTAACAATCATAGGAGAGATGGACCAACCATAATAGCTCGAATGGAATTTAGCAGTACTGGATGATGTTTGACCGGTGCTTGCTCACGTGTTGCTGAAAAGTCAATCACGTTCATATTGTACAGATATAATATTATTTATAATCATGCGTTTATATTGCGTTCGATGCAAGACAGTCACTGGTACAACATTTCTGAGAGCAACCTCGTTGAAAAATAACACACCGACACTACATGTAAATGTGCAAAATGCGGCAGATATAAATATAAGTTTGTGAGTATCTCTATTGCAACAAAAAAATGGCGATATTGCTAAGGTACTCAGGAAAATACCTGGAACGCCATGGGCTAAGTATCCTGGGGGAAAACATCTTCCAGGATACAATTATTGTAGTCCTGGAACTCTCCTTGATATTAGACTTCACGAAAAAAATCAATCAAAACCTGGCGAATTTCCGGTAAATGCGATTGATCAAGCGTGCCATATTCATGAAGTCGCGTATAAAAATCCAACAACGACATATCGCGGATGTCAAGTTAATTCACACGCTAAATTCGATAAAAAATAAATACATACAAGAATCACTCGCGAATTGATTGATAAGATCGGCGATGAAAGGTAAAATAGCGTTAGGAGCTGGCAATTAAACATCAACAATTACATAATGGAGTCGATTGATTATTGTCCAGTCGGATACTGGAGAGGTATGCAGCAGGTGTCACACGAGCTGTAGACGCAGATTGCATGTCACGACAGGTCATATGGCAAATTTATCTTCCAAGTCCCAAAACGATTCGACATGGACGGTTTGATGTCAGCACACCCAACGAAGTTTATCAGGCAGATATCATGTTTTTACCACATGACGTGTATAAAAATACGCGTTGACTGTCGTAAATGTTGCAAGTAGATACAAAGAGACTGAACCGTTATCGTCTAAAACAGCAACTGAGGTCGCAGCAGCGATTGAACTAATTTATCATTGGACCATTGCGCTCGCCACAATTTCTATATGTTGATCCTGGTGAAGAAGTTATCGGTGCAGTAACGACGCTGATGCATAAACAATACGTTAAGATCAGACGAGGACACATCGCGATACATCGCGATCAGGCAATCATTGAGCGATTTAATCAAACACTTGCACAGCGACTCTTTGGATATCAATATGCCCAAGAATTACTAAATGTTCAGGACAGATCTCGTGAATGGGTTGCGAGATCATCTCATGTGGTTGCCGCGTTAAACAACGAGGTCACGAGTGGAATTAACATGAAACATGCTGATGAAATTGCGAAAAAAAACACATACCACGACAAAAATCACTAGATCAGCTACAACAACCAATGCTGGGTAGTAAAGTAACAGTGAGGTATTCTTTGAACCTGATGAACTTGAGGGTGGTGCAGCAAGAGCAACTGATCCCGTGTGGAGTGTAACAAAACATAATTTTCAGCGTGGTAAGATCTATTACGCAGCCACCAATATATAGACTAGATTCAACAGCCCCTCAACGTGGAGTTGTGAGTGAACAATTACAGGTACTTCCTGAATACATCCAGTTACCACCAGATTGGATACGGCGTCGCAGACGCTAGCATGGGGCTCTCCACACGCGTCAATAAAAAACACTAACGAGAGCCACACTCGTTGAGGAACGAAGCTCCTCTGCGTCTGTTACATCAAGACAAGTCAGAGAGACGTTTCTGCGTGTTTGGTTGAGATTACTATCGATTCTGTCCACGGTAAATTTTCGTACGTCATTGGCAAAATATTGCCACAACATTGTTGTGTTACAGCAGGCGCTGTGATTATTTTGTCGATGTTTCAGCATCATGACAAACACAACATCCAGATCAAACTGGCGTAATTTTGTTTGTCATATCGTGCATAATTTGTCAATTGTTTCTTTACTGCGTTGATAACTCTTGTTGACGTTTTTGTTGGTTGTGAGGCTGTTGGCAGCTCCAGCACATAGACAACCCTGTGCAACTGAGATATTTTTGTTACTTTTGACACAGCTAGATACACTAAATTTGACCAATATATGCGATCATCGACAATCCAAATATTGGTATCTTATATTGTTAATCCCTGAGACGAATGGATTGTCTTTTGCCTATCCCAGAATCTAGCACGATGGGTTTAAAGACAACGCCTGTTGTACAGCCTCCACTGGAATCTCGACGATACCATTAAGAACGAGTGTTTGTCTCATGCCGGTTCAATTCCAGGAATGTCAACGAGTATATGTTGTCGGCGTGTATCTGTTGGTCGATAACATAATGGAAGAAGCTGATCAGGAATTTTTTTCTTATGAAGCTCAAATAATTTACGCTGGAGTGAATTACGGACGTTTTTCCTAGATACAACTATTAGATTATTAGGGTGCGATAAGTTCCACAAATCAGACATTGGATTCTCTAAAACTACGGGACGAAGTATTTCACACTGAATTTTGTCAGGTTGTAATCTGATTAACGATTTCAGTTGTCGTAGATGTTCATCCTGTGATCGGTGGTCGTACAAAACTTCTTCATGGTGGCTAACATGGTTGATCAACCATTCGTGTGGTCATTCACCTGTGAACGGCGGAGGCAGCCCATGATCGCCACACATGATAATTGCAGTAGATTTGTTGATAACGAATCAATAAACATTTCCAAAACATCTTTGGATACTGTACAAATCTCATCTCGGATAATTTTTCTCGGGATATATTTCTCTCCAAGTCGTTCGGGGGTCCATTCATCACCTCGCCATCTAAAGAAACTGATACGTGCATGCGCTGACACCACGTCGTTTCATCTGTCTGGCAAGCCAATGACTTAGCGTCAACACAATCATGTCAGAGCTTTTAAATACTTCTATCGCGCGCTTTGTTTTACCAGAACTACCTGGACCATTCAGATAGACCGTACTATATCTCGTGTTTCGATCCTTTACTGACGGTGATAATGATGGTTCTGATAAATTATCGTTGTGATAATAAACATCGGGTGTTTTAACGTCAGCCGACTCTGAATATTTAGATATTTATTCTTCTTTTATTCGCCATTAACCCCAGTTGACACCGCTTGTGTCTTCTTTGATAAATGGCTCACGAAGATTCATTTTAGAACGACTAATATAAAAATAATATGTGGCGACTCTAACAGCGGCATTTGGAAATATGTTTATTGATGAGTATGCTAACACAGATGATCTCAAATGAGTAAACTAAAGGGAATTGCCCTCGTAGTAGTTAACTATTGTACCCCGTTGTTTTCATCTTGCATGATTGCTTTTATCCGTGACACCAACACACCTCGCGCCGCTGTGTCCTTGACAACAAAATCTAATTGGCTGGATTCATGATTAATCTTGTGCAACGACGTGTATTGTCAGATGATGAACCCTGAATAAAGTTACCGATGAATTTTCTGCAGATATCTCTGTCGTCTTGTGGTAACCAGATTTATGTGATTTGTTTGAATTTATCGCAGAGGTCACAGATAATGATGTGTGAATCTTAGCATCGAGCGTGTATAGTAATAACGCTATTGGAACCAAACCATGCTTTTTTGCGCAACAGTCGTTGTGATTGACACTGGTATCCGGTTTATTAAATTATCTACCAAACCAAATTGGTATAACCGGATAAATACTCGCTAAAACCTCAAATAGTTCAGTCTCGGCAAATCCAGTACGATCGATATTTGGTAGTGGACCGTTTATTGCAACTCGTTTTATTTCGTGTGTTGGGTGCTCAAACCGTTCAAAATAACGATGACACTAGCCAAGTCCAAGAAAAGCCACCGGATAAGCAACGATATTGTCAACACAAATCATGTCAGAGGAATTATATTTTGTATTCCAAAGACCACCAAGGCCAAACTCAAGACAAGATTGTGATACATCATCTGGAGATTCTTTTGGAGTTGGACACCATTTATTTTTATTCTTTGTTAAGTTATATGAGCCACAACAGACGATGTTATAAAACAGTTAACGAGTAAATCATCGTTGTCTATGCTATATTTTACCAATTTTTTCGTATTTTGTTGAAGTGATTCCTTCCGATAAAGAACCCCTGACGGCAGAAGAAACTGATCAAATGTTTGATTCATCTGACTTAGAGTCACCTCCGTGAAATAGCCAGACCGATACGGGGTCACGCTTACTTATGTTGTAGATTTCTTCGTAGATGTCGCCTATCGTTTTTTCACACATGTTTGGCCGCCCCCTGGTAACAATAATATTCACATTTTATAGCACACAAAAAAACATCACGATGTGTCACATATAGTTTATATTACCATGCGTTGGTCATTCCGACTGTTCCATGTATTTGTTTTTACGTCCATTTTTTCACACACACACACCCATGTTAATATTGGTCTTACATGCATTTGTTTTACGTCATTTTTTTCACACACACACACACACATGTTAATATTGGTCTTAAAGTAATTTGTTTTACGTCATTTTCTCACACCGACACACACCCATGTTAATATTGGTCTTACATGTATGTGTTTTTAAGTCATTTTTCACACACACACACACACACATGTCAATGTTGGTCTTACATTTATTTGTTTTACATTTTTTCACACATGCACACACATGTTAATATTGGTCTTACATGTATTTCTTTTTAGTTCATTTTTTTCACACACACACACACATGTTAATAATGGTCTTACATGCATTTGTTTTTACGTCATTTTTTCACACACACACACACACACATGTTAATATTGGTCTTACATGTATTTGTTTTTATGTCATTTTTTCACACACACACACACCCATGTTAATATTGGTCTTACATGTATGTGTTTTTAAGTAATTTTTTCACACACACACACACCCATGTTAATGTTGGTCTTACATTTATTTGTTTTACATTTTTTCACACACGCACACACATGTTAATATTGGTCTTACATGTATTTCTTTTTACGTCATTTTTTCACACACACACACATGTTAATAATGGTCTTACATGTATTTGTTTTTACGTCATTTTTTCACACACACACCCACCCATGTCAATATTGGTCTTACATGTATTTGTTTTACTTCTTTTTTTCACACACACACACACACGCATGTTAATATTGGTCTACATGTATTTGTTTTTACGTCATTTTTTTCACACACACACACACACCCATGGTAATATTGGTCTTAAATGTATTTGTTTTTACGACTTTTTTTCACACACACACACACACACACACACACACATGTTAATATTGGTCTTAAAGTAATTTGCTTTTACGTCATTTTTTTCACACACAAACACACATGTTAATACTGGTCTTACATGTATTTGTTTTTACGTCATTTTTTCACACACACACACACATGTTAATGTTCGTCTAACATTTATTTGTTTTACGTCATTTTTTCACACACACACACACCCATGTTAATATTGGTCTTACATGTATGTTTTTTTAAGTCATTTTTTCGCACACACACACACACATGTTATTGTTGGTCTTACATTTATTTGTTTTACATTTTTTCACAGACGCACACACATGTTAATATTGGTCTTACATGTATTTCCTTTTACGTCATTTTTTTCACACACACACATGTCAATAATGGTCTTACATGTATTTGTTTTTACGTCATTTTTTCACACACACACACCCACCCATGTCAATATTGGCCTTTCATGTATTTGTTTTACGTCTTTTTTCACACACACACACATGTTAATATTGGTCTACATGTATTTGTTTTTACGTCATTTTTTCACACGCACACACACCCACGGTAATATTGGTCTTAAACTAATTTGTTTTTACATAATTTTTTCACACACACACACACACTCCCATGTTAATATTGGTCTTACATATGTTTGATTTTACGTCATTTTTTCACACACACACATGTTAATGTTGGTCTTACATTTATTTGTTTTACGTCATTTTTTTCACACACACACACATGTTAATATTGGTCTTACATGTATTTGCTTTACGTCATTTTTTTCACACGCACACATGTTAATAAATGGTCTCACACATATTTATTTTTAGGTCATTTATTTCACACACACACATCCATGTTAATATTGGTTTCAAAATAATTTGTTTTTACGTCATTTTTTTCACACACACACATCCCCATATTAATATTGTTCTTACATTTATTTGTTTTGCGTCATTTATTTCACACACATACAAATGTTAATATTGGTCTTACATGTACTTGTTTTTACGTCATTTTTTCACACACACACACATGTTAATGTTCGTCTTACATTTATTTGTTTTTACGTCATTTTTTCACACACACACACACTCATGTTAATGTTGGTCTTACATGTATTTGTTTTTACGTCATTGTTTTCACACACACACATACCCATGTTAATATTGGTCTTAAATGTATTTGTTTTTACGTCAGTTTTTTCACACACACACGTTAATATTTGTCTTACATGTATTTGTATTTGCGTCATTTTCTTCACACACACACACACACACACACACACATTAATAATGGTCTTACATGTTATTGTTTTTACGTCATTTTTTTCACACGCACACACACCCATGTTAATATTGGTCTTACATGCATTTGTTTTTACGTCATTTGTTTCACACACACACACACATGTTAATATTGGTTTCAAAATAATTTGTTTTACGTCATTTTTTTCACACACACACAAATGTTAATATTGGTCTTACATGTATTTGTTTTTACGTCATTTTTTCACACACACACATACCCATGTTAATACTGGTCTTAAATGTATTTGTTTTTACGTCATTTTTTCACACACACACGCATGTTAATATTTGTCTTACATGTATTTGTATTTACGTCATTTTCTTCACACACACACACATGTTAATAATGGTCTGACATGTATTTGTTTCTACGTCTTTTTTTCACACACACACACCCATGTTAATATTGGTCTTACATGTATTTGTTTTTACGTCATTTTTTTCACACACACACACACACACCCATGTTAGTATTGGTTTTAAAGTAATTTGTTTTACGTCATTTTTTTCACACACACACACACCCATGTTAATTTTGGTCTTACATGTATTTGTTTTTACGTCATTTTTTCCAAACACACACACACACACCCATATTAATATGGGTCTTAAATGTATTTGTTTTTACGTCATTTTTTCACACACACACACACACATGTTAATATTGGTCTTACATGTATTTGTTTTTACGTCATTTTTTCACACACACACATGTTAATATTGGTCTTACATGTATTTGTTTTCACGTCATTTTTTTCACACACACACACACACCCAAGTTAATATTGGTCTTACATGTATTTGTTTTTACGTCATTTTTCACACACACACACACACACACACATGTTAATATTGGTCTTACATGTTGCATATAAAGAAATCGCTGGATAAAGCATCTACTCCCCAGCTTTGCCATGCTCCATTTCACTCAACGCTTGACGAACCTCCTCTTCAGTGATTATGCTATCTAGAGTCTCGTGACACTAGTTTAATGTTTTCATTTTCCTATATCAGGTTAACAGAACTGGAAAAATTAAATCATTCTGAAAAATGTATCATACCAAATTGCAGAATTGATACTGCTTTTGTACACCTGTACTTGGATTCTTTACAAGGTGTCAGTAAAGTTGGGTATTTTTAGAGCACAATACCGATAAAAGGTTATTTTTTATATTGCTTTTGCTTGCTTATTGTAAGAGATTTATACATATGTCTATAGAATTTATAATCTTTAAGTGTTTCAGTTGTACCTTTTAATTTGAACTGTCTTAAATATCTCAAGGCTATGCTTTTTGCAGCTATGTAATCTCTATCAAACTAAGACTAACCTTTAGTAAGTTTTCTTGAAGAGGTAAAGCTAGGTTTTGATTTCTAATGACTGTCTTCATTGGGTTTCCTGCATCATGATAAATAGCAGTAACTGTCTCGATGCATTCATTGAGTTTATTATCGTTAATGTCGCTTAAAATCGTATCAGTATTTGAGATAATACATTATTGCAATTTTGGATTAAAGATAGACCTTTTTCTTTGACCCATATGTATTTATCTACTTCATTATCCCCAGAGTCACTTAAAGTGTTTTGTTCTAATTTTCCCATGTAACCAAAGGAAAAATACAGCTAAATCATAATCTATTACTGAGGCTGAATTGCCCTGGATACATGTAAATTTCCCTATGCCTTTTTCTGATCCACTCCTACCATTTAATAATAATAATTATAATAATAATAATAATAATAATAATAATGATGATGATTTCTAATGGAACAAAAGAAGGGAGAACAGACTTACCTTAGATTTGTTTTAATTCCTCCTGTATCTCACACTTGTAGATTTCTCTACCCATATGTGACTTTCCTGTACTTATATACTAATGTAGCGTTACGCAGTCACATGAGTAAGGTCCGCATGCGTATTGTTCCAGGCATTGAACTCAATAACGCATATCTGTTTTTGTCTGCTGACTCTTAAGATAATAATTTATTGTATTAAATGCACAATAGTGCAGAGTATATGTAATTTTATGCTTTATAAAGATCATGAAAATTATTTAATGTGGAAACTTGTAAGCGGAATTAACGAACCAAATCCTTGGGTTTGTGAAGATTCGTTATATGTGAGAATCACGCAAGCTTCCAGTTGAATTAGCTGGTAACCTTGAGCAGTCCCGCCATGTGACCGAAATTCGTTAAAGGTTTTATACGTTGATGTGCCCCCCCCCCCCCCGCCCCCCGCCCCCCGCAAGGTCTGTGGTGTTGAATTTACGTAAAAAATCGAAAAGAATTTAGCCGTAAAATTTTATTTAAATAGCTTTCTTTTAGAATTTGGGTTTGATCTTGCTAATATTTAGGAATTGTCGAGGTACCCGGTCTGGCTAACGTTCCCAAGATCTAATGAGATATTGAGTGTCGTTCTTCATGCCAACGACAGCAGACTGAGAATAGTTTCCTTCCCCCTTCTTCTCATTTGTGATCTTTTGCCAAAAGATCTCCCTACTGTCCTGTCTGCGTTGTGTTGTATGCTATATTGTGTATATGCTCCGTGTTTATGTTAGGACGGCATTTCGATCAAATTCAGCTTTTCATTTTGGTTGTCTATTCGCTTTTTTTAACAAGAAAGAAAGGAACGATCGAAATTTGTTATTCCCTTTTCCAGTATTTTTTTCCAAATGAATTTTGTCTCTTTCAATTTGGAGAGATATTCTTTGTGTGCTAAACCCGAAAATAAAAAAAGTAAAATTAAAATAAAACCAAATTCTTTCCATGTGTTTTCTGTTGTGTTTTTATATGTCATTTGTGTTTGTTCTGTCTCTCCCAGTTATTCGTCTCGTCTTACAAAGACCTGGATTTTCTATCTGTATTTGCCTTTTTCTCGACTTAACCTGCTTGTTAGGTCGTTTTTGTCAAAACCGACAGTATAAAAAGGCTGAAAAGAGAAACTATATGTAAGAAAAATTGGGTTGAGAGATATTTATATACATGTTATGTGTGCATGTCTGTTTGGTTACATTTTATGGGTAAACTTTTTTCTAGTAAAAGTGTTCTTATTCCCCCTAGTCTGTATGTTTTGTTTATCTATACTATGCTAGCTCAATTTTCCCGAGCTTCCCCATGGGCCATAGGCCTGTCCACTTCGCCTAGCGCCGTGTGACATAGCCCTATGATATCTACAACCAGTATTTCTCGATGTTCACAGATCTCTGTTCCCTTCTGTGATTATTTTCTGTACCTATGATGCTGGGTTTTTTTTATGTTAGGCAAGTGGTTTTCCCATTTGTGTATTGTGTTGTTTGATAGTAATATTATTAGAATCACACAATTTATTAAAATAGATGGGGGATATCGCGTCTTGTTATAAAATATTTAAATATTTTTAATCCGAGACCCCTGCAGAGACCCGGACATGTGAGAGAGGAGAACCCGGCTCGCGGTACAATAGTATCTTCGTGCCTCCTATGTGGCGCTCTACAGATATTATGAACTTCTCAGAGAGTGGCGGGTTTAAGGTGAAGTTGTTTGCATTTGCAATATGTACAGTATAGAGAATACTGGTATACCACTATATTACTGTCATGTACTGTGACAGACATTTCTTTAGATATTGTACTTGTGGACATTGACCATGATCTAAGCAAGCTGCTAACTAAAATGAATGCTCCCTTGTGCTAACAAAATCAGCCTGAATTAGTCTAAAGTACACTATATTTAGTAGTTATTCAAATAGAGAAAATGAATTTTGTTGAATTAGACAGTACCAGCTTCAGAAAGTACAATGAACGAATTACCAAATATATATTTTAAAAAATGTAAAAGTTATACTCTCTTTTTTTAAATTTACCTCTGAAGTCAATGTAGTGAAAAAGACCAAGCGGTTTTATCATTTTTTTGAGACAAGCACATCTGAAGTAAGGTCAAGTTGTACACCCATCAATCACACACCAAAATAATGTGAATTAAAGGTTCTTTGAACAATACCTAAGATATACAAGTTCTTTTTTTTATAAAGAAATTGGGGCCCCGAGTGGCCGAGTGGTCTAAAGCGCTCTCCGTTACGGATCACTGCGATCTCACTTCTGTCTGCGTTGTTTTTAGTCTCGGATTCGGCTAATGTGGGTATGTGAGAAAGCTTGCCAGTAGCTTCTCGTGGGTCGGTGGTTCTTTCCGGGGTTTTCCCGGGTTCTTCCTCCACCATTAATACTGGCCGCCATGTATAGCCTATCGTGTGCTGAAAAATGGCGTTAAACCCTACAACAACAACAATATATAGAAATTATTACCAGTGATGAAACGTGGGGGAATTCTTTTTTCTTTAAAATTGTAGAACGCCGCCTTGTATAAATATGGATTATTGCCACCCTAGTATAAATAGGGATAATTGCCACCCTAGTAAAACTAGGGATAATTGCCACCCTAGCATAAATAGGGATCATTGCCACCCTAGTATAAAGAGGAATTATTGCCACCCTAGTATAAATAGAGATAAATTTGCATGTTGCGTGCTTTAAATTTTTTTTGAAAGGTATACAGGTGTTTCATTTTGGGAATTCACTTCCGGTGCATTCAAACGCGATGCCTACTTAAATGTATTTGGTGATTTTCTTTGAACATAATATATTTTTTTCTTAACCGTCTGTTGTTCAGGTGAATTTTTCACCATAACTGACTCACAAGTGCTCGACGCGAGCTCGATGTTGATAAAAAGTAATAATCTGAATTGAAAACAATCTTATCGAGTTACAATATTACCTAAGATTACCCCTATGACCCGTTCTGACATAGGTCCCTGTATATCATACTATACAAGAGTTTTATACTTTTATAGTATACTAGACAATGTCGTATGTAAGAATGGATCATTGGGATAATCTGAGGTAATTTTTCCACTCGGTATGATTGTTTTCCCTTCAGATTATCGCATTGCTGTTTTTCAACATCAAGCTCACGTCGAGCACCCGTGATCTGACTGACTGCAGTTTGAAGATTTACGTCAACAAAGTCAGGAACTTGTCTCAGCCACAGAAATAAAAACCGATAGAGCAATTTTGATCTGTATTAATCAAATTCACGTCACTAAAGCTTGTTCTGCGTTATTGCAGTAAATTTTGCACATGTAAACGGTCTTCACGGAACATATCGGTATATAATAATTCTCAGCACATATCTGTTAATTAAAAGAACAATGGTACCAATCATTGTTCAATTTTGCAATCATAACAATCCTTTGATGACTTTGCATGGCTTTGTCGACCATTTTATGACACTGTGTGCTTGTGAGAAAAATAGCCATTTCTGTCGAGATATTATTAAATCATAAGAAACGATTTTGTCAGGCTTTATGTGTCTTTACTAAGCTTTTGCCAAGCATCTAGACGGATTTGTTGAGTTTGTCAACATATGATTACTAACTCAATAGGACATACTTAAAGATATGGCATTTCCTTCCCAGACTTTACCCAGTTAACACATTTAAGAAAAAAATCAAGTATGATTTTTGTCTGACTTTGTTTTAAATCCAAGTTAATTTATCTCCCAATTTGCGGTCAATTAACGGGGTATATGGTTAACCGTAGTCTTTCGGTTTGAGTCGATTTACTCATCAAACTCATGTTGCAACATAATTACACCTTTTTAATATGATTTTGAGTGACGTTGTCTGGCTTTGTATGTCTTTGTTATGCTTTGTCGAATACGGACGAAATTTGCATTTTCTGTTGATAATCGTTGAAAAGAACAATGCATAAAATCATAACAAACATTTAAAAACATGATTTTGTCAGACTTTGTTATTACTTTATCATTGCTCGAATTCGATTTTCGGTCATTTATTTCAGCATAATTATGTTGAGAACCAGATTTTCGGTTTGGTTAATGTATCCATCAATATAATTAACAATAAAAAAACATTTTTCTAATTTGACTTTGCATGGCTTTGTGTGGCTTTGTATGGTATTGCTAGGCTTTGTGTGGCATTGCTAGGCTTTGTGTAGCATTGCTAGGCTTTGTGTGACATTGCTAAGCTTTGTATGGTATTGCTAGGTTTTGTGTGGCATTGTATGGCTTTGTGTGGTATTGCTAGGCTTTGTGCGGCTTTGTGTGGCATTGTGTGGCTTTATATGGCATTGTGTGGCTTTATATAGCATTGTGTGGCTTTGTGCGGCATGGAGAACCTTAGCAGTATTTAGTAGGACCATTATCTAACAGCGTGCACAGTTCATTTGTATAAATGTACATTACCTTCGTTAGACCGGTTCTTTAAATTACATTAGAAAACTTGGATACATATACAATTGTTCTCAATGTTGATGCTCTCTCTCTCTCTCTCTCTCTCTCACACACACACACACCTTGGAGTAATGGACAAGGTTAATAACCTGTGCATGTAAATGTGTAGAACAAATAATACATGTTTGGTGTTGAACTGTTCATAGGGTTTTCTAGATCTGATTTTAGAACTGATTCTGGAAGTGTTTCATCTCATGTTAAGGATAGGATCGATGCTAAGATGTAATGTGCATCTTTCAACTACTAGTAAATTCATTATAAAGCATTAAAGTGACAACAATAATGAAAGGATCTCTAGTTATGATAGGAAAGGATGATATAGCGTTATCAGAGTATGACGGCTGGCAGGTTGTCATTGTTATGTTATTAATTGTTTTGAGCTGCAATCAAGGTAGCTTTATATATGTGAAAAAATTTCAGATTTGTTACCACAATGTACTCTTGCTAAAATTAAATATATCATTTGTAAGTGTTAACTTGACAGAGAATTAGATTTAAATTATAAATTATAAACAAATGAAAATGTATTATAGTTTTTGTTCAGTACAAAGTTACAAAAAACAGCAACATATGTACCCAAGCATGCAGAACCAATGGCCACTACATCAACGTGCTTCAGATTAACACCTGGGTCGGTCCTTTTGCAATACACAGAGAGAACGGACACCTTGAGTATCTAAAGTGCTGGCATTTGACTGAGGAAGGTAATAATTACAATTTTCTTGTAACTTTTTAATTTATTATTTATAGTTGCTGCAAATGTCATTCCCCTGAAAAGAATAATGTCACAAACGCAATGCTGATAAAGTTTATTTTACAAAATGTGCAAGTAGGTTGAGTCCTGGCTATATACTTTTCTTTATAAAAAGAAGAAATACCATACCGTTTGCTTTCTCTGAAGTGGGGTGTGGGAACTGAAGTATGCCACCTGATGCATGAAAAGGTATAATTTTTAACTGTAATTGTTTTGGTTCCAGTATACCATAAAGGCTGAACTGGTAATCACAGCCATTTTTCTCCACCCTCCACTTACTCTATACATGTCACTACTGGTAATCGGTACCTAGAAGACCAGTGATGACTGTATAAGTAGTGAAGTGGGGCGATTCAAAGACAATGGGAAAATACACTACAGAACCCCCTGGGCCTGTTTACGGACAAGATTTATACGGACAATGGGAATTACCATTACAGACCCACCCGCCCGGGCCTGTTTACGGACAAGGGGAATTGTAACATGGAAAATTTTAACATAGGAATAGAGAGGGACAAAGGATTGGGCCTGTTGACGGACAAGGGGAATTGAACATGGGGAATAGTGGGCCTGTATAGGGACAAGGGAAGGTGGAGTCTGTATAGCGTCTAACGTCACGGTACGGGAGATTGGTAACAATGTTGCAACTAGGGGAGGTGACGTCACAGTACTGAGCAAAGAGCGGGTGTACAGAGATAACACAGACAAGAGACAAACATATATACAACATTATTTTAACCAACTTTGGAGGCAAGAAAGCAATTTCTTTTCGAGGCATATAAGTGGCCCTGAAAAGGGCATTTGGCTTCTTCTGCTTCTTCTTCTTCTTCTTCTTTCTCCAGTTGTTCCACCATCTTCTAATTTTTCCAAATATTCCGTTCTTCTTCTTTTCTTCATTTTCTGGCATCCAGTCAGGATGACCAATGGCTCTGAATTTCTCCTGGACTTTCATCCAGTTATTGTTCAGCCTCTCAAAGTCTTCTTTTCTCTTTATATTGTATCTTTCCTTCCTCTCTTTAGCCCAGGTTTCTTTGATCTTCTTCACTTCTTTTTCCAATACCTTTCTCATCAGTTATTCTGCTTTCTTGAGCTGACCTAGTCCCCACTTTACAAACGACCACTCTGTGAAATTCACTATGTCTTCTAAGAAGCACCTGACTCTTGTGACATTATCAATGGCCTCTTTCAATGTCCCCACTCTCACAGAATGAGGGTGAATGAAGCCTCTTAATATCTTCACTTCTTCCTCAATCGTTCCCTGGACATGATCCATGGCTACCTTGAGGATGGTTACTTGACTTGTCAAAAGTCTTTGATAACTGGATACCTCCATTCATGTTCAAGACTTTCTACTACACAGGCTGCATCCACCATCCAGTACCAATTGTCTTTCAAGTTGTTGAACAAATCCGAGACTGCTACCACCTTCTTTTGCTTATTCCGTAGAATGGCGCGAATGACGAACGCTTTGACTGTTTGTGTAAAGCACGGACGTGAAGGAAAACATTCCCTACTTCTCTTTTCACATGTTATCTACTATCCACACAGAGGTGAGGAGCCAAAAACCTAACCACAAATATACTATTCACACACGCAAAGGAGCAGAATCAAACCCAAAATATACTAACCACACACGCGAAGAAGCAAAAACATAACCATAATATACTATCCATACACGGAAAGGAGCAAAAAACATAACCATAATCTACTATCCACACACAGGAAGAAGCAAAAATCAACCATAATATACTATCCACACAGAAAGGAAGGCGAGAAACCTCACACTCTACTATCCACACAAACGTACGTGAGCGCTTACAAACCCCAATAATCTACTATCGACACAAAAGTACGTGAGCGCTTACAAACTCCAATAATTTACCATCCACACAAACGTACGTGAGCTCACACAAACATGCACACACACACACACACACACACACACACAATCATATTAGTAAAAGAGTGAGTGTTTATAATCATACTACTCCAAAGTTACACCATTTGGCAACTTGCATAGTAGCTTTTCTAGATTACTTGGGTAGCCCTGAAAAGGGCTGTTTTTAAAAACTTCAGTTCTCTCCTAGTGTTGAGGCCAACGTGCTTCCAGCTCTAACTCCCAACCCCAGTCCTCTGTACTAGGTACTGCGAAGACTGGCTGTTCTTTCTTTCTTAATATAGGCCTTATATGACAAATAGGCCTCATCAGTAGGATAATATCCTTCTCCTTCTCCTGCTCCTTCTCTTCTGTCATCTTCATTTCTTCATTCTCCATAGCTAACTCCTCTAAGAGGCGCCTGGCACTCTCCAGATGCCATTGAAGTTGAACTAATTTACTTGTTCTACTGCTCATTCTTTGCACTTGTCTCGTTGACAAGGGGTAGTCAGACTACCGAGCGTTCCGTATATATCAGCCAAGCACGGACGTGAAGAAAAACATCCCCTGACACCAAAACTTACATTGCCCATATTATCACCAAATACGCGCGGACTTAAAAGAAACACTCACTCACTTTTTTTACTGACAATCACTCATGTAAAATTTTTGACAAGCTACGGAAACGAAGGGGCTTATAGTCACACTTTCTAACTAAGATAAAGAAATGATGTGCCTATAGACGTACTTCTAACAGACTAACATACCATTGGCAATTGAATGAGTATTTCTTTTCTAGAGTATTGGGTAGCCCTGAAAAGGGCTGTTTTTTGTGAACGAGGATCTATGGCAATCTTTTATGATCTAAGATTGCGACCTCGTCTGGCGGCAGGCTTTCCCACAGGATAGGGTCTGCATCTTCGGAAAGAGAAGGAGAACTCTTTCGTGTCGAAACGGCAGTCGATAAAAGCTCTGTCAGGTTCCTGTTGCTGATGCTGTTGCTGCTCTCTCTCTCTCTCTCTCTCTCTCTCTCTCTCGCTGTTGTTTCTGAAGTCTTTACTTCTCCGTCCATTCTTCTTTCTACCTGTTAATTTCCTCTCTGAAGAGCTCTTCTATCAGGTCTTCAGTGCCTTTCAACATTCTGACATTCTCTATCTCTTCAGGCTTCGGTATCAGGCTTTGCCTGACACGATGCAAATTCACGTAAGCTTCGTTCAACTTGGCTAATCTTGAGCACATCTTCGTAGGAGGATGAGTCGACAATGAATGGTTAGACTGGAGACTGCCCCGCTTGTGTGGTTCAAGCGCGGACGCGAACGAAAACATCCCTACACGGTTTCGAGTCGAAATGCTCAGATAGTTTGATCTGAGGGATAGAGAGAAGTCAAAGAGCATGGTTCATGATACCAATGGCAAACAAACGACAGACGCGTTTGCTTTCAAAACACAACATTTTTTTTTCAAATAACTTTCAACTAACAATTAACAAATTTTTTAATTAACCGTTCAATTCAACAATAAACTTTTTTTCAATTAACTATCTATTTTGGACAAGGTTGACAACGTTGTGAATTAAATTGAGATTTCCACTGTTGGAAGTTACTTGGCCATTGATGTACACTACGTTTCCAAGCTAGAGACAAAAGATAACCATAATGGTCACAAAACCATCGATCTACTTTCTCATCATTTCAAGAACAATGACTATCAAAATAAGTCACTAAATGTTCTAAAGAATATCCCAGACTGCGTTGATGCAGAAAATACACACAATATTGTCCACACACCATGGAATATGTGCCTTGTAATTTCACATTATTTTCACTTCCACACGTCGTATCGGATACTTGGCGGTCATTCTGCTCAAAGTGTGACTGATGTCGTTTCCCACTTTAAGTAACACTTCCACACGGCGCACATAGAGTCTGACTTCTTGGATGATGGTTTTGTATTCGTTAGCATGGGCCATCAAATCGAATGCGGTACTGCTACGGTTCAGTCTAAGACGGATATCCACACCGTTTAGCATATACCTCTCTTGCACCCACATGTCCAAATGCAAACGATCCATCAGTTCTAAATTTCGTCCTTGCAGGATTTTCTTTCTACGGTCGTTAAAACCGACATTGTGAGAATCGTCATCTGCTGTCAGGGCTGTGTCGTTAAACGTGTTCTCACCTGCATTGTCAGCTTTCCATACTACGCAAGCATCCAGATGAGTGTTCTAGCTCTCTTTTCCGTACGTTAAGAGATTTTCCAGGTACGCTTGGTAAGGATAAGTATCCATGCTACTTCTGACCAGTACAAATACAAATCCACTTCGCTGAACACGTAATACATGAAATTATTGACGGTAGCTACTCTAGCATCTATCTGATATTAATGGTATATATAAAAAGGAAATTTCTTGTTTGTTTGCAGTGAGCCACATCTCTCTGGTATAGAAATGATGGGAACTGGTAGTAGTAATTTAGATGCCAATGTGTAAATATAATTAAACATTAATTTTTTAATAGCTTCTTACAATCCAGTAATATAATTCAATGAATCTAAATAAATTTATGTAATTGTGAATAGTACGTTTCATTGTCATGAGTGATATATCCTTTTTCATATATGTTCTGCTCTCTGAATGAATAGGTGTTCAGTATACATATAAATTATTGTATGTACATGTATTACTTAGGTTACAGTGTAAAACGGTACAATTTGTAACATTTACAATGAAATCATTAATAATTTTGTCACAGGAAGTAAATTTAAACATGAAAAGAGCTGCAATTTTGACACCCCACCCAACTCCTGGGTTTGCTGCCCTGGAGTTTCTTGGGAAAAGCACTGAGCTTTTGATTTCCTCAGCATGATAGAGCTAATAGTACTGAAAGTGTTGTTAAAATAAACAAACAAATGATCAAAATAATAAACATATATGACCCACAACAAATTTACATGAAAGTGAACAACAGCTGAAACATTGTTTAAGTCTGAGGTCATGTGACTTGATATATTTATTTCAGTCACCAGCTATTTTTTGCCTTTTGACAGAATTAGTTATGGTCCTTTCGAATAATTTGGATGTTGACGTTGAGTGAGAGCGATATATCGATAGATATGAGTAATTAAACAATTTGGATGTTGACGTTGAGTGAGAGCGATATATCAGTAGTTAAGGGGGGCACTTTACGGACAATGGGAATTAGCATTACAGACCCCCCCTGGGTTAGATTACGGACAATGGAAATTTAACATGGCGAAAAATCGTGGGTCAGATTACGGACAAGGGGAATTAACATGGCGATAAATCGTGGGTCACTTTACGGACAAGGGGAATTTAACATGGCGATAAATCGTGGGTCACTCTACGGACAAGGGGAATTTAACATGGGGAATAGTTTGGGCTTGTTTAGGGACAAGGGGAATGGAACATGGGATTTTTTTTAAAAAAAAATTTTTAAAAAAGGGGTAGGCAATTCAAAGACTATCTCTTTTCGAGAAATATGGCTGGCCCTGAAAAGGGCCTTTGGGTTTTCTTCTTCTTCTAATTTCTTCTTTTCCTCCACCAAGTTCTTATTTTATCTCCTACACTCTTCTTCTCTTTCTTTTTTTTCTTCTCCTCCTCTTCTTTCTTCTTCTCTTCCTCCTCTTCTTTCTTCCTCTTTTCATTTCTTCTTCTTTTTCAATTTTTTCGTTCCAATTGCGTATTCTTATTCTTTCCTCTTCATCCTCCTTCTCCTCCTTGATCTCTTTCATGACACCACTAATCTTGTCCTTTGCTTTCCTTAAGTTATTAATTTCCATCTTCACACGATGGGGACTATAGGAATAATGGTCTTCAACCAGTCTTAAAAGCATCTGTTCCATTATTCCTAAGTTGTCTAAAACGTCTTGCAAGGTTCGTATTTTGTCGATTTGGTTTGACGCCATCTTCTTTTTATTCTTTGCAGAATGGTTTGAACGACGAACACTGTGGGTTATTATAGTGAAAGCGCGGACGTGATGGAAAACATCCCCCTAAAAAACATAAAATGGATCTTACCTAGATCATGACCCAACAACGCGCGAACGTGAAGGAAAACATCCCCACTTTTCTCATTTCATATAATATAACCCTAACTATACTCTCCACATACGCTAAGAAACAATAAAGAAACCCATAATCTACTATTCACACAAACTTACTTTATTAGTTACTAACACAAACACACAATCACATACACTTCCACTATTAATAAAGAGTTAGTGTTTATTTTCACACTACTCTACATACACACATTGGCAAATCGATCGTTATTTCTTTTCTAGAGTATTGGGTAGAACTGAAAAGGGCTGTTTTGTTTGGAACTTCATGGACACCTGGTTAATGGTGGCACCTTCCAGGCCTGGCGCCACATACACATCTTATCCCCCAGTTACTTTTTACCTTTTGGGGGGAGAGAGCAGAGGCAGGATATGTCGCTTCAGAATCCCAATTTTCGCTCTCTGGGATTTTGAAATTTCTTCTCTCCTTTTCCTCCTCCTCTTCTTTGTTTCTTCTTTCCTCTTTATATCTTCTTTCTTCTTCTTTATATCTTCTCTCCTCCTCTTCTTTGTTTCTTCTTTCCTCCTCTCTTATCCTTCCCTCCTCGACAATGGCTTCCGCGGCCAGTTCATTTAATATGCGCCTGGCATATTCCAGATGCACATGAAGCTCCAACAGTTTCTCAAGTCTCGTGTTCATTTTTTGGTGTTGATCAATCAACAAGGGTAGCTGGACTGCCGAACGAGTTTCAATTTATACTGAAAGCGCGGACGTGAAGGAAAACATCTCCCTAATAACATAAAATTCATCTTACCTAGATCATGACCAAAAAAAACAACAACGCGCGGACCTAAAAGAAACACTCACTCACTTTTTTATGCTACCCATCACTATTTTAAAATTTTTTTATAAATCACTTCAATAGACTATCCACATACGCAAAGCAATTCAATCTAACTCCAAATATACACCTCAAACACTAAGAAAAGATATCATTTTAATCTACTATCCACACCAACTTACTTGAGCTCTTACAAACACAAACACACCAACACATACCCTCACATTTTTAAAAAGAGTTAGTGTTTATTTTCACACTACTCTACCTACACACATTGGCAAATCTATCGTTACTTCTTTTCTAGAGTATTGGGGTAGCCCTGAAAAGGGCTGTTTTTTTTTGTTTGCTATGGCATTCTTTTTTAGTTTCTAAGAATGCGATGTCCTCTGAGGATAGACTTTCTGGCGATAGGTCTGCTTCTTCGGAAAGAGAAGAAGAACTCTTTGGTGTCGATACGGCAATCGACAAAGCCTCTGTCAGGTTCAGGTTGCTGCTGCTGTTGTTGTTGTTGTTGTTGTTGTTGCTGCTGTTTTTGAAGTCTGTACTTCTCTGTCCATTCTTCTTTCTCCCTGTTCACTTCTTCTCTGAAGAGCTCTTCTATCAGGTCTTCAGTGATTTTTAACATTCTCACATTCTCTATTTCTTCTGGCTTCGGTATCAGACTGTGTCTGACCCTATGCAAATTCACGTAGGCTTCGTTGAGCTTAGCTAGTTTGGAGCACATCTTCGTAGGAGGATGAGTCGACAATGGATGGTTAGACTGGAAACAACCCCGGTTCTTAAAGTGAAAGCGCGGACGTGAAGGAAAACATCCCCCACACGGTTTTCGATTCGCAACGTTCAATGAGTGTCATGAGAGGGATAGTAAGAAATGAAAGAGCATCAATTCAACATTCTTATAGCTAAACAAAAGACAAAAGCATTTTTTCTTCTTCAAAACACAACATTTTTTATTCAAAAATCACTTAACACTAAACAACAACTCTAACATTTTTAACAATAATCCAACACTATAACATCAAATAATTTTTTCAAATCACAAACTTTTTTTCTCAATTGACAATCTACTTTAAACAGGGCTGACAACGTTGTGAATGAAATTGTGATTTCCACTGTTGGAAATCATTAGGCCATTGATGGACACTACGTTTCCTAGCTTGAGACAAAAGATAAGCATAATGGTCACAAAACCATCGATCTACTTTCACATCGTTTCTAGCAGAAGAACGAGGATCAAAATGAGTCACTAAATGTTCTAAGGAATAGCCCAGGCTGCGATGATGCAGAAAATACACACAGTACTGTCCACACACCAAGGAATCTGTGCCTTGTAATTTCACGTTATTGAATCGGGTGGTTTGAGCATTTCTTCTCATAAAGTCGATGATATCGTCTTCCAAAGGGGGCAATCCGTACGAATCGAAATATTCCACACATCCTTCTTGAGGAAAGTAGACGGCTACCCAGTGGGTTCCTGGGAGATGACTTTCGTCCGTGTTGATCACGTAAGCTTGATGGTCTTTAGGTTTGCGATGAGGGAGTTCATCTTTAGCACAGACGACAGGATTCCAAGAAGCCGTATACGAACTATGGTTCAAAAGGTAATAAAGTTCCCAGGTATCCATTGATTTGTGTTTTTTTCTTCTTCACAGGTAATAATAAGTCGTCAATTCGATCCTGACTTTTTGCTTGAAAATGTCTGACGAATAAACGGTTATTCGTTCTGTTTCCTCACTCTGATTCAGGAGAGCTTCGATACGATGGATCTCTTGAGTGGTTAATGGTGGACAAGAATGTTCACGCAAGTCTTTATACCACTGGTGCAACACGTCTTTGTTCGAGATGAGACTCCAAGCTTCGTCCAGATACTCGTCCAATTTTTCTTCTTGACTCAACATCAGGCATTTATCGTGTTGAATTTGACTGGGATGATCGTTTTGACATCCATAACAATTTTTCTTGATCAATTCCGTCATTTTGTCGACCAAGTGTTTGGCAAAACAGGAGACTAAATGGGCTTCTTGTTCTGGCCATCTTGACTTCATCATGATCACTTCTTCCACAGTCTCCTCACATTTCATGTCCAAAGTTTCTCCACTTTGTAAAGAGGGATAACAGTCTTCCATGGTTTCTAGTAATCTAGAATGACTTCTCTCAAACTGTTGATTTCTATGGTATTGTCGAATTCTGCATACAGGATGACGTTCACCGTTTCATCAGGGATTCGGTTTGCAAATTGAATTTCCACACGAATCTGGCCAGATTTTATAGGGTGGAAATGTCCCTCGTCGCTGCCTTGGTCAGGAGTGAAATCGAAAGCCCACAAAGCATAGCCTCCTGTGTAATCCTCGTACGTAATACCGTGACTGGTGTTGGTTCCTAACTGGCCGGTGGCTTCGTACAGGGACAAGTACGATCTCAAGTAATTCTTCTTGGCAAAGTCAGGTTCGAAAGGTCGGGTACACAAGGTCTTGCCATCGCGACTGACTTCGATCTTGGACACGCCAAAGTGTTGAAAGTTGAAAGGATTTTTACCCAAATCTCCGTTGAAGGCTGTATTTTCGACGATACCAACGATCAAACGTTTGGGTAGCTGTCCTTGAAACAGATGATCTTCGATCATGGATCGTTGTCCCTTGGGAATGGTGAAGGTTTTCACTTCCACGCGTCGGATCGGATACTTAGCGGTCGTTCTGCTCAACGTCTGACTGATGTCGTTACCCACTTTAGGTAACACTTTTACGCGTCGTACGTAGAGCCTCGCTTCCTCGATGACAGTTTTGCAAGCAGTTTTACCTATCAAATGGAAAGCGGTACTGCTACGATTCAGTCTCAGGCGGACATTCACCCCGTTTAGCAAATATTTCTCTTGTAACCACATGTCCAAATGCAAACGATCCATCAGTTCTAAACTTTTGTCGGCTCCCGTGATTCTGTTTCTTCGTTCTATAAATCCATCATTTGTTGATTTAGTTTTATCCTTTGTATCAATTTCGAATTCTTCAAACTGGCCTGCTTCGTCAGCTTCCCATAGCACACAGGCATTGAGATGAGTGTTCTTGGCATCTATTCCGTACGTCAAGAGATTTTCCAGGTACGCTCGATAAGGGTAAGTATCCATGCTGCTGCTGACCAGTTTGTTGTTCAAGTACAAGTCCACTCCGCTAAACAAGGAATGCATGAAATTGTTGACGGGAGCTATTACCTCATCGCCATCTAGGGTCGAATTGTCCTCATCGACAACTTTGACTTTCAAGTACAAGTAACTGCTATTCAGATCGATGTAATCTTCGGGCTGTCCTTTGATTTCAAACTCGATGGGAGCTGAGGCTGTCAATGAGGAGACGGGGTGAAATTCCACCCATTGGGATTCTTGCATCGTCATCATGGTAGGGGGCATGGCAAACAGATCCAGTTCCGTCTTGGAACAAGCGCAAGATTCTCGGTGCATCATTTTTTTTGTCTCTTTTCTCAATAATCGAAAACGTCTAAGTCTCGAACGGTTCTTCTTTTCTTGGCCTTTCTAGCTTGAAGTCTGGTGAAAGGGTGTTTTCTTCTTCGTCGTCTCTTTCTGCCTTGTCCTTGCTGAATGCTTGACTCGGTAGCGTGCAGGGCATTTATAGGTGTTTCTCGTCGGCCTAAAATGTCTTTGCCCGTTTGCAGCAAGACATTTTTGCCTGCCCTCATGAAGGCTTCTTTAGGGTTTTGTTTGTCGATGATGACATTTTGGAGAAATTCTTTGCCTTGCGTCAGTGCCGCATCTTTCAAGGCGTGCAATCCGCGTGTCACCATCGGTTTCAACACCGGGGCCACCGAACGAAAGGCCGATTTTAACATGTCTCCTAAACCGTGTCCTCGCTGCTGAGCCACCCCTCGGTACACTGGATACATGACTTACGAGTCGTGAGAGAACCGTTTTCGAAAATGGAGTTTCACCGTGACTTTTCCTTTGGTGAATGGAATATTTTGTCCCAGATCTCCTTTTATAGTAATGTTGACCGTGTCCAAATACGACTTGCTGACCGGCAAATAGTGAGGATGGACAAATTCGCGGTGGACGTGGTAAGTGTTTCCACCTTCCTCGTCAGCGTTCGTGGTAGAATCCACTTTGAAAGGAATGACACGCAGTAATGGCACAGAGGTGTGTCCCACCACGTTATACTCCACCACATCGGAGTACACGAACATTAAATTCATTCCTTGGTTCAGTTCTACCGGTTTTCCAAAAGCTTTGTAAAAATCCATATTACTGTTGATCTTGGGGCTCCAATTGTTTGTGACCATTGTTGAATGTCCACCCAAAATTTCAAACAAAATACCATTGAACCTGAAGGACAATGTGTCCGTATCTGGAAATTTCATCAGTAAGCGACGAGCCACTTTATGGTACTCCAGGGTGACACTTTTTTTGACTCTGATCAGGGCTTTGCCAAAGGCGAACTCGAACCTGTCCGCAATAGTGTCCACCAAATGCTGACCACTAAAATAAAACCCTGCTGGAATTTTCACGGTGTAGATACTGAAGGCTGGTTTGCTGGCTGGTCTTGTGATCCCTGAAAACCCGATGTCAGTCATGGCTTCTTGTAATTGTTGGTTCAGGATTTCCACCTCAAAAAAGTTTTGTTTTTCGGTGATGTTTTGGATTTGTGTAGGGTGAATCATTTCTACTAAAGCCACTTCCCAATGGGCTTCGTGATCTAAGGGGATGGCTTGAGGTAATTTGGCCGTGTAACAGCACAACGTGTTGTGGGGAAACACCTCCATGGAACTGTCACTGGGTAAAGTTAAGTAAAATTGGTTTTGGTGACTCATAATTCCAGAGTTCTGTGGCTGTCCGAGGGGATATTACTGGACGTCAGAGGCGTGTCTCCGCCCAAAATGGGGTTCTGGTTGTGGTTGTTGGAGTGGTGACTGGCACTGGCACTGGACACAACGTTCCCGTTCGAGGAGAATTTCAGGGAGGGATTGGGAAGCAGGTAACCGATGCAACTGCTCAATAAAATGGTCCACAATTGTTTGTTTCCTTGTTGCAAACTCAAATTGGCGATGGCTGCCCCGATGACACAATACACCACGAAGATTTGGCAGAAAAAGACGATTTGCGTTTTAGGCACACGTTCTCCACACCACACCCACAAGGGTTGTTTTTGTAAATCTTGCACAGAAGAACTAGGTGAAGGAGGATTGGTCGACGTAGCTGCGTCTGCTGTGTGAAAGGGCATGATGGTCACTTCTTTTTATAGTCGATGACTTGCGAAGCGTCGATCCAAGAATCGAAACTGGGTGGATATCCTTTCCAACGTACTTTGACTTCTTTGACACGTCGTTTGCCCACTTTACGGGTTCTGCGTTCGAGAATGCTTTCGATGTCGTACACGTCGTCTTCTTTTTTGGTGACACGTTGTAACTCGGGCAAATAAAACGTTCCTTTGAGCACTTCTCCGTTCATGTCTTCCAATTTATAGACGGCAGGATGACGGCCATGCACTCGTCCAGTGACGCGAAACAATTCGGTCGTCCAGTTAGGTAAGTAACCTTTGTCGAAAGTGCGTTTGGTTTTGCCAATGCGCACCCAATCTCCTACGGTCAACTCTCCACTTTTCTTGGGGACAGCCCTCGTCGGGGACGTACCGAACAGACGCTCGAACACCAGCACTTCGTTGTCGGGAGTCACGTCTTGCGGGGCACGTCCGATGCTTCGATGGTAAGATTGGTTGTACGCTTGCACCAGATGCGGTAAGATGTCGATGTACTTCAGAGTGTGGTGATGCGTAAAATATTTCCACATGCGTTCTTTCAAAGTGCGTTGAAAACGCTCCACGATGCTGGCTTTGGTTTCGGGATTCTCGGTGGTAAAAAAATGAATGTCACGTTTCTTTAATTCTTTTTGGAAAGCTTGGTTCAGAAATTCGGTGCCTTTGTCCGTTTGCCATCGAAGAGGGTGACGGCCACTTTGTTTCAACACTCGTTGCAGGGCTCGCACTAACTCGCTGCTGGATTTGGAAGTCAAGGGCACGACCCAGGCAAATTTGGAAAAGACGTCGATGACACAAAACAGATATTTGTAGCCACGATTGTAGCTGGCCAAATGAGAGACATCGGCTAAATCGGCTTGCCATTGATGATCGATGCCTTCCACTCGGGTGCGACTTCTGGCAAACTTGCGTCGAATGGGTTTGTGCAAAGTGTAGGTAGCTTGTTCTTGTAACCATCGTTGCACTTGAGGTAAACGGAGACTTTTCAGTCGCGTTTTGGCAGCACGATACAATTTTTGAACTCCTGCGTAACCTGCAGGATGCGAGGGATCGTAGTAAATGCTAGCTAAGACTTTTTCCATTTTTTTGCTGTGTTAATAAGTCACCCACTCTTCGGTGATGCTACTTTGGGTGGGTCGAAAGGGTGGTTTGGAAACGGATTTACGTGTCCGATGGGCTACGGGAGTAGAAGTAGAAGGTAGTGGTGGTGGTGGAGGTGGCAATGGAATGGCTTTGGTTTTCTTTTCTTTTTTCGCTTCTGGTTTCCCTTCTTTCTTTTTCACTTCTGTCGAAGGAGGCGTGGACATCATCTTTTTAACCCAAGCTTTCATTTCTTCTCGTTGGGGTGTGGGGGACGGGGTCAACAAGGATGCTGCAATCTTACTCGAAATGGGAGCTGCTGACGGTGTTTGAAACACTTCGCGCATCTCTTCTTCCTCAGGTCTTTGTGGGGTAGCATCTCTGGTGACCCTTGGGGATGGTAGTGGTGGTGGGGGTAATGATGATGATGGTGCTGGACTTTTCATCAAGGTCTTAAAATCTTTCAGAGTGGGTAAAGCTGTTTCGTCTAAAGCTTTCTGGTGAAAGAGTTGCAGTCGTTGCAAGAGTTGACCGTACTTTTGCGATTTTTCTGTTTCGGACAAATCTTGGCGATCCATCAAGGATTGCAATTCGTGTTGTAACTGGGACATCTCGCTCAAATGGGGATTGGGAGGTAAATGCGGGGTGCGTTGTTCTTGCCACCGATGGTATTCCATCCATCGTTTGTAAGGCACTAAAGCTAGTTTTCGTCCTTCCATGGGGTTGTCAGGGGTCGATTCTGAGATCTTGGAACTTCCGAGGGCCTTTTTATCTTGCTCCCACCAGTCCTCCCAACATGGTTCCCAAGACTCCTTTCAGTATGGGGCCTAACAAGAGAGGTAAAATACCTCCACGTTGGACCAACATCTTCTTTTTTTGACGAATGGGAATTTTCTTTCGAACCATTTGGCGAAGAACGTGACGATGTTTGCCTAAGCATTGTTTCTGGTGTTTGGACAAAGGGATCGTGCCTTTCAAAACGTTCAAACAACATTCGCACACGGTATCGATGACCTCTTTGGAGGCCGTTTGAATGAGTTTTTTTCGTAGGGGTGAAGAAGCTTTGGACAGGACAGATAACATGTCCCCATGTTTAGCTAAACGTGGTGGCAGTCCTTTTCTTTTCTTTCCTTGGGGTTTTCTGGAGGGTGACATTTTTGCTTGTGGGTTCCGGGACATTCACCGAACAGACACTAAGGTCGATGACTTAACGCACACCCTTTTATCTTTTTTTTGGGACTATCGCTTTGTCATAAAGGTGACAATGTTTTTCCCAAAATCACCAAGGAATCCTCCCCTTTGTTGACGCCTCTTTTTCTTGGAACGACTGTGTCTTTTCTTAGGGTAATGTCGATGCTTGGCTAAGCGCTTTGTCGGATGACGCGTCTGCCTTTGTCTCTTTCTTTTGTGGCTTCTTGGAGGTGACATCTTTTTTACAAGTTCACTGATACCCCGACTTGGTCACAGGCTCTTTTTATACTGGAACGCGTCGCCACTGATTGTCTTTACGTTTTATCAGTTTGAGGACAGGCATGACACGTCGTGCAGGGGTACGCAACGGACTAAATCGAGCCAGTTCTTGCTTGGACAAATCCAGTAAACTTTGTAACATGCCCGATCTTTCTTGGACTTTGATTTTGGGAGAAGGTACTTTGTGAGCAGCAGCCACTGCCACTAAATTGGAGGGTCCTGCCACTGGGGAAGTTCTTTTGGGGGTCATCAACGGAGATGTTCTTGGTGTGATCAACGTCTCCAAGTACTCTTCAGTTCTGGGTGTCATCAACGGAGAAGTGGATGAACGTGAGGATGCCGGAGACGCAGTCACTGCCGTGGCAGGTCGTGGTTTGCGAGTGTAAGGTTGCGTCCTGGCCGAAGTGCCTCTCTTGCGACTAGTTTTCTTCTGTGGACTTTTCTTTTTCTGGGGACTTTTTCTCTGTTTCTTTTTCTGGGGGCTTCTTTTCTTTTTCCGGGGTGGTGTCTGGTAAGAGGAGGGTCCTGCCACTGGAGAAGTTATTCTTCTTGGGGACCTGGTCTTTTTCTTTTTCTTCTTGGGGCTTCGTTGGACTTTTGTCTTGGGGATAACTTTGGGGGCATTAGGATCCCATCTTAAGAGTGAGCGAATGATGACCCCTCCTAGAGTACCGCTCCCTCCAGGTTTCAAAATGATTTGTTTTTTGGTTTGAGTGTCAATGCGGGGATCGGCCAGTTGGACCAAAGCGACTTTGTTTCGATCGAAAAAGCGTTTGGTTTGATGAGGAATCTGAATGATTCCTTGGAGTAATTGACGTGCCGTCACCGTGAACCATCGTAAGACTTCTTTGAGACTAGCTTCTAAGACACGGGCTCGTGTTTGTGGATCTTTTTCTCGACTGATGCCATACAAGGCACGAATCAATTTGACGGGAAGATGCGACTGAAGGGACGTCATGTTCACACTGTGTGAGACAGACGAAAAAGGGTCTGAGGTTTTTATAGATTTTTTGATGGGGAGTGAAATGAAGTCGAGGACGGAGACGTGTACAGGACAGGCCCTCCGTCTTGGCACCAGTGGTGAAACAAGTGGGTACGAAATCGCAAATCCTCGGGGGTCGTAGGTTTCAAATCGACGAGTAAATAGGCGTGTAGCGTTTGAGTGGCATCGTCGTACGCCTGAGTCAGCCAAGGCGTTCCTAACTGTTTGGCTAAGACTTGCACTTGCGATTTATCTCGAGGGCTTTTAAACAAGACCACGTAATGCGCATTGAGACTGATGGTGCGATGGGCTTTACTTTGTTGAAACAAATTTTGGGTGATGTAAATGACACTGGCATTACGGTGATGCCCTTTGCGCGTGAACCACAATTTAATTTCTTCTTCGTCTTCTCCTAACATGTCGTCGAAAATGACTAAATGGGTTTGACGGGAGTCAGAGACGATGCCGTCGTCTTCTTTAGGAATGCCTTCCACAAACACGATGGAATCACCTTGACTTTCTCGCAAGAGGCTGTACGCCGATTGCCACTCTTTGTAACACCACACGATCCGTTGAGGGGGTCGATCGATCAAATGATGTTTATGTTCGATCAAACGTTTGACGAATTCGGTTTTGCCTGAACCGCTAGGTCCAGCAATGAGCATGTTAAAGGGATGGCGAAGATACAAAGCCTCCCAACTGGCACGATCTAAGTGTTCGTCGATGACTTTGACAGTAGAGGAAGAGGGAGCAGAGACAGCAGAGGTAGCCATGGTGTGAGAAATGTCACTTGTGACACGAAAACAAACAAGACAAGAGTTTATATACTTTTTCAGAACACGTTTATTGAATGTTTTTTTTCAAACATGAATACGAAAGACAAATATACATAAAAGCCAAAGGCTTAAGTACAAGGATAAAAGGCACATGATAACGATGAACGTGGAATAAACACAAGTGTCTGTACAACAACCACATCTTTTGGGTAATGTTCTAACCAGTTCAACAGGGGGTAAGGTCACACAAGTGTCCTCCCGAAAGGGTCTTTCAGGTCTGTCCACGACAGTCCTGTCCTGGGTGACGGGTTCTTCTGGCACCGTCACTAACACGGGTTGAAAAGTAACTTTTTTCCTTGAACAACTCTCGTGCATACTGGGCCACTTCTTGGGTCCAAGCCTCAAAATCCCATTCTTTCCAGGCACGGACATCTGTCCAATGGGGATGTAAGTCACAAGCTACACACACATCGTCATACACGTCTTGGGTAGCTAAAAGTTGACGAATCTTTTTTTCCCGTAGAGGTCGAGAAGTATCCAGATGAAAACGCAAGGCTTTGAGCAAAAGGAGTTTTTCGTGACCATTTAAGGCCATGGAGGTGGTAAGTACTGATCGTAAAGAGTCCACAAAGAATCGGCTGGTAAACGAAATCCCAAAAAACAAGTCACTAAGACACACACCACTTGTCGTCCCAAATTGAATGGATACAGTTCTTGTAATAATCGATGGTAATGATCCGCGGTTTGAATATGGTCATTGAGTTCCTTCCACGGAATCTGTTGGATGACATGTGACATAAGTCGTGGCATGGCAGCCTGTTTTTATAGTCTCTTTGTTTCGGAAACAATACACGTACTTTCTAGCCAGAGATCTTCGTTCTCCAGTAGGGAATCTAAATCTTGCATACTGTAACCGAAACTTCAGAGTTCGTTTAGAAGTTTCCTCTTCCTCTAAGTAGATTCCACGTAAAATATGTTGATAATCCTTTAACTTGTCTTCCTCAATGTATTGCTGTAGGTGAATCTCGAAGTAACCAAAATAATGAACATTTCGATCATTCACTAACTCAAAGTGTTGAACAAGGTCTGACCACTGAAACAATTTCTGACGAATCAGTTCTCTTATACCATTCAGGTACCAGTGGTTAAAGATCTGGTGACGTAACGGATGCAATTGTTCTTTACGTTTCACTTGTATTTTCACCAGCTCTCGGTAAATGCGTTCTCTCAACTCCACAGGCAAAGCACGAATGTTCTCTAGCAAAGTATCCATGAATAGGTCATACTAAATCCTCTTTGGTCTGACACAAGAAATGTACTCTTTGCACAAACATGGTTTCACTTCAGTGTCGAATTTAAATCGTTGAGTCACTAATCTACACATTACAATTCGTTCAGAAGTTTCCTCTTTCACTAAGTTGACATTGTGTTCAAGATGTTGGTAATTCGTTAACTCTTCCTCTGGAATTCGATGCAGTACGTTTACAATGATGTAGGTAGAATCGTCCATACCAAACCAATCCTTTTTAAAACTAGAGGATCGTTGATCAATGTCTGTCCGATGGAACACTTTCAATTGAATCAATCCTTGTATAGCCTTCAGGTACCAGTGGTTCAAACACCGGTGACGTAACGGATGCAATTGTTCTTTACGTTTCACTTGTATTTTGACCAGCTCTCGGTAAATGCGTTCTCTCAACTCCACAGGCAAAGCACGAATGTTCTCTTGTAAAGTATCCATGAACAGATTATTATTATGGTAAGAAGTTACTTCAATGTCTCGGTCCCACTAAGGGTAAGTAATGACAATTCGGTGACCATCGAGCATGTTCTACGTAGGCCGAATCTTGCGGTTCCCAGTGGTGAAGTGTCACATCGCAACTGAAGCACCTGACTTTATCTCCTTCGCCCAAGTAGAAAAATCCGGCTCTGGCTAATTCTTCGGGGGTCGGTCCTCCCAGATACTTTGGCCATTTTCCTTTGAACGATTGAAGACGATTTTCAAAGTCGCAGTATTCCGACAAACGCACAGGAAACGAATATTCGTTTTTCACAGGTTCGTTTCGATGAGGGTTGAGTGACATGGGTAGGAGTTTGCTCAAGGCTGGATGACATCCGTAGGGGGGTAGACGTGAAGGTGAACATTCCCCTTTAAACCCGGTAAAATGTCTAAGAGGACGAGCGGCATCACTTTCGCATCCCTCAGGTTTGACACGCACAGCATCACTTTCCATGACAGAGGCAGTGAGAACAAAGTTCCCATGATGCTTTACGGCATCGCTCAGGTCACAACGTACAGCATCGTATCCATCGCAAGGCTCACAATCGCACTCGTCTGCAAACTCCGTTACGCAGTTACAATGGTAACCACATGGACAATCGCAGTTTCCTTCTGGACATTTTCCGTCGCAAAGCCTGGGTCTTATCCATCCAGTATTAGTCACACTAGAGGAAGATACAACTTTTTTACAATCCCCAAACTGGAACGATGTCTCTTTCAAAGTATTCATCTTGTTCGCTCGGTCTTGGTAGTCACAATGAACTATCGATCTTGCCTAGGGTTCCTTTTTATATACAGACCAATACCGACGTGACCGTACGGTAAGGTGAAATGATTGGGAAGTCGCACTCGCTTCTGGTACACGATTTGATAAACTTTTTCCAAAGGTCGACTGACGATGTGGTGAGTGGGTAAACGTACAATCTTGTTCGGTTGGTAAGTGGTCACTTTAAAGTTTCCATCCTCTTCCGATTGCAAGGCTTCTTTCAATACCCCAAAGTTGACCACTCGACTGGTACGATGATTCAGAGTCAGTCCTTTCACTTTGCACGTCGTGTGCACTTCTCCTTGTTTGTCCCGGTATTCGTAGCCGTAATTTTTGGGACCGCCACTGACGAAACTTAGAATCTTGTCGTCGGGATGCTCGTCTGTCCAGGCTCCTAAACGGTCTCCTTCGATGTCAGGGTGATGTTGAATCGGGTGATGGATGTAAATGCAACTGTCCGTGTCAAAGTACAGGACGCGTTCTTCTAACAGTTCTAAAGCTTCGTACAATTTTAAGCGAGCATGGGCTGTCACGTAAGCTGCAATGATGACATTTCCAAAGGGGTCGTCTTGTACAAAGTCCAGATCTTCTTCGTAATTGACTAAGATCAAATCCTCTCGAACGACGTCCACGTGTTTCATGAATTTGGTTTTGTCGTGAATCATCTGAAAGTAGCGGGAAGGTTCTGTCAAATATTCCGTCTTGGGTAAACACGGGCGTTGTGCCATTTTACCCCACAAGCAATTTAACATCACTTTGGCAAACGATCGCCTGCCTTCGTTTTTCTCGATGTGGTCTAAAGTGATGCCTTCTTGTTCGTAATATTTCTCTTTGAATTTTATTTGGTCTTCGGGAGTGTGACACCAGGAAGGATAGCCGCTGGCTTCTTGCTTCAGTTTCAAAAAGGCATCCACGTAGTCGGCGAAAATGCCTTTCTGAGTAGGGTCACCCTTGTGGTAATGTTGTGTCTTGGGAAAGTGGCAAATTTCGTATACTTCTAACAGTTGGTATCCCATGTCCAGAGCTTTGAACAATTCTACGCTAACCCAGGTTCCCGTCAAGGCCCGTTCTTCCTGGCTGTGCTGACAAGGTTGGTCTTGGTTGCACGTTTCGGCACAAGTACGGCACAAGGGAAACATCAGTTTGCCTTGACAATGGTGAGGTAAGACGGGATGGTATAGGTTCGTGGGAGGCAAAACTTTGCACTTGATCAAGCCTTCGTATTGTCGAATGTTGACCAGGTCGATGTGTTCCGTCAGGAATTGCGGGTGCCCTACAGGAAAGCGACAATATTTGCACACGTAGGGATACAGCGAACACACGTCCAAGTATTTGATTTCTTCTCCTTTCTCTTCGTCGGCTTGGTACAGCAAACAGGTGGCATTGGTCCTTCCTCCGTACAAACTATCCCTCGGGTTCAGCGGGTCCATGAACTGGTAACTTTCCACGAGGCGTTTAAACTCGGGATCGGTTTTCATACGGTGATCGTACTCGTGTTCCCACATTTCCACCACTTGGTATCCTTGCTGTTCTAACTTTAGGCGTCGCTGACAAGTGTCCTGGTACAAGTCTTCCATGGTTCGTTGTAAAAACTGATTTTTAGTGCCACGGTCAGGGTAACAAACGGGACATCCGTGAAATAAGCAACCGTTAAACTCGTACACGATCTTGGGGTTTTCTAAGTCCCAGCCATCGACCGAATACGTTCCGATGGTCTTTTCGCCCCCTCCGTTGCGAGCATGCTGAATCCACTTGTCTTCCTTGTCACACAAGTAATGTAACCAGCGTAAGGCTTTGACCGAGTATTGACGTTTGACAAAGTGGGTCGTTTGAGGGCTGATGACAGCCACGGTGTTTTCAGGCATGAAGCGTTGGCGGTACACTAAGGAACACGCTTTGGCAATGGTGCAAGCTTCTTTCAAAGGATCGACCCCTCCGTGTTCCATGAACAGTTCTCGAAATTTTCCACAGCAACGCCGTAAAATGTCCACGTCGGAACGACAATACTTTAGCATTTCTTCCTGAAAGTCGAAAGGGTCCGAGGCGTGAGCCTGGTACCAAGCGTAGAAAGCTTCTCGTTCTTCGGTACGCATGTTGTCGGGGTCGTAATAGTGAGCCTCAGGTAAATGGGGTAGAACGGCGTGTTGATTGGCTTCCGTATTGAAAAAGTGTGGAAAGTACCCTTTAGCCATTTCTGTCATTCCAAACGTTTTAGGCATTCGACTCAAAGGCATGGCCAAGTAACTCATTGAATCTTTAAACTGTACTTGTCCCACTTGCATGAAAATGATTTTGGCTCCGTTCAAAGTCACTTTAGGACGCTCGGTGCCTTGTTCCGTATAGTACCTCAAAAGAAACTGTCCATCGTATCCGGAGAAATTGTGAGCCATCACCGTGGCATGACGATGACAATCTGCGTAACGTTCGATATCCTCTTGGCTCCACGTCTTGTCGACGGGGTCTAAGACCCATTGGGCAAAATCGGCTAACGTGTTTGGCCCCCGAAAGATTTTTTCACGTCCTCCGGGAATCTTGCTGCAGTGAGGGCAATGACTGAAGATAGGTTCTTGAATGCACTTCTCGCACGCTCGATGAGCCACGCAGAAATTAGGAATGTGAATGCCGGTCTCTTGCATGCATTCGAAATCGAAAAAGATGAAATTGCCTTTCTTCTTGTGACCGTCCTCTTTCTCTGGTGGGGGTTGGTATTTTTGCACGTAACATTGGTGTTCCAAGTCCACGATGTGGTGACAAATGTGACATTTTTTCTTTCCTGAACATACGTGTGCCTTGGTATTATTGGTACGTATGACTTGTTCACACGTAGAGCACAATCTCAGCAGTTGACAAGCGCATTTCTTCTGTGAACCTTGCGTCTTCAAATGTTGTTGGTAACAGGTAGGGCTGACAAACGTGCGCAGACAAGTTGAACAAGGCACTGGTTCTTCGCTCAGACAGGGTGAAGAGGCCAAACATCCTGTGCATTTCGATCCGCAATGCTTGTGTTGCTCTCGATTGTTATAACCATGGTCACATTTCTCACAGTAATAACTGTATCCCAGGAATCCAGTGATAGTGGTAATCGTATCGAAATGGTCATCGTGATAATAGACATGAATGTATTTTCCGTCCTTAAAATCTTGCCCTCGAAACAATAGAGGTCCGCGCACTTCTTGAGGGTGCACTTTCAAGGTGTATCGTGGAGCTAGGACATCTTGCAATTTTTGCATCTCAGGAATGCCGCAGGGTGTGTCTTTGGGCAGTCCGGCTTGTTGTAACAGGAGTTCTGCTTCATTTCGTTGTTTGGCTCGGTCGGAACGTTGAATAGTGTCCCAGGTTCTTTTCCATTCTACCGTGTCGTTCTTGTTGGCATAGGTTCGTCCCACCACGATGGCACGGGCTAAGCACATCTGGTCATGAGGGTTGTCAATTCGGACGAGACTCTTTTTGGTGTTGCGAAGGTCGTCCACCAATAACATCTTTTTGCGTCCTGTCCCTTGAGGAGGAGAGACGTGGGTCATGTCCAGTGTGGCTTTACCATCGGTGATGTCAAACTGATCATTAGATTGTTGTACGTGTTGAATCTTGTCCATGACTTTGGAAGCAGTCAATTCTGCAGGGGTGCTAAACTCGATCCAAACAGGGGATTTCAAACCGTCGTGTTGTATGGAAAGTCTCAAGCGATCGTCTTCTTTGGGTTGACATTGTCGCTTAAGTGCAGTGAGCAGAGAATCCCACACTCCGGTGATGAACCCTTCTGCTTTCTCTAACGGCACTTCGGACTTGAAATCTTTAAACTTCACCGTGTATTTGTAAGCCGTGGTTCTAAATGTTCTAGAGGAGCGCTTTTCCGTCTCTCGAATGGAATAGTATTTTTCAGGGTTGACTAAGGGTGGTAAACTTGGTTCAGAGGTTTCAAATTCTGGTTCACTCATGTCCTCTTCAAAATCACTGGTATGAATTTGTGCCAAGATTTCAGCCCTGGTACGAGGCGATAGATCACGTTTCTGCCTCTTACTTCTTTCTTCTTCTTCTTTCTTCTCGAATGAATGGGATCGTTTCATCTTGAAAGCAAAAAGTCAAATGACTCAAGTTCAAACACCATAAGCTACTTTATAGTCATAGCAGACCAGCGTATATAAAAGGGTGTGTGTCTTGTCCTTTCACTATTCATTTCACTCTCAAGCCGAGCACAACGATGGAAGAGACTAACCAGATGGAACGTTTCGTCAGAGCTTTGCGAGGGGTCATTAGAAAATTCTCTTCAGACCAGCCTACGGACTACTCTCCTTCCTTTAGAGATAAAAGTCAAGATACTTGCTATATCTGTCAGAAGAAAGGGCATTGGTCTTCAGAGTGTCCAGACCGTGAAAAAAGAACAAAAACAGGGACTAAAAAAGACAAAAGTCAAGATACCTGTTATTATTGTAAAGAAAAAGGACATTGGTCTCCAGATTGCCCAAAAAAGAAACAAGAGGAGTCAGAAGAAAAGAAGGATTCTTCAGAAGAAGAGAGGAATTCTTCAGAGGAAGAGAGGGATTCTTCTGAGGAAGAAAGAAGACAGGTGAAGAAAAAGAAACAGGAGAAAAAAAGAAGAAGGGAAGAAAGCGAGGAGGAAGAAGAGGAAAAGAGTGTGACGGTGAAGAAATTAAAAAAACCGAGAGACTAAACAAGGAGAAAAGAAGAAATCAATGAACTTTTTATTAAAGTGTTGTGATGTGAATTGTGAATTGGATTGTAAAAAATGGAGAAAAGAATAAATGAATGATAAAAGGTAAGAGTCTTTGAGTTTTGATTTTAAAATAAGAAGCTACACTCACGCACTCATACACAGACACGTACTATAAGGGTAAAATGGGTGGGGTTTATTTGTGAGTTATTGGCAAATTGAAATTGTATTTCTTTTCGAGAAATGTGGGTGGCCCTGAAAAGGGCCTTTTTTCTTTATGGTGCAGGGGTGAGTTTAAGCAATCAATTTTAACTGCCTTAAGCCTTTGCCACGGCCAAGGCCTACTTCTGGACTGCGTAATGATGATAATGATTGGGTTGAAATCACTAAGGGTGGTACGGTAGGCTTAGTCACAGGTTTGACGTGTTTAGCTCGGGAAGGTCGTATTCTCTTCGGTCGTGATAAAGAAGTCTGATACATTTGTTTCAGACTTCTTAACTCCGCTAAAATGTCCAACAGTACCGTGACCGTTTGATTTTCACCCTCTTGTTTCTTTGCTGCTACTTCTTCTTGCTGTTGTTTTTTTCTTACCTCTTCTTCTTGTTGCTGTTGCTGTAAGAGAAAAGCCTGTTCCGCTTCCTTTTGTCGTTGTATAAATTTCTCCAATTCTTCTTTCTGTCTCTGTCTAAAATTCTCCACTTGCGGTAATGAAGAAGGTAACGAAGGTTCCGGAACAAATTCTTGCGAGGAGAGAAAATCGACAAAATCCCAATTCACCTCTTCTGAAAGTAAGTCCGGGTTCCCTTGGGCGGTCTCCCCTGCTGGTACACCCCATTGGATCGTTTTCTGAGTTTCCGTCATGTTGAATCACTGTCGCATAGATTGACTGCACACAAGCGCTAGCGAATCTATATAGACTACGTGACGTCACAGACTGCTCTCTTCGGATTGGATGCGGGCTGACTGAATTCTGTAACGCGTGTTCGGATTGGTGAATGAACTCAATCCGTTTCAATCCTTTCTGTCCCTATAAATAAGCGCAGTTCACTGCATTGATTCACCTATTGTAGGAGCCTCAACATGTGGACCGACGTTGAATCTTCAACCCTTGTGTCAACAATGATGTTCAGGACGGACATGCTCATGTATGTCCGATCCAAGTGGACCGTTGTCCACAGGACCAGCAGCAGCCTGTGGATAAGAAGAGTCTATATAGAGAGACAAGGTTGCCTCAAGAGGATTCTGATGTACGGCCCTGCTGTAAGACGAAGTTTGAGGAAAAGAAGATGTCGCAAATGCCCTTTATGTTAAGGGCATATTAACATAAACCAAAGGCCCTTTTCAGGGCCAGCCATATTTCTCGAAAAGAGATAGTCTTTGAATTGCCTACCCCTTTTTTAAAAATTTTTTTTTAAAAAAAATCTCATGTTCCATTCCCCTTGTCCCTAAACAAGCCCAAACTATTCCCCATGTTAAATTCCCCTTGTCCGTAGAGTGACCCACGATTTATCGCCATGTTAAATTCCCCTTGTCCGTAAAGTGACCCACGATTTATCGCCATGTTAATTCCCCTTGTCCGTAATCTGACCCACGATTTTTCGCCATGTTAAATTTCCATTGTCCGTAATCTAACCCAGGGGGGGTCTGTAATGCTAATTCCCATTGTCCGTAAAGTGCCCCCCTTAACTACTTATATCGATAGATATGAGTAATTAAACAATTTGGATGTTGACGTTGAGTGAGAGCGATATATCGATAGATATGAGTAATTAAACAATTTGGATGTTGACGTTGAGTGAGAGCGATATATCGATAGATATGAGTAATTAAACAATTTGGATGTTGACGTTGAGTGAGAGCGATATATCGATAGATATGAGTAATTAAACAATTTGGATGTTGACGTTGAGTGAGAGCGATATATCGATAGATATGAGTAATTAAACAATTTGGATGTTGACGTTGAGTGAGAGCGATATATCGATAGATATGAGTAATTAAACATTGGAATAATTTGGATGTTGACGTTGAGTGAGAGCGATATATCGATAGATATGAGTAATTAAACATTGGAATAATTTGGATGTTGACGTTGAGTGAGAGCGACATATCGATAGATATGAGTAATAAAACATTGGGATAATTTGGATGTTGACGTTGAGTGAGAGCGATATATCGATAGACATGAGTAATTAAACATTGAAATAATTTGGATGTTGACGTTGAGTGAGAGCGATATATCGATAGATATGAGTAATTAAACAATTTGGATGTTGACGTTGAGTGAGAGCGATATATCGATAGATATGAGTAATTAAACAGTGGGAATTAACTTTAAAATGTATTTTAATATGTTGTATCGTATATACTGCACTAAATGTTTTTATTGCAACTTCAGTTAATTATTGGGCCCCTCGTCTAAGTTACATCATAAATATTGCACTAGATGCTTGATGTAACTGAAGAAATTAATTATTGGGACCCACATGTCTATGTACCAGACCAGCGGAAATTGGAATGAAAGGTAGGTTATCCTGGGATAGGAAATATGCTCAGCCTTTACAAGCAGGAAAGTCTAATCCTGCGATTTATGCATTTGCGTCGCAAACTTTGAACACTCAGAGAATAGTAATCAGAACACGCAGAGCCATAGAAAAAAAAAAAAAACAGCTGCCTGACTCTTTTGTTCACCCCTTAAGGATCATATATGTTTGCTATTGTAGGCTATTTTTAAACTGAGCAAAAGAGTAGTTTTATAGAATGACAATTATTCCTGTGACGAATCCTTTCACAGGCTTCGGAATTGAAAGACCATTTCTGTTTTGATGGTTGCTGTTTATGCACTTTTTACTTTATTTTATCTGCCTTCTTTTCAAAGTAACCAAACAAAAGGAAAATGTGGCTTTGTTACAATGGTCCAAAGACATCACGAACCATTTTTGGTTGTTATGCATGAATGCCAGTAGCCATGAACAATCTTTTGGTGCGATTTCTCTCCTTGTATTTTGAACAGATAAATGTAAACGTTTTCAACTGTGAAATGATATAATACTTCTTTTTTATGAAAAACAAGTTATATTTCATAATCCGTATCTGCTAATTTTTGTTAATATATATTTTATCCATGTTTATACATCACCTAATCTTGTAGGTATGTAGTTCTTGAGAAGTAATCTACTTGAAATGTCAGAGTAATGTGGAATAATGAAGGAATATTGCTCTAATGAATGAAAAGTCGTTCAGGGTTAGCATGACAATGTTCGTCACACAAGTTAAGAAAATAATATTCTCTTTCAAACAGGTATCATCGATGCCATAACAAGAATAGTGTCAGATGGTCCTTCTTTCCTTGCAAGGAGAACACATTCCCACATCAGGGAACGTCTTATCTCTCTACTTGTTTACAAGCAGGGTATAAGATGGACGAGAGAGGTCAAGGAGGATATTCCCAAGAGAATTAGTTGAAACCTGGCACCTCATGAACTGCCATCAACTTAAGTTTTTGTGAAGAAGATCTTTTGATTTTGACATTAGCAACATACAATATGAAATTGTGTCTGCCACGGCAGGTTATACTTTACATAATATTTCGTAAATAACAGCAGTTGAACACAAAGTATAACATAGTATCTGCACTAACTGAAAACATTCTATATTGATTATATCTGACTTTGGTTCCCACATTGTTTATAGGGCAGAAAAAGACTAGTGTTTTAGAAATCTGAATGAAAGCATTATTGCAAGATGCAAATATGAGGTAATATTATGTGCAATTACAATGAAACAAAAAAGTCACTTGTATTCAATTGTATAAAAATTCTTAAACACAAGACAGTTCATGCAAGCCTAGAGGGAAAAAAGGGAGTGTACTGTCCAAAAGCATCAGGAAATTTGTTACGTATCTGCGAAGCACAACATGAGGGAATTACAGATCACTGTCTGGACCCCAGCCTACCATGGTGCCATATTATGAACTGCATACAGGAAGCATGTCTGTTGGCACTCATCAAACCAACCTCATCATCAAGGACTAGAATATCCCATCTATACATACTGCCTGTAGCAAGGACAGCTACATCCATGATTTCAACTCGAAAATCCTGAAAAAGTATTCCAATTTAATATGCTATTCCTAAAATCTAAAACACAATAATAAAAACAATGATAAAAATATGCACTTATTTAATTTTATTCATGTTAAGTCACCAGATTCCACTTTAAAATAAACATGGATCAACATGAGATTCACACTGCTCAAGGTTTTTATTTTGATATGAGCACTGAAATATCCACCGTAACTGAAACTGATATTAAGTACACTTTATGTTAAGATGGGCTGCTAAAAGTACTGTAAGATATGCCAATATTATGCGTTAATATTTGTTGTAGGAATTATTGAGCAAAGAACATATTTAATACCTCATTTTGTCCACTGGGGGGGGGGGGGATGAGGTAATTTTGTTTATGTACGGTCATGGGTTTCCCATTAGGAATTTTTGTCTAACCTGATTTCTAGTTAGACGGCCGTTTAAAGACCCGACCTTGCTCAAACGTGAAGTATTCTGTAGAAGGATACTTGACTTTCATCCTCGTTCTGAAATTGTGTCTTAGTCTATTATATATGGTACAGAAGCATTATTCCTTTCTTAATTATTTTTTTTTTGTGGATACATCATACAGTTGTGTTCGATTATTATTTGAAAGGATTTGTTTATTTCCAACATTCATTGGAATTATAAGATGCTCCTAAACGTTAGGACCAATGAAATATTTTGGAATTATTGTGAATTAATTTAAAGACGTTTTGGATCATAATGTCATACATCAGTTGTTAGCATATCAACATTATTCAAGGCTATTGGAACAACAGCACATACGATTGGAATTCATTCAAAACACCACTGAAACGCATTTGGAACACTGTATACTTTTGGACATGTGATAGAACTTTTAGGACTTATCTGTGATTTAATTCACAATACTGCCATTCATGTCTACACTTTTACATTCTACTTAGTCAAATAAATTATTTGCTGATATTCACAAAACCTATTTGTTTTCGCTTTTTTCTGTTACTTGGTTTTAAGACCATAGAGCCATAACAGTACTTTTTGAGCATTTCTAGAAGTCACAGACTCCTACAACTGGATCAAATAGAAACCTGGGATTGCATATGAAGATATTTACACAACAAAGACTATCATTGTAACATAATCAGCTTAACAGTCTTCGGCATAATGTAGTGCCTACATTGAAACCAGTTAATAAAAAGAATCTACTAAATGAGGATCACTTGTAAAAGAAAATAGTCTACACACACACACACACATATATATATATATATATATATATATATATATATATATATATATATATATATATATATATATATATATATATACATACATAGACATACATAAATGCATACTTAGTATTTGTATATGTAAATATGCCTAATTGGATGGCTGATAATTTTACAATTAATTTACAGTGGTTGCAAAGAAATAGCCAAATCATATGTCTCATTTGGCATCTGTAAATGTTCTTGAAAATTATCAAGTTTAATACCCTCTTTGGCATATTATGAAAAAAAACATTAACAAACAGTACACATTTCACACAAAAAACTTATATATTCATTATGGGGAAAAACGATATGCGGTCTCTGATAACACACTATTTTTAGGTCTGGGGGCATCTCCCTACATTTTCCACACATGCTATGTCTGGGGCTGGATGATAACCACCGCACTGCCTTGGACCTGGTTCCTATAAATAAAAGACTGGGCTTGGGTGTAACTGCAAAATATGTCGGAAAAGATCCCTCAGGCTGTCTGTCTCCCCATCTTTTTTGTGATCTCCAATTTGTTTTAGATATTAAGCATACAAATAACACTGTATATACATGGTACAAAACGATTAAAAGCTAATTCACAATACCATGAAAAAGTCAACGTTTAAAACATCATGTAATTACATCAGGTATCAATCTTTGCAACTCCACCTTGGAAATAAATGCCCCAGTGGAATAAATATTGTATTGCAAAATTAGCTACCAAAGATGTGTAATACTGTGTGCAAATGTATGTAGTATTTTGATTTTATCTAAACAGAAGTAAAATATCACATTCATAAGAGCTGTTACGTCTCAAAGGTCACTCTGGACTTCAGCTCGAAAGCAAGCTGATTTCCTCAGTCTGGGTGGTAGCAACTTTACCACATCTAAGTTTATTGTATGTAACCTGTTTATCATATGTATCTTCTCCATTACACGTTTAACTGCTAATATGGGCCAGAGTTCTCAGTAATGAATTTTGATATTTAAAAGCGTTTCATAATTTGACAACTGGTGTATTGGTGAGTACATTTCAAACTTATTTAAATATAGTGATTATGGACTGTCACAAACTAACACATCCAAGGCTGTGATTTGATAGAAGTTTTGGACCTGGATTCCATATTACAGTAGCAGATTTTAATAACTCAATAATTCAGCTCAGTAATTCCACTCCTTTCCTACTCCCAAGCAAGCTGTACTTGAATAATATGTGTTTGTATGGTGTTGACTTGGGGAAGCAAAACACCATATATATCTTTTTTAATTAAGTGTCTAATTTCCTTGTTACTCTTGCATTTAATGCTGCGTTTTTAGCTGGTAAAAAACACCTACTTCTGATCTTGATCTTTTGTTTGTTTTACAGAATGTTCAAATTTCACCTAGCTAGCTGAAATGTCATTTATACGACTATAAGAAACCGAGTATCAGTGGAATTTTTGCAATACTTTACAAAGTACATCAAGTTAGATCATTCTTGTACAACCAAAACTGTTTAAATATAACTATGAAAAATAGTTCGAAATAAACTGATTGCTTCCTCTCAAAACAGAAAGTAAACAGGAAAGGGATGAATATCGTACTCATCGTTATTGACATTTTGCGCGGTTCGGTAGCAAGGTTGCTTTGTATGTCATCAGCTTGGATATACACAATAGATGATATAATTATGCAAATTTAAATCAACTTAATTCTTCCAGAAATTTGCTGATCACTGCCGTGCGCGAGTTTCAAAATGGAGACGGTAGGTTCGCCAATTACGTAAGTAGATATCTGCGCGCTCGTATTTCATAATGAGGTACTCTACGTACTAAATATTAATCAAAAATTACCTTTTACATAGAATTTAATCAATTAATATACATAAATGTCAAATACGGTCTTAATAAAATTCACTCTCAGCTGAACTAATGTGCCTTTAACGAAGAAGACACACCAAAGAAAGAAAGAAAGAAAGACCAATAGAGATTAAATGTCCTTTAAATTTTTCAATTTATAGTTTTTCATGCGGATAGAATGCATAGCCACAGAGATGGAGTAAACGCTCCAAGAAGGTAGCTTGTCATGCAGAGTCTTATATTCTGTCCATTCAGCTGGGCAAGAACACAGGGCAACTAGTACTGCAAGTTTGAACATTCCAAAATACCATGGCCCTTTATTTATAATTAGTCGGCTGTGTAGCCTAGTTATTATCCCATACAGTTTCTCTCGGTAAAAGCGGTTGAACTGTTTTGGGGACATGAGGCTCCGATGGGGACATGGCATGGGAATTACAAAATTATTTGGCCACTAATTTACAATGGGATTTAAGAAATTGTTGGAACTTAATGATACAGATGTGTTATAGAGTCTCTGAATCATTTCCTTTTGCATGTATCAAGGCTATGAAGGCAATAGTAACATGGATACATTTTCTTGCAAATTTAATCAAGTTAACCATGAAGGAGTATATAAAATGATATGTTTGAATTCCAAAAAGGCTGCAGGAGGGGATCATACTCCTGTTAAACAGTTAATAGCTGGGGCACCAATCCTTGTCAGACATATAACAAATCTAATGAACAAAATTATATAACATTTGTTCCTGATCGTCTAAAGGACGCTCAGGTAGTTCCGATTTTCGAAAAGAACAATCCTCTTCATTAAAGTAATTCTAGACCTGTCATTCTGATTTGGAAGGTGTGTGTGACTTGGATTTTTAACGTAGCTTTAACAATTTTTCACTCATACGATGTCTGCTGTGTGGCAATTTATAGTGATGTCTAACACTGGGGAATCATGCCGCATTCATGTGGCATCATGTCCCACACAGTCACATTATCCTGACACCAGGCCGACCAGTCATAATACTAACCTGTTAATGCTGAGCGCTAAGCGAGGCAGCTGCTAGTACCATTTTTATAAGTCTTTGGTATCACTCGGCCTAGGTTCGAACTCGCGACCTCCAGAATCCGAGGCGGACGCTCTAACCTCTAGGTCACGGGAGCGGTAGATTTTGCATGGTAAAAGCTTATGGTAGATCAGATGACTCAGTATCAATAAGCTCTCTGTCTAACCGTAAGCTGCAAATAAAGTTGCACTGTGTTCTAAGTAGTTAGTCTAAAATTCAAAAAGGGGTTCCTCAAGGAACGATCCTTGGACCCTTACTTTTTATGGTTTTATTAACGATATATTCTATTTTATTAGATACTGATGTTTCTATAACTATGCCGATGATAAGACTTTGTCCTTTTCCTCACTGGATTTTAGAAATCTCATTAACACACTTGAAGCAGATTTGAAAATTCTGATTGACTGGTTCATCGCTAACAAAATGCAATCCAACCCAGAAATGTTTCAAGCAACAGCTGTGGGTAAAATGACATTCAGAATGAAGCCTGTACTTAACATAAGTAATGCTATCATAAATTTGGAAGACATTGTTAAAATACTTGGAATTGACATTGGCTATCAGCTACATTTCGATTCACATGCTAACATTCTCTGTAGGAAAGCTTCCAGGCAGCAATGTGTCTGGAATCGTATTGATCATAAGCTAACTATGTTGTGTAAACTAATCGTCTCCAAAACAGAAGAGCGTGCACTGAGATTTATGTATGATAATTTTACAAGCAGCTATCATAAACTTTTACTTTTCGCAAAAATGCCAACTCTAAGGGTGCACAGACTTCAGGTTACGGCTCTAATGACTTTACAAATCTGATTAAGCGTGCTCCCAACCATTTGGACGATTTAATAAAGTTTTAAACACAAGAAATATAATTTTAGATATTCAAATACTTTAGATGACAAAAGAATTAAAACCTCAACATGTGGAAAATATTCTTTGGATACGCAGCTGCTATTCTAAGGAATGAGCTATCAAACCACTTTAGAGAGCAATCGATCTTTAATTAATTTAGATCTTTAATTCTATCCTGGAATGGTTAGGACTGTACGTTTAGTATCTGTAAATAATACTCTCTCATCCCCACGCCATATTAACAGCTGATCTTTGTATCAGCGTTTATTGCTTATCTGTCCTTATCTCATGTAACAATCAAGCGCTCTACTGTTAGTCCCTTTCTTTTTAAGTAAAGCGTAAGCATGTTTTTTTTAGGCCTAATTAGGTGCTTCTGCATTTATTTTAAATTTCAATTCTGACCAATAATTTTCAACCCTAGATTGTATTTTTAATTTGTCCTAGATATTAAATTCACTTTTACCTACTGACTTTTAAATTATTTGCTTGCTCGTTTTTTAAGTCATGCGTTTCGTGTTTTGTCCAGTTCTGAATTTCTGTGTTATGGTGTGTTTGGAAGTCTTACTAATCATGTTTGTTTTAATGCCTTATTTCTTTTATGTAATGTCGCTAAAAGGTCATTAGAGCTTTTGTGGAATTGTTGTTTTAGACCATATCTGCGTTAACTAATATTTTCTTATCTTTATGTCATGTGCGGCTGCGGCTTAATGCACTAGTGCTCTCATATAACATGGATACCTCGAGAGGAGGGTGAAATGGAATCAGAAAACGAGATCTTCGTTGTCCAACCTGACGGTAAAATTATAGGTTTTTCTGGAGTAAACGATTGATTGGTATATAATAAACGAGACTAGTTTTCTTTATCAAAATAATACTGTTTATTGTTTGATGTAAACCGTACCTGATATTTAGAAACATGCATTAAATGCATAGTCAATCATCCTTTACAACTAATTTTAAGAAAAATATAATCATATGGTAGTTAGGGTGGTGCCTTGACGTTATATTACTATGAAACAATAAAAATAATAATGAATATATAATGTCATATAATGGAATATATAGTTCCTTCTCCTTGTGACTATATTCCGTCCATAAGTAACTTTCCTGTACTTATATACTACTGAAGCGTTACGCAGTCACATGAGTAAGATACTACTGAAGCGTTACGCAGTCACATGAGTAAGTACCGTATGCGTATTGTTCTAGGTAAACCCATCCACAGGATTCCAATAACGCATGTCTGTTTTAAACCCATCCACAGGATTCCAATCACGCATGTCTGTTTTAGTCTGCTGTCTCTTAAAGTAATAATGTATTGTATTAAGGAAGAAAACACATATAAAAGTTATAGAAAGAAAGAAAAACCACAAGAGATTAAATGGCCATTCATTTTTTTAATTTATATCTTTTTCATGTGGACAAAATGCGTAGTCACGAGTATGGAGTAAACGTTCCCAGAAGGTAGCTTGTCGTGCAAGGTCTTATCTTCTGATTATTCAACTGGGCGTGAATAACAAAGGACAACTAGTACTGCAAAAACTTAAATTTGAAAAATCCTGATTTTCAACATTCCAAAAATACCCGGACTGGTTACTATCCCGTACAAAAAATACATGTGCCTATAAGTGATGTTTCTATTTAGGAGGGGGGGGGGGATTCAAAACTGAGTTCTCAATGAGATCAACACCCTTTGAAGATAAAATCACTTTACAATATACAATTCGATGATACAAACACTTCCTTATTAATAGTACTATTCTCTTAGCTTTAAAAGAAAACCCAATGAACTGTGTGAGATTTGGATTTTTAATATTTTTTCAGTCATATCGCTACGATGTCTGCTGTGTGGTAGTTTATAGTGATGTCTAGCACTGGAGCATCATGCCGCAGATATGCAGCATGATGTCCCACCCAGTCACATTATCCTTACACCAGGCCGACCAGTCCCAACACAAACCTCTTAATGCTGAGCTCCTAGCGAGGAATCTGTTAGTACCATTTTTATAAGTCTCTGGTATGATTCAGCTAGGGTTCGAACCCGCGACCTCTCGCATCCGAGGCGGACGCTCTAACCACTAGGCCAGAGAAGTCGTCCCCATTAAACTTAAATGGATCATTATTAAAACGATAATTTTGATGCGTACACACACTTTATACTATGATGTAACGTCATGAATCAATTATCCCTATTACTAGCTTTTCCACCTTGTTCTAAGCTCCCGTGCATTATAAGTATTAAAATAGAATATGTGATTAATAGACGGAATATATATATATAATAACAATAATAATAATGAGAACTTTGTATAGCGCCTAATCTCTAGAAGCTCTAAGCGCTTTACAACATTAGACAACACCTATAAGATAAAAAACATATAATGATATGATTACAAAAACAAACACCATGAAATTAGAAAACATTAAAAACATGCTGATAATTTTTAAGGTAGGAAACATTATTAGGTCTTTAAGTTTGTTCTTGCAGTCGAAATAAGTGAGTTTTGAGAGCCCTCTTGAATGTGATCACTGTGTCTAAGTTCAGTGGGCAATTCATTCCACGTTGGTGGGCCCTGGTATGCAAAAGAACACTGTCCATATGACTTTGTTTTCATAGTGGGAATAATGAGTATACGATTGTCAGAAGAGGAGCGTAAGTATCTTGCTGGTGTATACACATGGGTGAGGTCGGATAGGTATGTTGGACTAGAGTCCGACAGTGAAAAGTAGCAATGAGAACAAATTTTGTGTTTGATTCTGGATCGAATGGATAGCCAGTGTATGGTACAGAGCAGCCGGAAGGTGTGCTCTGATCGTGGTACTCTAAGTATGATCCGAGCAGCTGTGTTTTGAACTTTTTGAAGTTTCTGGAGCAGATATTGAGATGAACCAGACAGAACTGAGTTACAATAGTCCAGTCTTGAAAGTACTAATGAACACACAAGTGTTTTAGTGTCATCAACTGAAAAATATTTTGCTAATTGAGCTGATGCGTCTCAGCTCAAGATATGTATATATTCCTGACATGTTGGCGCAATGTAAGAGTAGCCTACTGTCTAGAGTAACACCTTGGTTTCGTACTGATTGTGTGAATTTAATGTTGGTGTTACTGATATTTATTGTTTGAAGTAAAGGATGTGAATGAGAAGGTCTTTGTGTTGTGATCAGAATGGCCTCAGTTTTATCATCATTCATCTGCAGCTTGTTACATGTCATCCATGATTTCACATCAGAAATGCACCTCTCTACACCTTGGATGGTAGCACAACTTCAGTTGGGTGGCTAGATTTGTATATTTGGGTGTCATCAGCGTACAATTGGTGAGACACCGGATGATGATCTATGACACGTGAGAGCGACTGAGTGTACAGAATGAAGAGAACAGGTCCAAGAATAGACCCCTGTGGAACACCACAACAAAGATCAACTGGGCTGGAGTGTATTCCATTTGCAGATACAATTTGTGTCTTGTTGACCAAGTAGGATTTGAACCACAGTAAGGCTGTATCATGAATGTCATATACATGCTGGAGACGGTGAAATAATATATCATGGTCTATTGTGTCAAATGTTGCAGATAAATCAAGGAGGGTGATGACTGTAATCTTTCCGCTATCCAACGCAGAGAGAATGTCTTTAACTACTTTTAGAAGATTAGTTTCAGTACTTTGTCAAGGGCGATGTGCAGATTGTATATTGCTAAAAAGACTGTTTGAATTTAGATGAGATACAAGCTGGGATAGAACAACCTTTTCTAAGATTTTTGATATGAAAGGGAGATTAGAAACTGGGCGGTAGTTCTTTAAATCGTTATGGTCTAGTGTTGGTTTCTGCAGCAGAGGCTTTACAATGGCAGTTTTGAAAAATGATGGGAATTCCCCGGATGAGAGAGAGTTATTAATAACATCAGTTAATGAAGGCAATACTGGATCTAAGCACTCAAGCGGCAGTGATGTTGGAATTGGATCAAGTTCACATGACTTTGGTGCACTCTTCATCAGGATTGTACGTACAAAATCCATAGAGACGGATTCAAATGCTGTTAATGGTTGCCGCTCAAATTTTGTATCCCAACTGTATGGTGACGACGAGTCAATTGAAATTGTGGTGTCAAGCTTATCTCTAATGGTTTGTACTTTTTCACGGAAGAAATTTGCAAACATGTCCGGAAGGTCGACTGGAGAGAAGATAGTTGGAAGTGGTGTAGATTTTTTCCTTAACATCAGCTTGTTAGTAATCTCGAAGAGCTCTTTGCAGCTGGAACTTTCCACGATCTTAGTAGTGTAGTGGGCTGATTTCGCTGCATGGACTATATTTGTGACATTCTTCTTAGCGGCTTCATAGATTTGCTTATGGATAGTGAGTCTGGTGGAAAGCCAAAGCCTCTCAGCTTTACGGCGGTCTCTTTCAGCAGTGCGAAGCTGGTCCCTAACACTGCTATACCATGGAGAACACTTTTGAATTGATATTCTGCACTTGGTAGCTGGTGCATGTTTGTCAAGCAATGAACGCAGGCAGTTATCGAGTTGTTCTGCGGTAGGAGGTAAGCAAGTTGTTAGGTTTGCTTGGATGTCGTGCATTAGTTTGGTTCTATTTATCATATGGAGGTTTCTCTTAGTAGCAAAGAAAGGTGGAGGGTTAGGGACTGATGCGTCAAGATGGCATATAATGCAGAGGTGATCTGATGCAAGGTCATGGGATACCAGGGAGGACCGTAGAATGTTATCATCAGGTCTATGAAGAATCCAGTCTAAAATGTGACCTTGTTATATATATATATATATATATATATATATATATATATATATATATGTGTGTGTGTGTGTGTGTGTGTGTGTGTGTACTACAACCAATATGATCAAAATAGGTAGAGAGATTCCTTTCCAAGCAGGAATGTATGTTTATGTGTGTGTGTTTTCACATGAATATTTTGAAAAATGTGCGAGTTTGTGCAACTTAGACTAACTTCTGTACTTGCCTTTTTAGCTAAGAAAATTCCTATTAATTTGTGGTGTTTAAAGAAAGGATTAATGCCTCCGAGTTTTCTGACTACATAAGGACCCCAAATAATGTTTAACAGTGGTTTGACTCTACATGGAGCATACTGTTTTACGACTCTATGATCTTCAACTAACAGAAAAGAATAAAAATCAACAAGTTTTGTAAATTCAACAAACAATTAATTTCCCTTAAATGCTAAGTGAATTTAAAAAAAGAACTTACATTATTGTGACTTAAATCCTAAATAGTCATTAAAGTTCTAACACAAGCCCAAATATATTAAGTTCCATTTGAGTTCCAGTGGTGTTCCAAATAAATTACCATCTTGAATGTGTAAGTGTGCCTGGATTGTGGCGATTTGTTAACGATTGTTTTATGTATCACATTATAATCCAAAATGCCTGAATTTACATTATTTCCAAATTAATGAATTAGTCCAAAAAGTATTAACGAGCACTTTGTATTTCCAGCAAATAATTTAAATAAATAAATCCATACAAATTAAAAACTGAACACAACAATAAGACTAATTCCACTTAGGATGTTGAGATAGTAATGAGAAATTTGTCAAGTAAACAACATTGATATAAAAGGCTAAGACACAATAATAGAGACAAAGAGAAGGTCAGAGTCCTTTCTAAAGCATTCCAAGTTGTCAACAAGTTTAGGAATTTCCAAGTGAAAAACTTAGTTTTACACTCCGATACACATAAACATGTTTACATCCAATAACAATGATCTGAATATTTAATCTTTAATCATAGAGAAATATTAACTATGTATTATGTTGCTCATAAAATAAATGTCGCTCGACACCTAAACCATTAAATTGATTGTGGAGTAAGGTCAATTACAAAATACAGAGAAACAATACATAATTATTTTTAAAAAAGAGAATGAAAAAAATTCAATATATATATATATATATATATATATATATATATATATATATATATATATATATATATATATATATATAATGACAATAAAGAAATAAATAAAAGGAGTTCGGAAGAAAGAAAGGCAGACCGTAATGAATTAATAATGAGGGAAAGAAGAAAAATAAATAAATAAAATCAATAATATTTGTATTAAATGGAGGAATGTGTGCTAATATAAGCTCTGTTTGCTATCATCATAAGATCTAATTATGTACGCATACTGTCATTTGATCAGAGCCATGAAGCTTTTCGTTACATTTATGTTGGTGGCTGAAGTGGAGATGTTGTTTCCTCCAAAATCATACGAGGATAAAGGGTAATCCTTTGACACTCTGGGTTTATAACTGCGTTCTGGCTGAAATCCTCTATTCAATTTCATACCTTTAAATAGCGTGATTTGTCTGCTTTTATAACATCACCGCTTTAGAGATTTCCATCCTTGTAACAAGATGACACACAATGGTGTGATATCAATATGGCTGCCTAAGAAAAACTTAGCTATTGCTCTGAATTCTTACAAGAAGCAGAGCACATACAGTAGATGCACGACAAAATTAGCATCTAGCTCCATCTTTCCATTCTAAATCTGAGAATGGTTTATGTATGTTCGATGTACATTTAAGTTAACATTTTCAGAAAAAAAAGATGCAAGCAGTTTTAAAAATACTGGTCTGCATGTCTCATTTGAATATTATAAACGGAATTTAATATTTTATGTCATGAATGTAAAGCTACTCATCGCAAAAAAATTAACCACATGGTTACAAATAGTTTATGACGGGACTCAAAATATCACTGTATCAAGACACCTTTCAAACACATATGGACTGGGCATTTTTATGTATATCGATATTATGTATATTATTTTTATATACCCTTTTTAAGGGTTATTTAGTTAATGACAATTTTAATGACAAAATCCTATGATCATTGTTTGTACTATGAGTTATGTATAATACGTAGTACGATCTTTTATTCATAAGTTTCAATGTTACGTCTTACTGCTAAGTGCAAGCAAACATCACCTGATCCAACAAGGACATTGGAACTGCTTAAAGGTCAGATTGACCTAGTTAATGATTGGCTAGAACTGAAACAGCTTTTGAGTATTTCGAAATACAGAATGATTCATTTAAGAGCCTCATACTGAATATTTAGCTACTGCGTTGTTAGCTTAATATATAAAAGGATTTTTAAGCATTATTATTTAAGTAAATATTTATTTACATTATTTTGAAAGTTAGTCCTTGCCTTGAAGGAGCATTGAGAGGATATATTCATTTATTTAATAATATCATTCTTTGGAATGGCATTATCTAACCTTTATTTCAAAACATTTGGATGTATTAACAGCTGTACAGATTTACCTTGAAACATTTAAAGACATTTTGGATTTATAGTTCATAATTCTCGTTGATTAGCCGTGAATTCATGTAACGACATTTTGATTTATAATAGTGATTCTTATGGTTGGTTCTGAAGACTTCCTTTTCTGAAGTATCACATGTTCTAATCCCAGTAAAGCCATTCTAATGCTAATTTAACATCTGAAATACTGACCACCTCAACAGAAAATGCTAATTGTGACCTGAGGTCAGGTAGAGAACTATAAGAAAAAAATTCTACAAAATAATTATTCGTACTGTAAGATCTTAGCCGAATCAGATGTATTATTGTTGTTTTCAGTAAATAAATTTGGTATGGAAATTTATTATTCAAATTAGTTAATTCAAGTGATTCTTCTCTGTACATACAAAGTGTACAAAAATAACACTCTTGGAATTAGAGGCTTGAATAACGATATATTCTTGGGTCGCAATTTTGTGACTCATACTGGGATCAAAATGTATATACATCTTCCAGTATTCAAACTGTATCTCATCCTTAATTATCACAGTCTTACTGTAAACTCCCTGCACCATGCCACTTGTATGACACTCATACTGGGATCAAAATGTATATACATCTTCCAGTATTCAAACTGTATCTCATCCTTAATTATCACAGTCTTACAGTAAACTCCCTGCACCATGCCAACGTAATGCCTCCAAATGTTGATACTGCCTCCTAGTATCATCAGCTTGCACGAATAATTCAAATACATAGTTCTTTATATTAGTAAGACCCTGATTGATACTCCGTCTTTTTTGTGTCTCGTGCAAGGTTAGTTTATACTTGCCATTGTTTTCAAATCAACAGATGACATTATTTATATATTTTTTATTTGTTTCAGGTGAATTTTCCACTTGACTAGTTCTTATTTAAGATATTTTTACTTGTAGGAAACGTTGACTGACCAATTTAACTTTTTCCTTTCTGTATAAGCTGTTCTTTCCTTTCTTCATATTATGATATCTACTCTTTGCAACACATCTACCTGCAATATACCTTAATTTTCCTTTTGCTGGCTCTGATACAAGTATAGAAGGTGCATGTGCAACTTATGTGGTACTGAAAATGTCAGCAGTATTTTTGTCCAAAAGAATTTCACAAGTTTTGTCAAAAATCTTTCCAAATGCAAAAAAACAAAGCATTTGTCACAGAATTCAAGAAATTTTCAAGATTTTAGATCAATCAGGAGACACTGAAAACTTCAGAATGATATTCAGTCCATGTCTTTGAATCTGGTTTTTATTACCACATTCTTTGTTAAAAATACTTTAAACTGTTTTGGTACAATATCTCAAAAAATGTATTCAGCTCTTGCAGTGGCTTATTTCTTTTAACGTTACTCTTAATTTCATTTGCTCAGATGTTGCGGTTGATAGCGGTGTTTGAAAAGACTCCAGGAAAGATCCAATCACTTGTGCAATAGGTATAGCGGTACCGACTGAACAAACCTAGGTAGGCGGAGCTTAAGGTGTAGGAATATTGTATTAAAAAATAAACAAGACTAGCTGTGATTGGTGCATATATGTAAGAGTTATGCTTTCTGTAAGGCTTAAAAAAAGTTGAGCCTCTTGGCAACATGTGAGATTATGTTAATTCATATCTAGATCATATTTTGTATTTTTTAAGATTTTTTTAAATGTGGTACACATGGCTGAAAATGTGTATGTTGTGACTAGATAACTCTTACCCCAGTCTAGTTCCAGTAGAGTTATCTCTCTTAAATGCATTGGAGTAGTCTCGTTCCCTACATTGTAGGCAAACTAAACAGGGAACAAGATTAGCAATGGTTTACCTAGTTTTGTTTTTGTCAAATTGACAATCTAACATTGTTCTCTATGGGAGTGTGTGACATGCATACTGAGGTAGGAGAGAAAGTATATTTATTTCACAAAACATTAGCATCGAGGTATATGGAAAAAACAATTGGTACCGTGATACCATCACGATCCAATTGCATTCACCCCGAATAAACCGGAAGTTGAGTTGTTGCCTCTATATCCGTGTGTAAGACAAGAAGCAACGGATAAACTTTGCGTGAAAACGCACTTCATAATCAGTGAAGTTGTTTGAACTGTACAGGAATGAAAGGTGTGAACTGTCTTCTTTACAGTGGTGCATGTTATGAGGGACTTAATACGCAGATAGTATCGAAAAATTAGATCGGAATCCTCCAGGAGTCAGATTGTGACCTGCGAGAGTTGGTTACTTTGTGTTAATTAGTGCACAGCGGTTCGTGACAAAGAAAAATTATAGGAGTATCCGTCACTGAATCAAGGGATGGGGGGGGGGGGTAGTCTAACTTGTGACATTGTTAACAGGTTAGACCCTCCATCCTTGATTCATGGACGAATACTCCTAATTTTCGTTGTAACGAACCCCTGTGGGTTAGACCCCCCCCCCCCATCCCTAGTCCTACAACGTAAGACACGTCACCTGATATTTTTGTTCTGGGGGGTAATAGCACTAAAACAAAACCAACATGTGCTATGTCTTACATTGTAGGAGTACCCCATCCCTTGATTCATGGACGGATACTTCTAATTTTCTTTGTAACGAACCCATGTGATTGGTGAGTGTACACATTAGTTTTGCCCTGAATAAAGTGTCCATTATCTCATCTCCACTATGGTAGCCACAATGGTGTGAGTATGAAGGGATGAAATCTTGCACTGACACTTTTTTTTTCTGCTTTTATAACAGTACTCTTAGGTCTGTCCTATCGTTACCTTTCTTACTTGATTCTCGACCACGCATCACCTGTTGCTTAATATTCAAGTGTGACTTTGTCAACGTATTTATAGATAGATAGATGGGAGATAATAGGGTATATTTGGCTTCCTTCCAGCTGTTACACCAGCGTGGGTAAAAACGGTTCTTATATCTGTAGCAGTTTCACCAGTGGTATTTTTCGAGCGGTCAGTGTGACTCTAAATCCCCATGTATTTATCCCTGTAATATGTTTGCTTCCAGACTAAAATTTAAAAATATTGTCATACTCCTAGCCCTAGGAATATTTGGTGATGATAAACTCATCCTGTTTGTAATATGATTGTTTCCAAACTTAAATTGAAAAATGTAGTTTAAAAATTGAGTTGTAAATGAACACAGCTTAAACTAGAATATTATTAAAGTCCATTTAGTTTTTATTTTTAGAACCAGTCCTTGAAATCTCAGGTAGGAAATTTGAAAGTCATATCCTTCAAGCCTTAGAGTGCCACTAATACACTTACCTGAAAACTAATATAAATTTATTAAAATTTTAGGTGATGAACAGCACAGGATTCATGATAACTGATAAATGTATTAATTCTAGATAAAAACAAGACACCCAGTAAAATTCCTTAATAACAGGGCCAGGTTTAGCCATTTTGATGCCCTAAACTGTGGGAAGCTGTATAGGCGATATTTGGTAATTGTTAAAGGAACCTCCTGTGTAACAGATGAACTTGTGAATATTTTGGCAAATTATTGCAATGTAAATTACCTAATTTATATAAAATATATTGCATAGTTAATAATAGTAAACATATTATACAACAAAAATCATGGGTTAAATTATTACTTAAATATAATAAAACTATAACAAATTTTTTAAAATTCTGATTTTGTGAGAGTCCCCTTTAAACTGTCAGGCCCTAAGCTGTAGCTTGTTTAGCATATGCCTAAATTTGGATCTGCTTAATAATCATACCTTTAAGAACATCAAGATATATATATACCCAAGTTCAGCTTCATCTGTTGATCATAAGCCTCAGCAGCTTTGTTTCCTCCAGTTACCAACATGGCCTTCCGTAGTCTAGATCATCTGCTTGAGGTTTTCAGAAATGAGTATTCCACAGGCTCAGCAGATCCAGCAGAGCTAAAAGTGACTAGTGTATTATACGAGACATCTTCACTGACTGTTTGTGGGTTTGGCGACAACAAAATCATATGTTAAGCTCTCAAAAGGTGGGGGAGATGTGCAGTGATCATGATCTAAAGAGCAACATCCAATTGAGAACAAGTGATATTGTGTGCTTGACTTTTGTCTGTAATTGAGGGTTGAGTTATGCCTTCACATTGTCATAGCAGAGATTTGTATCTACATGATTCTTGTGAAGTTTTCCAGAAAATACTATTGCATCATAGCAGGGATGGTCCTGGCTTTTAAAAAGCTGTCGCCAAAAAAATCGCCAACCTCAATATTTTGTCGCCAATTTTCAAAAAGTATCGCCAAAACAAGTAGTGTACATTTTTCCAAGTGTTAATTTAGTCTTTTAATGTACCAGGCAATGAAAATTACAAATGATGGGTTAGTTAATACTTTAATTACAACAAGCATTAACAAAATGTTACAGAGTGTTACATGAAGATCTGTCGCGATTTTAGGGCTGCCCACTTGTTGAATGCAGTTTCAAAGTCTAATTTTTCACATCTGTACATGCTAATTCTCATTAAATTCTCGAGAGATGAGATGCAGAGTTTATTTCTGATGTCAGTTTTTATGAGGCTCATCTTACTGAATCCACTTTCACAGTCTACAGTGCTGACAGGTGACACCAGTAGTCTCTCAGCAGCCCCCCCACCACCTATGGCAGGCTTCACAAAGCTTGTTGTGACTTGCCTCCTAAATCCCAAGAATGATCACTGAATGCTGTATAAATTTTCTCGACAGGCAAAATAGGACCTCCATTCCCACGAATGAAACTTAACACGAGTCAACACCTGGCAATATTGGACCGTATACATAAGCATAAATTCACACCAAATTTAGGGATTCTTTCACTCCTGTATTTTGAGAAATAAATAATTATTATTATGCAAAACTGTTCTGTTTTTTTGTGCTATTTCTTGTTGCGGAGTTTAAGTCTCTTCAGCCATAACACGGAATGATGGCAAAAGGAAAAGTTCAATGAGTAAAATGCTGCACTGGCAACAGATATAATTGTGATTGAGGTTTTTTCCATTTGCTTTGTATTTATACACAGTAGTCAGGTCATCAGTTTTCTATGAAGGTTCAGCAAAACTATTGTATTGGTATATGTAAAAAAACAAAAACAAAAAAAAACAACAGAAGGATTAGCCATTCAATTAATTGTATCTGTTCTATTCGCGTCTTCAGAAGTCGGTCAGTTGTAAGTATAGTTCGGTAGCATGATTGACTGTATCACAGCATACAGTACTCAGCCCAGATGTCAGCATAAGCAGATTATGATGTAACAATGCACTGTAAAGATGGGGTTGTCAATACGAACAAAGGATTGTTTGTGTAACTGATTGATTCCAATGCATTGCTTAGTCAAGTTTGTGGCTTCCATTCGTTCTCCCTTTTAATTTATCCAGTCCAAATCCATGATTGTATGTACAAATTAAATAACCAAAAAGTCTGTTGCCAAAAAAATCGCCAGATGGGATATTTTTGTCGCCAATAAGGAAACAAAATCGCAATTTGCGACATTGGCGAAGCCCAGGACGATCCCTGCATAGGTATGGTCATGGTCTGTATATAAAGAGGTTTAAATAAGCAATTAATAATTCCTCTTTTACGTTCAGTCTGTAAAATCATTTACAGTTGTGTACTGAAATAATTTGAAAGGAATCATTGATTTAAATTATTTGTTAGAGTTACAAAGTACATATTGGCTATTTAGACAAAAACACTACTTTGGGATTATTGTGAATTCATTAAAATATCTGGATTTTATTATGGATACTATTGGTACACCAGTACATAAAAGATTATTGGAATTCATTTGGAACATCCTAAACTTTTGAACTTGTGATAGAAAATTTAAGATGTTTTGGATTTACAATACTATAAGTGCCTCATATATTTTTGCTTTATAACTTAGAGAAATAAATTGTTTGTTAATTTTACTAAACTTATTGCATTCACTTTTTTCAGTTACTTATTTTAAGGCCAATAGACTTCGGCTAGCATTGTCCAACATTATCACCACATAAATGCACATTTATATGTGCCCACACCACATAGACACAATCACATTGGCAAAATAAAATATAACTAGTTTTGCCTTTACAATCTATTGGAAAGTGGAATATTTTCTTAATTATATGTAGGTTTTGCTTCTGTCAGTAGTTCATTGTGTGTTGGGGAGGAGATGAATGTAATACCAAAGTCATTTGTGTTCATCATTTGATAGTACTGTGGTTAAGACTTCCCTGAAGATCTTGTTTCATTTTTCTCAGCATAGAAAATAATCATTCTGCATCTGCACTGCTGTAAGGGAGTGACAAACATGTTGAGTGATGTTGCTATGTCAGTGGATGTCTTACACTACAGAATGACGGATATCAATATGGTGTTTGCAGAATGTGCAAAAAATAAAATGCTCCCCCTTGCTGCTGCATTTCACTTAGTCAAACTCCGTCCAAGAGTTCTGAAATTTAGTTTTGTGGGCTTTGCTCATTTTGCAAATGACCCATCTTTTGCTAAATCAGAGCTGCATTTCAGCATTTTGCTATAATAAAAAAGATGAACCACACTTGTACACTATACAATAAGCATTTGTCTCTGACAACAAGCATGAATGTGCTTAACTGCCACAAAGCAATATGCAGTAAGCATGGATGGCATTAACTGTCCCACAGTAATATGGAACAAGCATGGATGGGGTTAACTGTCCCAAAATAATATGGAACAAGCATGAATGGGGTTAACTGCCACAAAGCAGTACTTTAATATGCAGTAAGCATGGATAGGGTTAACTGTCCCACAGTAATATGGAACAAGCATTGATGGGGTTAACTGTCCCACAGTACCTTGGAACAAGCATGGATGGGGGTAACTGTCCCACAGCAATGTGCAACAAGCATGGATGGAGTTAATTGTCCCATTTATCTATTGACTGGTACTTCAAAATGTAGCAATCAACTACAGGGTAAACTGTCCCACAGCAATATGCAACAAGCATGGATGGGGGTAACTGTCCCCACAGCAATATGCAACAAGCATGGATGGAGGTAACTGTCACCCAGCAATATGCAACAAGCATGGATGCGGGTAACTGTCACCCAGCAATATGCAACAAGCATGGATGGGGGTAACTGTCCTCCAGCAATATGCAACAGGCATTGATGGGGGTAACTGTCCCCACAGCAATATGCAACAAGCATGGATGGAGGTAACTGTCACCCAGCAATATGCAACAAGCATGGATGCGGGTAACTGTCACCCAGCAATATGCAACAAGCATGGATGGGGGTAACTGTCCTCCAGCAATATGCAACAGGCATTGATGGGGGTAACTGTCCCCACAGCAATATGCAACAAGCATGGATGGAGGTAACTGTCACCCAGCAATATGCAACAAGCATGGATGCGGTTAACTGTCACCCAGCAATATGCAACAAACATGGATGGGGGTAACTGTCCTCCAGCAATATGCAACAGGCATTGATGGGGGTAACTGTCCCCACAGCAATATGCAACAAGCATGGATGGAGGTAACTGTCACCCAGCAATATGCAACAAACATGGATGGGGTTAACTGTCACCCAGCAATATGCAACAAACATGGATGGGGTTAATTGCCCCATTTATCTATTGACTGGTACTTCAGAATGTAGCAGCAATCATCAACAGGATAAACTGTCCCACAGCAATATGCAACAAGCATGGATGGGGTTAACTGTCCTCCAGCAATATGCAACAAACATGGATGGGGTTAACTGTCCCACAGCAATATGCAACTAACTTGGATGGCGTTAATTATCTCTAACCACTTTGGCTGCTGGAGCAGTCCACTTGTTTTTGTAATACTATAATAATGTTTTGGCACTTGTGATATAGTAAAGTTTTGACACTTGTTCTTGTGATACTATAGAAAAGTTTTGGCACTTGTTCTTGTGATACTATAGAAAAGTTTTGGCACTTGTTCTTCTGATACTATAGAAAAGTTTTGGCACTTGTTCTTGTGATACTATAGAAAAGTTTTGACACTTGGTCTTGTGATACTATAGAAAAGTTTTGACACTTGGTCTTGTGATACTATAGAATAGTTTTGGCACTTGTTCTTCTGATACTATAGAAAAGTTTTGGCACTTGTTCTTGTGATACTTTAGTAAAGTTTTTAGCACTTGTTCTTGTGACACTATAGACAAGTTTTGGCACTTGTTCTTGTGATACTATAGAAAAGTTTTGGCACTTGTTCTTGTGATACTATTGAAAAGTATTTGCTCTTTTTAGAAAATATCATTTTGTTACTACATCTGGCTGAAACTTTGCAGTTTGTTAATGTGAGAAGTTCTGATGCTCTGAGATTCACTATTGATCATTATGAGACAAAAAATATGTAATTTATATATACTTTACCGGATTCATTTTAGCGTAAGTACTTGTCAAGTTAATCTGCAAACAACAAGGATCCTGATCTGCTTTATCATAATGTGCCTGCAGATCAGGGTCTATGCTGTTTGTTCTACTGATTATTCCTAACAAACTGCACAGACCCAGATCTGCAGGCACATGTGATCTGGGTCTGTGAGTACATATGGTAACTCTGTTCTGTCAGTATTTCTGGCACTGTTCTTTTCATTCCTTTCAGACTGAAAGGTGAATACCCACCATTGACAAATTGTGAGGAGGCTGACAGTGCAGAACAATTTAATCAGTAACAAGTTGAAAAGATAATCCGATGTGTTTTCCTCTGGATGGATTTTAGTGAGTAGGTAAAGAATACGTAATAGATTCAAAGAAATGTAAAGTCGGTGTTGGATACAAGAAGAAAATCAAGTTATATATTCAAAGGAATGATTGATTGGAAATTTTCAGTTGCCCAAGTTTATGCAGAAATAAAAAAATGAATGAATTTTTAAATAAATCAACAGTTAAAAACAAGATTGTGAAAGAAAGAAGCAGCATGCTTTTATGTGGACCAATGTAGAAAATTAACTTTACAAAATTGTTTGACAATTTACTGGAAATAGATTATAACATAAATCTATCTATCTCAATATCTGGGATGTTTCTCATCAGAATGCAGTGGAAAATATATAAATGAAACATTGGAGGGGAAGGAGAAAGAAGACAACCTGGATAATTGTAAAAAATTAACAAGGCTCTAGGGAAATACTGGCAATGCAAGAAAAGCCTCCAGTCAGCAACAAAATGTTTGTATTGGTGAATCCTCATGACTTTAAATTGCTCGTTTCCTCCAAGAAGATACCATCAGTCAAATTGAAAAAAATTGATGCTGATGACAATTTCCCAATGTCAGAATTTTCTTATGTGCCAAAACGTACTGCACAGGACTGTATACTGTGTGAAATCTGTGGCTACCTATTTGTAAATGAATTCATTTTCAGGAAACATTTTGTTCATCAGTCATTTCATCACCTACAGTCATTTAAGTGTGAAAGGTGCGACAGATTATTCCAGACCGAACACTCGCTGAACCGGCATCAGGTGAATTTCAAGATTCATGCAGGCTGGAGATGTAAGCCCTACCAGTGTCACGTCTGTAGCAGTCGATTTAGTCAGATGAAATTCTTAAAGAATCACTTAAGTTTAAATAAAAAATGTATACTGAATTGTGCAATTTGTGGCCAAGACTTTTGGAAAAAGAAAATGCTGAAGAGTCATATCATTGATAATCATATAATTCCAAAAATAAAAACAAACGACGAATATTCTGTTGTCCAAAATTTTGGAATTTTACAAGGAAATACAGTTACTTGCACTAGCCATCAGAACACCATGCCATATTCTGTTAAGGGGAATTTTGGTGAAGATATTTCTATAATAAAAATTGAACCTCTTGCTATGGATACAACAGGAAATAATGTTGCTTGTCAAACAGATTCAGCCATATCACCCACCATGGAGCCAGCCAAGCCACTCGTTCAAAATCCATTTAATTCACTGGATTTAGAAAATGTGGTGAATCTTATGGAATATGATGGAATGTATGTACCTCCAAATGATCATCCAGCAATGCAGAATACATCACAATCAACCACTGGGGCAATTTCTTCACTCCAGTACCATCATCCAGCAGTACAGAATATATCACAATCAACCACTGGGGCAATTTCTTCAGTACCACTTCAGTACCATCATCCAGCAATACAGAATACATCACATTCAACCACTGGGGCAATTTCTTCAGTACCACTTCAATACCATCATCCAGCAATACAGAATACGTCACAATCAACCACTGGGGCAATTTCTTCACTTCAGTACCATCATGCAGCAATACCTCAGCTGATGGCAGAAAAACATTCTTTTCAAATAAAGGACACTCACAATCCATTTAGCAGCTACTCATTGAGGTCTATGACAAATGATTTTGTACATAGCCAACACCAGCATGCAGTATTATTGGAATCCTCTACAGAGGAACAGTTTCTTCCCAGAAAAGATACTTCCAAGTCACAGGACACCGTTACAATGTCTGCAAATAGTCAAGTCATACAATACAATTCCCAGCAATCTCTTTTCCCAAATTCGTTTTCTGTAATGGAGCAGTCTCTGGTGCAAAACAGTCACAGGGTATTGAGTGACCTATTAAAAAAGCCTCCGTTGATTGCTACATCAAGTTCTCCTGCGCAAAACCAATCACAGCAGTTTTTATTTCCACAGGTCAATACAGAAAGAAGATCTCCGCCTCTGAAGCGAACTCCACAGTCAGTAACCAGCACAGAAGGGGATCAGGTCATGAAGTGTTTTGTTGAGATACCCCAAGATCAGACAGGTCATCAGATGTGCGAGGAGAAACAGTTTGTATTACCACCCAGGCTTATAGAATTCCATAAAGCGTTTGATAATTGTTCAACTGGGGCAGATGACCAAATTTGTAGTCTTCCAAAAAATACTTCCCAAAACAACCTGCCTAAAGAGAGGGAAGACCAGTCTGAATATGACACATCTTTATTGGTCACTAGTGTGCCAAGCGGTTCCCAAGTAGTCATTCAGAACAAAATCTGTAATATCACACCCTGCTGTGTATGCAAAAAGAAATTTATTTACAACCCTGGGTCTGATCAGCATATAGTAAATATATTCCAGTGCACCAAGTGCAAAATAATGTTCAGTCAGGAAGAAGAAGTATTAACACACAAGTGTGACAAAACGGATGTGCCCATTTCATCATACAGTATAAAAAACAAAAAGACTGTTCAACCAAATGAGCTTGATACAGTTTCTGGAGCCATTGGTCAGTCAGAGGAATTACAAAAAAGGTTCACATCTGAGCTTGCTATTGCTGCCCAGCAGAGTGTTTATGAAGCAACAAAGAATTGTCATTTATCTAAAGATGCATTTGCTGCTAGAACAAGTGTATCAGACCATTGCTGTCAGTCCTGCAGGTCCCTTATTGTAAATGTTCACAAGCCCCAAACACAGCCCACAGTGCATCTAATAGATGACCCTTCTCAGTTACAAATGATTCAAAATTTGAGTGGAAATGCAATAAGTTTACTATTCAAATCAGGAAGTTCATTTGATCAACATCCTTCCAATCGTTCTGCTGCTGATTTGCATTCTTGGCTCAAAACAATTGATTCAAGCCATAGAAATAGTACCATGCATCAAGTCCCAGAATGTCTGCAACAGACAACATTTGATTCAAGCCTTGAAACAGATAGCATAAAAAATGTTTTGGAATTTTTAAGACAGAAGGTAATAGAAAAGATAAGAAACCATATTTCATGCTTAATTGATCAATCCTACAAAGAAAATAATTCTATCCAGAGCAAACAGTCATTCCCTGCTGACAGCACCAAATGTTCAGATCCGGTGAGATATAAGCAAGACAACATGTCTGTATGGAATGATACTCCCATGGAAGTTACATCAGACAGAAATCAAACATTTTTAGTGGGAATGGCATGTAACATGACAGATACCTCGGGGAATCAAGGAGAGGACAGTTCTCAAGAAAATAAAAATGCCCAGATAATCAGTACAAGTCAGATTAAGGAAGAAGTTATTGACCCAGCTGAGGAACAGAGATTAAGGGGAACATCCACTTCTGATCAGGCTAGTGAAATGGGTGAAGGACTCTTACATCAGATGAAAGAAGCTGCAGAAAGGTCCAGTTGTTCAAATCCCACAGAGTTGATTAAAGGGGACGAGTTTGTTGTTATTTATTCCCAAAAGCAGATTGAAATATCAGAGGAAAAGCCAGCTCAGATGGATTCTCTGGATTCAGTGGAAAGATTAGAGAAGCCAAAGTTGATCAGTCTCTTGGGTGGAATGGAAGGTACATGTGAAGGGGTTGTTTGGACAGATTCTACTGGTCAGATCAAAGTATTTTCTCAGAATTGTAACGAAATTGAGACGGATAGTGACACTATTACTGTAAGCAATCCAGACATTGATTTTCACTTTATTGAAAGCCCAGAAATGGATGTTTGCACAGTAGATGATGAATTTATTATAGAATCTGACTTTGTTGAAAATACTTCAGTCTTACCAGAGGGTTTTGTTTATGTGGAAAATTTGTGAGGAAACAAGTGGTTCAATCGAGCTTCACCTACCCTGGATCCAGTATTTGTGGAATATTTTGGCTGGTAGAACAGTTTTGGTATAAGTTTGGTTAAAGTATCAGACTGAAGAAAGATGTGCTAAAATTAGGCATTTTCAGCTCATGAGTAGCTTTGTAATGAACAAATTTCATAAAACCCACAAAGATATGTGTTAGTTTTATGTAGGAACAGTTTTACACAATATTCGCTTTCACTGAATTTGATCAATAAACTTTCTGACACTGCTTTCTTGTTTTGACTCTTTCTCTCCCTTAAACACACACATACACACATACAAACACAAATGCACAGAGACACACACAAATACATTGCATACACAAACACACACACACACTTGTTTACTACAACAATTACATTACCTTGCTTCTGCTATTTCCGCAGGAAAAATATGAACAAAAGTAGTGAAAGTGAGAGTGTCGTACATTTACTTTTTTGGATGTATTGTCTTAAGAGTTCTCTCTTGAGGAACTGTATCACTGCCAGATAAATGCCACCTTCTTTGCAATTAGACACAGCCTTATAAGATGCTTAGGCAAAACCAGTCTACTGGACTGGTTTTAAAATTTGGATAGAGGATATATATATTTATAGTATGTATGCTGTATCAGTGATATACCACAAGATGCATAAATATTTCATTAAAATGCAATAAGGTTTGCACAGTTTCCTTTTAATGAAAAATTTATACAATGAATGGTGTATCATTGATACAGCATACATACTGTACATATATTTTATTTATATCATGCACAAATACATGTATTTGCCTTTTGAATGGAGTTAAGATTTACTTCAGAAGCTATGTGTTGACCAAGTGAATGAACTCACTTCCCCGAGTGTGTCCGCTGCAAAATGAAGTTCTATGCCTTTTGTGGCTATTCACAATCACCTTTGCATATTGATAAGTTGATTGTTTTCTTTTTTTAGTTTATATTTTTCTTCAAATTGATTAAATCAATACACACTTATGATTTAAACATAAAAGATGGTTTTAATGATAAAAGTAGAGCACTACAAACACATGGTTAGCTATGCCATTCATGCACAGGTTCACAGAAATTAATGTGGAATAGAAACTAAGCAAAATGATGAACCAACAAGACATAATTAAAATATTTTATTATATTTACAGTTGATCTAAGTTAATATTCTGCTTTAGTAACAGTACCATTGACCATAAACTCCTCTCTCTCTTGCTGGTCAGTTTGACTTTAAAACTCTCACTCTCTCATCCTTTGGTCAGTTTGACAACTTTTACCATCATTCATAAGTCCAGAGACATTGCAGGATGACACAAGTAAAAATCCTCTATGCTCATCATTTCAAAGATTTTAGCCCACATCTTGCTATGATGGTCCAGAGATATAGAGAGAGAGAGGGTGGGGGCTTTGGACATTTTCATATTTAATTGATAATAATTGATGTTTAGTACATTATAGTATGTTTAAGAAACAACAACAAAACATGAAATACATCATAGTATGTGTACCACGTAACCGAGAAATTTACCATATAATGTTGACATGGTTTGCAACTTTGTATCTTTGATAAACACTAGATAAATCTCAAGGAAAGTGCACTCATATTGTTACGACAAACCATATTCTTGTAGGTTACCAGGAGTAATTTATATTTCAAGGTTTTAATCTAGCCAAATTCCTTTTCTCTCGCGCTCTACATTTCTGCCTAGTTTGTCCGTTATTCATGAGAGGGGAGGGGGGAACAGAAAGCAGAAAGGATTGTGATGAAAATGTGTACTATATTGATTTCATTTAGAAAAAGAGGATTATTAATACTTTTTGTCGTTATTTTCATATGTCACTAATGATTAATGTATGGAAATTGATCATTGATCAAAAATCAACTGCAGACGTTCGCGAGAATGTTTATATATGTATTTATTGCGCCATGGGCAGATCACGATTTGGTATACCAATAGTTTTGGTATATCAAATTGCTTTATACCAACACTTTAAATGCCATGTTATTTTGATGTATATGGTGTGTATAGATGCACAAATCAATTTCATAATTTGTTTTTAAAAATTTACATTTAAAAAAAAATCTTTTAATCTTTTTTTACCCAGGAGGAAAAAAGAGCTTACGATAGGCAGCAAAAAAACAGGGATGGTTGACAAACCGGAAACATACTTCTGCCTTATAATATTATTCTTGGAAGAATGGTAAAAGAAAATAAGTTTGCCACACACAAAAAAACAAACTTATTCTATTCAGTTTTCTAATGTAATTATGTTCATCGGGTACCAATCAGTATTTATACAGTTATATTTTTGGCAAATTTTCAAGTTGTTTTTAGTACTCTTCCTACATTATTTTATTTGGGTGTGCCTTCCAGCTATAGTTCTTTATAATTCAAAGCTCGTGCTTGGGTTTAAAGTCATATTTCAGCACAAGATTGGCTATACATGGCAGCCAGTATGAATGGTGGAAGAACCCAGGAAAACCCCCGAAAGAATCACTGACCCACATGAAGCTAGTGGCAAGCTTTCTCATGCACCCACATTGCCCAAGCCCAAGACTTGAACCCATGAAGACAGAGGTGAGATGAAGTGATCCCTAACAGTGATTGCTTTAGACAACTTGGGCATTCGGGACCCCCAGCTCCATGATGAATCTTACAAAAATATACCCAAGGGAATACAACAAGTAATGCTCGAGCAAATAATTTTTTTTAAAGTTACAAAAAGGTCCAGGGCCTTTATTTGTAACAGTCCCAATATGCTATCATTTCAGCCCATGACACTTCAGAACCCACTGAGATGCAATGCACCAGTGTCAATATGCATTCATGTTTCTTGCTATCCTTTAAATATTAATCTATTATATAAACACCTGTCACCAAAGTTTTTTATATTGCTGAATTGTATTTCCCAATGGATGAGATGGGGTGAAGATATAATATACAATTTCCTATGGCATTTTAAGAGTCTGTTATTAGTTTAATATACAATTTCCTATGGCATTTTAAGAGTCTGTTATTAGTTTAATATACAATTTCCTATGGCATTTTAAGAGTCTGTTATTAGTTTAATATACAATTTCCTATGACATTTTAAGAGTCTGTTATTAGTTTTTGTTGTAGTAGAAGCATATGTGTTTACCCCCAAAGGAGTTTTTTGAGGTCAACCAATTTCTTGGAAGAATAGGTTATTTTGTGGGTTTTTTTTATACATAAATCAGAGCAAGAAAGTATTTTGAAGGCTTTAAAAGAAATGGTTCTAAATTTAAATTTAAGGCCTGACCCACCCTCCCAGTTAGATGGTAGGTCCCTAGTGCGTGCTATACTACCCACAGGTCACTAGCAGCAGAATAACTATTGGCAGTTTGATAGAGCATGGTTTATATAATCAAGGTCACTTACTTTGGTATGCTTTGAACTCTATATATGGTCAAAGACTGTGATGGATGCATCTGGAATAACATGCCACATAAAGCAGGCACTAATCAGTATGTACATGTTGTAACACAGGGGACATAACTGATCATATCTCATTTTTGGTTGAAAATTGGCCAGGAAACAATAGTCATTCTGGGCCAACTCATTTATATTTCTGTAATGGTTAGTGATATTGACAATTTCAAGAGCTGCAAACCAGCAATCAGTTAGTGTCTTTGACTGGAAAAATGGCAGCAAAAAAGTTTTGTACAGTATACCTCTTGCTGCCAAATGACAGTGGAAAGAGTCACCATCTCTGGATAAAGGACCTCAGCTACTGGAGTTACAAGTTACAAGTATAATGGCCACAAGATATCCTGTCTGCTGCCAGTGTCTCCATGTTTTCAGTTACAAAAGACTCATAGTCACAAAAAAAAGTGTATTCTTACTTGAGTCAGGAAACAACAATCTATTCTTAAAGAACCACCTCTCCCAAGTCTAATGGTTCCAGGAATAACAATAATATATACAGGGTGCAAAAAGCTTGTAACCCTGAGCTGAAAGCAGAAATGTAATCCTGAGTCAGTCAGTCGTAAAATATAGGTCACATTGGCCTTCTTTTGCTGTATAGGTGTGATAATAACAGAGATGCATAAAAATCATTTAGTTGTTTGGTTCTAGCAGGATTTCTGCGTGAGAAATAAACTTCAAGCACCAGATTTAATCAAAGTCAGTGAAGCATGAAATAAGGGTCACAGTGATACACATGTATACCTTTGTGATTATGGTGTAATAATCATCAGAATGCATCCCACCACCAAGTTTGATGATTCCAGGTCTAACAATATGTTTACATGTTTGAGTAAAGCCTCTGTGTAGGTTTTCAACCACCCTTTTGGGAAAAGGCAGAGATAAAGTGCATTTTTTTTTTATTTTTTTTTTTTAAGTAGGGAACATCAGACATAGCGAAGCTTTTCTCTACTTGCATATCTGCTCCTTCAGTCCAGAAAATTTAAATAGCTGATTGTGCAAATTGGGTCACTAGGCCTTTGGTTAAAATTTTTTCTAATACTATTCATTCAAACTGTTAGATACTGGTTTCTGTATTTGTGTCACCCTCCACATCGAATGGCACAGCAGCATCATTTGTTCAACAGTAAAAGATTTTGATGCTTTCCAACCAATCATTTCAAAGCATTTCTATTTTTAACTACTGTAGCCATATTTGATGGCAAATCAGTATAATTTTATATAAAATTGAAAGCTCTTCATTCCAAGATGATTTTTGTAAATTTTGGTCAAATCCTTTGGAGCAGTCATTTAAAGGTTTTTCTACTTTTAGTAACAGCTGCAAACATTTGATAGCAGATTCACATCATTTGTGCAAATTGAAAGCCCTACATGCCAGAATGCTCTGAAAGCCCTACATGCCAGAATGCTCTGCAAATCTGAAAGCCCTACATCCCAGAATGCTCTGCAAATTTGAAAGCCCTACATGCCAGAATGCTCTGCTAATTTGGTTGAAATATGATCACTGAATTTAAGTAGTTTAAAATGGTAAATGTTGATGTACGATTGACAGTTCATGCTGGAGGCAGGGCCATACTGTAAGCTTAATTCGGTAAATGTTGATGTACAAATAACAGTTCATGCTGGAGGCAGGGCCATACTGTAAGCTCACTTGATCTTACAGCCAGATTACCAAAGGTCAAGTGAACTAAAAATAAGGACACAAGAAGACAATATTAGTTTAAAACTGGCAATGTATTAATCAAGGCAGAAAGGAAGAATACAACTATTTATGACTGTACATCATGCTGAAAAATGAATATTCTCATACTTTTCAAACTAGTGCAAACTTCACACAAATGCCTGCACATTTCATTACCTTCCAATGACAGCACTGATGCCATGTCACAGGCCCAAGTATTAAATATATTCTGGGCCTGAGTATTATTCTCTTCTGGAATCAAGTCTTTAGCATTTCATATATTCATGATAATAAAAAAAAAGTGAATTGCACATTATTTGCCATGCCATATCTAATAGTTCTCTATGTAGATAACTGAATTTTTGTGCAGAAACAATTTTTCTTCTTTCAGTCAAAAAGACCTTGACTTTTCACCACTGCAATCAATAGGCTTCTTCCTTATCCCAAGTACAAGCTAACCACAAAGTTTACTCTGGGTATGTGATGAAGTAGTACTAACGTTATTTTGCAGAAACCATTTTTTTTCTTCAGTTATTGTGACCTTTGAATCCAAAATTGATCTCCCACCTTTATCCTAGGTGTGAACCATCCATAAAGTTTCATTTTTTGAAGTACGAATTGCAGAACTTAAGTTACTGTACACAAACAGTTTTAGTCTCTTAGTCAAGGTCACTGACCTTGACTGACTCTTCCCTGCTGCAATGGTATTCCATCCAAAGTTTGGTAACCACAGAAGATGGTGAATTCAAGGTAATGTATAGAAAGCATTTGTCTTCTTTCAGTCTGAATGACACTGAACCTTTAGAGCTGAAAATTAATAGGATTCTTCCATTGCATGCCAATGACAAAGTTAACCATAGATCAGCGCTGTCCAACCTGTGGCCCACTGGCTGATTTTAAATGGCCCTCCAGAGCTCGAGCAATTTTTTGTGCATTTATGTAAAAAAAAAGTCCATGGCCTACTTTCACAGTATATCTTCTTAACCAGGTAAAAAAATTTTGAATAATTTTTTTTTATAGTCGTTGCTTCTAAGTTTTCTGCTGTGGCCTTCGGCTTCAAGAAAAAAGGTTTAGTGGCCCATGGTGTCAAAAAGGTTGGAAAGCACTGCTGTAGATGGTGGAAAACTTACGTTACTGCATGGATACTATCTGTAGTCTTCCAGTCATGGTGACCTTGACCTTTGACCTTAAAAATTAATTCACTATTTCCTTACCCCAAGTGCAAGTCATCCACAATGTTTGGTAACTATATATGTCGGGAAGCTCTAATTATTGTGCAGAAACAGTTTCTTCTTGCAGTTAGCAACCTTGACCTTTGGATTCTGAAATTGATAGGTTTCTCCCGTAACCCACGTGTAAAATATCAACAAATTTGGTAATTGTAGAGCACAAATTGTTGTACATGTACCTTTTTCTTTTGGTCAGTGACAATGACCTTTCAGCTCACAATCGATTGTATTCTCCCTTACCCCCAATGTAAGCTATCTACAAAGTTTGGTGACTGTTGACACTCGTTCTTATGCAGAAACTTGGTCGATAACAGGCAGACAGACAACATAATAAGCTGTCTTAAAAATGAACTATGACTACTCTGACTCGATTACTAATGAACAAAAAGATAGTTCTAATTCGTCTTTTTGTGATTACGAGATTAATTTAAATCATTCACATAACTTATTCTGTTTTAAATTGTGATATTTACTAACAAAGAAACATCAATTCACATTGACTGATTGCATAATAACGTTCTGGTCTGAATATGACTAGCCTAAATCAAACCAAAAGGAAGAAAAATAATTTTACAAAATTAAAAATACACAAATGAATGTAACGACATTGTAGGTATAAGCATAGCAGCAGTTTAAAAATCTGCCCATGAAATCAATGCGTTTTACAGTCGTGACAATACATTTTGGATAGCATGCAAAAGCGTATATACTTTTTACTTAAACAGATCAATCAGCACTCCAAATGTATTACATTTCATTCATTACAGCATGATAGTTAAAAATTCTCAAATCGGCAGCATAATTCACATGAAGTAGCCTAGATTATTGGTTTCAAGATCTCCAAAATGATGTACTAATTTACAAACACGTTTCAAGATTCCACTGCTGATGTATTGACTTATTCATGCACACGTATTTCAAGATTCCACTGCTAATGTATTGACTTATTCATGCACTACTTGTGTGCAATATTTGCAAAGATGGGTTAAATGACGGTTCCATCATTTCTTTCTCGAGTTGTATTTTTTTTCTTCAGATCCATTTGTTATTATAAGAAATTGAAGGACACATTTTACAGGATCTGTGAAGTCAGGAAGCATGAAAATTAATAACTACAGCCATTATTATACATGTACTTTGTAATGTGTAATCTATAATCTATTTTCATGCTTCATGATTTAAGTTGTTATTGCTGCTCAAGAAAATTTGTAGAATGATTGTGATACACTTTCATATTGTCAGCTGATACCCTGAATATTCAAATTAAAATTGTCTATTAGATACATAGAAGCTGGACTAAGTTCCAAAATTACATACAATAGTGTACCCTTAAAAAATTATTTAAAAAATTAAAATAGTTCAGAGACAGCAAAGGATCAGTTTTTCATATAATCTAATGATCCTGTTAGAGTGAAAAGTGAGTAGCCACATATGCAAACATAAGAGGAAAATGGACATCATAGCTATTTCTAAAGAAATTTGTGACAAAAATAATAAAGAAAATGGTACTCGCACATCAAGTACTTGGTGTTTGATCCCTTGGCCCTGATTTTAGCAGTAACAGCCTATGGTCAGAAGGTTATGACTGATTGAGAGTATCAGATATCTGGAAAAACATTAATCAGGTCTAGATTATATAATTTCATATAGTCTTCTTTTCAAACTTGGATTAATTCCTTTGCCATATATCCTCAATAATGCTGAGTTTGTGTCTGGGTATTGGACAGTTTGCCATATATCCTCAATAATGCTGAGTTTGTGTCTGGGTATTGGAGAGTTTGCCATATATCCTCAATAATGCTTAGTTTGTGTCTGGGTATTGGACAGTTTGTCATATATCCTCAATAATGCTGAGTTTGTGTCTGGGTATTGGAGAGTTTGCCATATATCCTCAATAATGCTTAGTTTGTGTCTGGGTATTGGACAGTTTGCCATATATCCTCAATAATGCTGAGTTTGTGTCTGGGTATTGGAGAGTTTGCCATATATCCTCAATAATGCTTAGTTTGTGTCTGGGTATTGGACAGTTTGCCATATATCCTCAATAATGCTGAGTTTGTGTCTGGGTCTTGAAATGTTTGCCATATATCCTCAATTATGCTGAGTTTGTGTCTGCATCTTGGACAGTTTGCCATATATCCTCAATAATGCGGAGTTTGTGTCTGGGTCTTGAAAAGTTTGCCATATATCCTCAATTATGCTGAGTTTGTGTCTGGGTATTGGAGAGTTTGCCATACATCCTCAATAATGCTTAGTTTGTGTCTGGGTCTTGGACAGTCTGCCATATATCCTCAATAATGCTGAGTTTGTGACTGGGTCTTGGACAGTTTTGATAATGATTATGTATTTTATCATTTTTCAACTATTTTGTCTTCCTAAAAATTTCGTCCAAACAATTATCTACCTGGAAGGTGCATTCCCTATTTGGGAACTCTGACATAAACTCTCCCAAAATTTTCATCAAATATATTAATACACTTGTAATACACTTCCTACAAATAATTCTAAATGGCATCTTGTTGCAACTCATCAGGTTTTCTCAGAACACAAACTTTTTTATCTTTACCCGAAGCAATTTTTGTTTCATTAATTCTGGCTATTTAGTTTTCAAATGTCCATTTTTGTTCTAATTTAGATCATAACATATGCAATTAATTCTTATATGTTGCAATCAACACTACAAAAAAGTACATGATCACTCCCTTTTTCTCATTCTGGTCTCCCACTTTAAACATTTTCAAAAGTTTATGAATTTAGAATTTGGTATCCCAGTTATTTCAAATATTTCCTCGTACACGAAATTTCTTGGTTAAATGAATATTCATCTGCTTCTGACCATCTGTCAAGTACTTGCCATGAAGTGCCTATCATCTGTAAGTACTTGCCATGAAGTGCCTACCATCTGTTAAGTTCTTGCCATGAAGTGCCTACCATCTGTCAAGTACTTGCCATGGAGTGCCTACCATCTGTTAAGTTCTTGCCATGAAGTGCCTACCATCTGTCAAGTACTTGCCATGAAGTGCCTACCATCTGTTAAGTACTTGCCATGGAGTGCCTACCATCTGTCAAGTACTTGCCATGAAGAGCTTTGTTTTGTTTACATCACGAGGGACATCTAAAAAAAAAAACACTTCCTACCAATTTACAATTTCAAACCACACTCAAGATTGCTGAATAGTGATCCATTTATAATTAGACTTGTGGAGTAATTCTTTATATGCTGTGACAATTTGTAATAAATTTTCATTAAAATGTTGACTCTACTTACCCTGGTGGCTACTCATTTTTAACCTAGTATGTGTAAGCTCATTTAGAGAAAAATATGATGGATAATTACAATTTTCATTACAACTGAATGTAACAACCCAAACAAATTACAAAAATGGCATTAATTCAACTATCAAACTGTTAACTAAGACACTAAAAGTTGCAACAAAAATCCAACTTGCAAATGATGTCACAATAAACTGAAAATTTAGCTGCAACTCAGATTTTGTGAACTGATCATGAATGAACAGCTATTTCATATAATCATTTATACTGCAATCAAACTTAAATTTCACATTATTGTTAGCCATAGCTCCTATTTCTACATGAAAAAGTAATTTTAAATTTATATGTGATTGGATTGATGGATAGATATATGCAATAATACAATGTATTTATTACAAAGTTACAAATTCTTGTACAATCCAAGAAACATGATAAGAATTCTATGTCTTTCTTGCTTTCCAACCCAATAAAGAAAGAAAGAAAAACGTTCATACTAACCACTAACAATGCACGACAGTCAGTGGGAGTGTTGGAATGAATGGATACACTGGGCAAAGCTTCCTGCTTCATCAGTACAAGTATGATAGCCGTAAGATTTTGGGTTTATGACCATACTGAAAATCATACGGGTTTTCAAATGACATTTTGCAACAAGGATCTATAAGGTGTACTGATATGTAATAGCAGTCATTCTACTGTCTACATATAATGGCATCTCTATCAGGGTTTTTGACTTGTGAACCAAATCTTAACCATTGTTGATGCTAATGCTGTCACCTACATCACCACTGTAAAGAGCGACACCTGTGCATCTCTTTTGCAAAAGCAAGGGAGACAACAAAACATCAAGATCACCTATTTAAATGTACATGCTAAAATGCAGCAACTTTCAACTTGAAATATAAATTCAAATTTTTTACATCAGACAAATATATAACAATGATTAACATCTAAGTCGACTTAAAACATAATGTCATGAATATGATATTCTAACACAACAGCTCATTAATACATTTTTTCACTGGTTGAACACAAAAATCTGTGGCAGTAAAAGCCACAATGTACTGTATGAAACTTCCAATGCAATGTCAAGACTCTCTCTGGTGTGACTATGATGAAGTGCCACAGAATGACTGATGTCATGACTACGTGATGAAGTGACATAAAGAATTCATTGTTTGCTATTATTTGTACAGCAATTTCTAAAATGTTTTAAGATTGGAATTGCAGTATTGTTCATGAGGGTTTGAGAATGTTAATGGTGTTTTTACTGTTGGAGATTTACCACTTCCTCTGATGCATTGCCAGTAAAAATTGATTTGCAGCTGTTAAAACCCATCAACGTATGAAATCCTCAAATAATACCAGTCATCGATTCGAGTGGAATGGTGCTTTTACTATTGAAAATATTCGTTTTCCTAGCTTCATTGAGGCATCTTTGCCAAAACTCAACCAGCAAATAGTACAACCACCATTACCTTCCTAAATCAGCATACAAGGCTATCATCCATGTTGAGCCGTTTCTAAAAAGGTGAACTTACATGACAATATGAGAGGAAAGTAAAAATGTGTAATTTACAATATATGCAAGAATACAAGTGCAAAATAATCAGCTGAATAAAATTATACACAATCCACAATAACAATATTTACAGCATATTAAATGGTAAAATTACATATGACAAGTGCATCAATGCTTTCCTTGTGTACAAATGCTTTGTTCACTTTTTAAGAAATTTAAATACACTTGAAATGTACATGTATGTACCCATATTTTTCCTTCAATGTAATGCCCAAGCTTCTGCAAATTCTAAAATCACACAAGGTTCATTGTACCTGATCATATGATCACCTATGAATACAACCAATTACAAAGTGTCTTGACCCTTCCATACTGTCAAAATATGTTGTTATATTCAGCTAAGTGATGCTACATGCAAGTTATCAGTTGAAACAAAAAAAAACTTGACAAACCATTTTTAAAAGAATTTCAACCAAATTAAAAAGAAGCATTTATACAAACATTGGAAAATGTTTAACAAAAACGATATTCATAAAAGCACCCAAGAATTCCTGCACAATCATTATGAAGAAAAAGCATATTTTAAATGATTAATTTGATTGGTTTTCAAATCCAAGGACTTTAAATGGAGTTAAAATTGGGGTGTGCAGCTAGAACATGCAACATGCTAAGACAACAACTGAATAAGGCTAATAAATAAGTGGTTCTACTCAAAAGTCTAAAAATATTAATAATATTAATATAGAACATCACCAGTTCCAATTCATATTTTTCATTACTGACTGATTTGACTTGGGCAATCATCGGCTTTACCAAAACATTGTTTTATTCTCACTTAATTAAATTCCTTTTCTAAGTAATCTGAAATAAATGTATTACTTATTAATACATATGCAAGAATGCTAAACACATTGACTTACTTCATGTTAATATGAACAACCATTGCATGAGATTCCTCTCATTTGATTGGTCTACACAGAATTATTAACTGAAAATAGACCAATCAAATGGGTGGAGAATCCCATGTAGATGTAAACTCATATTCCCCTTACATTATTTTTGTGGTAGCAATGAAGGTGGATGAATTTGTTCAGTGCAATGCAGGAGATATGAAAGTAGATTATACTGGTTGCATTTAACCAATAAAAATGTATATATAAAAAATCCACTCTGTAAGTGAGATTGGTTTGATTTGTTGCTTTATAGTACAGTAGCACAAGTTGGTTATTTAAAGCCAATAGGACTGCAGTATCTAGCTCAAGGGCACATTGTGGCAACTGAAGTGAGCTGATCTGATAGTAGAATTCAACTCAAACCCTCTCAGTGTTAAGTCCAGCACACAAACCACCAAGCCACTGCAGCCCAGGCCTCTTATGACACAGAAAACATCAGGCCTATTATACACCATCAAACCCAAGGGGGTGGGGAAGGGTAGAGAGCATTATCTGCTGATATGATACTACCAAAGGTAAGCAAAATGACTGTCCATCTTTGCTTTTTCATGCTGTGCAAGGCACAATCAACAAAAGAATGTAAGCACTATCTAACATCCTGTAATGGTTTACCAACTTCAAATGTTTGTTGGACTCAATCTTGTATTTCTAACAAGCCTTTAAACTCAATAAAATCTCTCTTGTCCATATAGTACAAAATCCCCAAAATATATTGTGGCTACTAACATTTGTAAGGTATCATTCTAAACCATATTAAAGAACATCAGAAGAAACATTCTGATCAAAGTACAAAGCTGAATCTTGATGTATAATGGAGTAAAATCACTTTAAGCATGAACTCTGTTATTGTCAGATTTCTAATAAAAAGATCTTAATAACATTTTCAAAACCCATTACACAAACTTACAAAATTTGCATTGTATTAAATCAATTAAAGTCAAATCTTATATGAGATGACAACTTTAGTGATAAAGTGTTTTATTAATATAAATATCGCAGAAATACTTGACCTACTGTTGCAACAGCTTCGTAAAAACTTATTTGGTAACATTCAAGTCAAAACCGTCATCTTCCGATAATCAACAACAAAGCTAATATGTTGGTTTTAACAGTACTTTTATGCCATGTAAATTGGAGCAAGTGGCTTTTTCAAGGAGACACTGTGCAGATGGCCTGGGTGGGTTATGAACCTGCAACCCTAAGTTCAATGTGCAACCAAATGAGCTACCATGAATCCCTCACATGTTCAATAAATTAATTTTCAAACATGATTTAGTAGTTGTGAAAAAATTTACTCACACCAAAGCTTCCCTTTTAATTTTTTTAATTTATCAAAACACAACAGTTATTGATACTAGCTATGATAAATGATCATGATTTTTTAAAAAAAAATGATTGCTTTGAAGTGGAACACTATGATCCCAGGGATAGCTATTTGAAAAAACTGAATAGTTGTAAACTTTTAGGATGCATCCAATCAATTTTATAAGGTCATTTCATTTTATAGAATCATTTTTATTTTCATTTTTTCAGAACTTATCAACATAATATTCAAATAACAGAATCAACATTGTAGTTATTCCATGGTTAAATTGGGAAAAGACCAAATATTTGCATCAAGGCACTGTCGACAACCAGGTGTTCTAATAAGCAAAGCCACCTGGTTCTCCACAATAATGGAGAATAAATAATTTGATGTGTTCCATAAAAAAAATAGAATGTTTTATGATCAGATTTATCTAAGGGTTACAGGAAAAGCAGCTGTCATCAATTCCTGAAGACACTGATTTTGCTTAATCAGGCTCATTCATTTTGAAATAGTTATAAAATGAGTTTCACGTATATTACTACATATACTGGCATGGGATTGTATGGAATTTTCCCTTACTTGAAACAAAAGACTATTTATGTTTGACAGGAAATGGACCCAAAAATCCTTTCAAAAAGAATAAATGGGTTACTAGAAATAAAAAAGCAATTGGATAAGAAATTAAAATAATTTGTTTTGATTTCTGTTATCTTCTTAATTTCAGCAGGTGTACGTTCAGGACAAATAGAAAAAAAGCATGCATCGATTTTAGGATTTAAGTTACTGAAGCTGAAAATTGTACTAACTAGATACAAACTTATTCTACAGTTGTTGTTTTTTTTTCCACCATGTCCCTTGCATGTTACACTGAAACATTAAAATTTGATTTTTCCTTGAAGAACTCTATCAACAGAGATATATCTCCGACTTTACTCCGACTGCTGACTCTCCAGAACGATAACAATGGGTTGATCACTAGTGGCAGACTGGTACAGGTTTCTGAGTGCCTCAATTTTCTCCAACTCAGCTAAATCAACTGTTCCATCTTCTCCAATATTTATGCTGAAATTTTCTCCAATCTCTGTACCATCACCTGAATGGGCAAGGATCTGAATGTTCCCTTCACTGTCGGTATGAATATGTCCACCACTGACCTCCTGAGTGATGACTTCAATATGACCAGTTCCATCACCCTGACCTGCCTCAGCAAGGGCTTGCTTGATAACATCCGTTACAGTCTGTACTTCACTTTCGCTGATTGTATTGGAATAGACTGAATTAGTACCAGCAACAATTTCCTGCGTGTAAACCTCTTGACCGTCGGTATCTGTCGAAGCATTGGACATCTGCACTGTTTGAGTGGAACCCTCTTCAAAAGGTTGTGCAAAGACTTGAATGTGACCTGTAGAATCTCGTCTGGTGTGAACCTCAATGGCACCACTTGGAATCTCTATGCTTTCTGATTCCTCTTCCTCTTCAGAATCATCAGCCTCCTGTTTGATGTCCTCAGGATTTGTGAATGTCTGTATCACCTGTCCATGACTATTGACATATATCACTGATGATTTAAACTCCTTGCCAATAATTCTGGTTTTCTTCCAGCCCGTGACTTGCCCATCTTTCGGACCAATAAACTGAACAGTCTTTCCTCTGATCACACTGTGAACACTATTCATGTGTCTCTGGAGTTTGCTGTTTGTATAGAATGCCTTTGGACAAACATTGCATTGAAAAGGCCTTTCATTCTTGTGTGTCCTGATATGAGCTGCCAAGTGCTGGCGTTCAACAAAAGATTTTCCACAATCTGTGCATAAATGCGGTTTATTGCCAGTGTGGACATACATATGGCGACGGAGAAGCTCTTTGGAGACAAAACGTTTTCCACAAAATTTGCACCCAAATGGTTTTTCTCCAGTGTGCCGCCGCAAGTGCTCATTAAAATAACCTTTCTGTGTGAACCCATGCCCACAGTAACTGCAGATATATGGCTTAATCTTTGCATGGATGAAGGCATGTTGTCTATAGCAAGTTTTGGTACGGAATGACTTTCCACAATCTGTGCACGTGAATGGTCGGTCCCCTGAATGGATAGACATGTGTTCCTGCAAAGTGCGTTTTTCCATGTAACTACTGCCACAGATGTCACAGGTGAAGATGCTATCATCGGAGTGAACGTCCATATGCTCGACCAGTTTGCATGCAGTCTCATACTCCTCATCGCAGCGCGGGCAAAAATAAGGCAATTTCTGGTTCTCAAGAGTGATGTACTTAATCTGGTTTTCCTTCTGTTCCTCACCTCCCTCCTCGGTTTGTGTTGAAACATTCGTCTCATCTCCTTCTACACCATCAAGATCATCAGTTTCTGTAGATTTTTCATCCACTGACACATTGGGATTAACTTCTGCTAGTGTCATGTCATCAGTAATAACAACGGACTCCTCTACCTGCTGACTTCCTGAGATGAGCTTTTCAACATTCTCCTCACTCAAAACGACCTCCCCATCTATTTTTGCTGGAACAATCTTTTGTCTCCTACTTTCCCTGCAGTCAGAACAATTACAGAAAGCTTTACCTCTCTTCATTTTCCAAACATGAGCCAAGATATGTCTCTTTATTGTGGCTTTCTTTGTGTAGGTCTTCTTACAATTATCCCATGTACATTTGTACAGAACCAGCTCCCCCTTCGAATTTCGTTTTGGTGGCATGTGACGCATCTTGTGTGTACCCAGAGAACTACTGGTTTGAAACATCTTATGGCAATACTCGCACTCGAACTGACGATTTGGAAGATGAGTTTGCATATGTCTCTTCAATCGGTTCTTTACGTAGGTCATGTAGCCACAGACCTCACAAATCAATTTCTTTAGAGGGTAGAGATCAGCATTTTCTGGCATATGCTTGAAAATTCTGTGAGAGCGAAGAGAGCTCGATGTTTGATACCTTTTTCCACAGATGTCACAGGCAAAATTCCTTTCACTTTCATGAGTTTGCATATGTCTGGTTAAGCGATTTTTCAGAGAGAACCCTTTGCCACATATAGTGCAAAGATGCTCACGAACTGGTAAGCCATTTTCGTCAGTGATATGAATCTTCACATGCTTGGCAAGATCATCACTGTACATAAATCTCTTTCCACACGTAATACATGCATAATTTTTCTCACTTGTGTGTAGCCGCATGTGACGATACAGACTCTTTTTACTAAAGTATTTACGTTTACAAACTGTGCAACCATGCGTTCTGCTTCCCAGGTGAAGTGTCCGGTGAGAAATCAAATTTCTCTTCTCCATAAAGCGTCGATCACAGGTTTCACATTTGAAGATCTTCTCTGCTTCGTGATAGTCGACATGAAATCCAACTTCTTTCTTTGATTCAAACTTTTGTCCACACCGGACACAGTGAAACTCTCCCATATTGGGATGAGCACTCTTCAAATGCTTCCTTCTTGTATCGTAGCTGATAAATCTCAATTCACAAAGACCACACTGTAGATATCTATCAACCTCTTGACATTTAGATTCCTGGTGTTTATTCAACTCCTCTTCAGAGCTAAAGCCATGTCCACAGTTTCTGCACTGGCACTGAAAGATTAGATGATCCAACCTGTGGTCTAAATACACTTCCATATCATCAAATTCCTTGTCACAAATTTCGCAGACAACCTGATTTTCCACTTTCTTGTAACTGTAGTACATCAGTGTGTCCACATAGGCATGCTCACTCTTAATATGTCGCCTCAGTCTGTCTCGGCTGGTGAAGGCCTCATTGCAATACTTGCATCTGTGTTTTCTATTCTGAGGCTTATGAATCCTCTGGTGATGTGTAAGAGCAAGCTGAGAATTGAACCTTTTCTTGCAAATGTTACATATGATGCTTCTACCTATAACCTCTGAGGTACTAGTCCAATGTTTTTTCCTTATATGAGTCATCAGGGTAACATGAAAGTTGAAAATTCGCCCACACTCCAAACATTGGTGCTTTCGTTTTGGTTTTGGCGTGTCTGGTGATTCTTCGTCTTCTCCATCTTGACTGGATTCCTCACCATCACCCTGATCAATGGGAATGTCAACTTTTGGCTTCTCATCCTTGCCTCGGATATATATTGGCATGTCCTTCAAATCAACATTTTTATGTCTTCGTTTGACATGTTCCTTGAGGTAGTCCTTTCTACGGAAGAATCTGTCACAGTATGGACAGTCATATTCCTCCCCGTAATGCAGTAGTAAATGCCTCTGCAGTGTGAGAGGTCGGATGAATTCCTTTCCACAAATTTGACAGATGGGTTTTTCATCTGGTTCAACTTTAGGCATATTACTGTTTAGACTTCGTCTATGCTTTGTTCTAGTCTCACCAAATCTTTTTTTCATCCTGCGACTCTTTTTCTCACCATCACTTTTGCTTTCCTCTTCTTCGTTTTCCTTTCTTCCTGACTGATCTTCCTCATCCTCTTCATCTTCTGATGCTTCATAGTTTTCATCCCTGTCATCATCATATTCCTCCTCTTCCTCCTCATCCTCAATCTCATTAGCCAAAACCTCCTTTTTAAGCTTAATTTTCCTTCCTGACCTGCTGTGTATCTCTATTACTTCCTCCACCTCTACTGGCTCATCTTTCTTCACTTCAGCTTTGGGTTTACGCCCAACTTTGGCTTTTACTTTCTCTGGGTTAGCTTTTGGTTTCTTTGCCTCCTTTTCTTCTGTCTCATCTTCAGAATCTCTGAATCTCTTTGGAGGTCGTCCTGGTGTGTTTCTGCGGGGAGTTATTTCTTCCAGTTGCTTTTTCTTGGCAAGGGACTTCCTTTGTGCATTTTCTGCCGGATGACTCTTCATGTGCTGTTCCAGCAGATACTCTATGTGGAAACTTCTCTCACAAACCTCACACTGGTATTTGTAGACATTGCCACGACTGGTCCTTCGGTCACTTGACCCTGGAGGACTGAATGAACTTCCCACTTGAATCCTGAAGCTTGTGTCTCTTTTGTAACCCTTCTGGGTTACAGTCTCATCTTTCTCTTCTTCGGATTCAAAATCTGAATCTGAATCTTGGACTGAAACCCGTTTTCTTGGTCTTCCTCTTCCAGCTGGGGTTTTCCTTTCAACAGACTCCACTGATACTGAGGACTGATCCTTTCTTGGTCGACCTCTTCCTTTGGGTGTTTTGTTTTTCTCTGATGGTCCAGGCTCAGCTTCCTTTTCAATTTTTTTGGGTCTCCCTCTCCCACGTTTAGGAGTATCATCACCCTCTTTCTCAGCATCTATCCTACGAGTCTCTTTTTCTGCTGTTCCAGAGTCATCCTCTTTCTCTACTTTTCTTGGCCGTCCCCTGCCACGCTTGGGTGTATCATCACTCTTTTCAACTTTTTCATAAATTCTTGGTCGACCTCTCCCCTGTTTTGGAGTACTCTGTGCCACATTGGGGTCTTTTTCTGCTGTATTCTCTTTCTCCTTTTCTTCCTCTTCACTGGCTCTTTCCGATTTGACAGCATCTTTATCTTTAGTTTGCTCCTCTTCCTTTGAGCCATCTTGTGCCTTCCCAAGCCTTCTTTGACCTCTTCCCAGCTTTGGTGTTATCTTTTCACTTTCTGATGAACCTGTTTTGGGAGTATCATCTCCATCCCTTCCGTTTCTGGACTTTTTTCCAGACACAGGTGTACTGGAACTGGATGAATTTTCATCTTTTCCCATTCTAGGCCTCTTTCCAGGAACCAATGAGGGTCTTCCTCTCTTGGGTCTATTGTCATCATCTTCCTTTGATGTGGTCTCCCCTTCTTCTACAGCCTTTCTTTTGCCTCTTGTGGTTCTAGCTGCTGCTGAGGACTGTACTTTGTCTCCTCCTTGCTCCCCATCCCCATCCTCATCCTGCTCTGGTACTGGACTCTCTGCTTCTACTTCACCATCTGATTTCTTGGCAGCTGCAGTCTCAGCTGCTGTTACAAAAGAAATAAAAAGAAATAGAGAAACCATCTCCATAATGCAGTCATAATAATTCATGTAAGGATTCTTCATAGTATTTTTCACCTACGGTGTCTACCAGATTAAATCTCACATGTTATTACACACATATTATGTTTTTAAATTTATAATACAATAAATACGAATATGTTTATTACCTAAATAACAAAACAATGTGATGACAAATCAGCATGCCAATTATTTTTCTTTGGCTCATAGTATGTATTCTCTATATTCATGGGTTGATGTTGTAATCTGTCTCCTATTAAACTGTTAACTCTCATATGGTTCCACTGTCCTAGCATCACTTTCTATTCAAAACTACTTCATCTACATGCAGGACTTGTCAATGTTCAGAAAGGTATGAAACCCAAATAGATTTAAGTGTCTTTTCTTTTATAAAGTTTTAAGTAGATAACAATCATATTAATATTGTGCATGAATCAATTCTGCTTTATGTGTGTGTGATTTGGATTTTCAACGTGATTTAACAATGTTTCAGTCATATTGGCACGATGTCTGCAGTGTGACACTTTATAGAGATGTCTAGCACTGGGGCATTATGCTGCAGACATGTGACATGATGTCCCACTAAGTCACATTATCCTGACACTAGGCCAACCAGTCCTAGCACTAACCTCTCAATTCTGAGCACCAGGTGAGGTAGCTGCAAGTACCATTTTTGTAAGTTTTTGGTATGACTTGGCTGGGGTTTGAACCCACAACCTGCCACATCCAAGGCAGACACTTTAACCATTAGGCCACCAGAGCAGTCAGTTACAAAGTTCTAAGCAGATACAAAAATTGTACCAATACTGTGCATGAATCGGTACTGCTTTCCCTGGTTACCATTTGTAAGTTTAAATGAAAATGCCCTGAAGAAGAACTGGAATGAGAACATGTATTTTAAAAGTCAATAAACTCAACAAGATTGAGTTTACTGTCATGGTATGCACTCTGCTCAAGGTTCACTGTTTAGGAGGTACATATGTCATGATGTCGTCAGAACAAAACAGGTCTAGAACTAATGTAAATTTCATTGAGGCCAGAAGGACTAATAAATTGAGAAATTTTGTTTTTGTAAGGTTTGGGATAAGAACAAGTCATTAAATTTAATCTTCTGTAAGGCTTTCACTTTGGAAAGAGAACTGAAAAAGGTAATCCAACTTGTTTTAGAGGTTTCAGTGTAGTTCAAAATTTTTAGTATGGCCGTAACTTTTGTGTTAACAATGGAGGCTTTATCTGGTAATCTGCATGAGATGGTGCCATGTGGTTCTGCATTAACAATTGCGACCTCCATCTACGGTCCAGATTTAGACATGGATTCATTGCCACGAAAATAAGATTAGCTGAAGACTTTCTGCATTGGTAAAGGTCACATGCTGTGTTTTCACTTTATTTTACATGGTGAACCAATTTTCCTAACCCAAAATTGTAAAAATCTAACAAAAAGTCCATCAATAGGACTGATGCTCAATTAGGCACAAAGAATTTCCAGGATTTTCAAGACAAGACCATTTATTCCTTTTAAGTGCTAAATGCTGAAACTATCTCTGATATTTTTTAGTTCAAATGCTGTGATGGCAGACATAATGTATGTCAGATTTTCATTTAGCACCAAATTAAACATTTCAAGTCTTTTGGAGAAAACCCCATGTCAATATGACCATCTATTCCCTAGGAGTATTGACAGCAAGGTTTTCATTGCAGCCATATTAAATGTCTGACCAGCACCATTTTAATTAGGGAAAACAAGACAATAGGTCTTCTCATGAAAACCAGACATTTATATGAGGAGTAACAACAAAACTTTCAAGACGACTGCTACAACGGCCATATTGGATATCAGGTGTGTACCATTTTCATTTCTGAGCAAATTGACATCATAATAAGTCTTTCAATAAAAACCTTATGCATATATGATCATTCAGGAGAATAGTGATATGATTTTCATGAAGGTCTCTGTGGTGGCAATATTGGATGCCTGATCAGCACCCTTTCCATTTAGGATGTCTGTTGGATATAGAGCACATTTAAGGAATTGATCTTGGCAGGTGTCTGATATTTGCTCATACTTCCAGAAGTATTGTTTTAACCACCATTCAAGTGTCCAACCTTTTTTTCTGGCACAATTTCGTTCTTGTAATGTTCTTTATTTTGTGTATTTATTGAGGTAAATCTATGAATCCAAGTACACACACAAATAAATGAAACCACAGTACTATTTTGTGGGGGACTGGCAACCATGGTGGTGATTCAGGAACATAAAATTCTGCAGAATTGGCAAGGCAGATTGACGCTTCTTCCACATGTAGATTCATATTCCAAAATTTGGTATCTGGGTGTACAAGATTCAGTATTTTGGTCCTAAAGACAATAAAATACACAGGACAAGACGGATTTGAGGATAGCATTGTGGTATACTTAAGAGCCAATTTTGTTTATCTGAGATGCAGTCATGGTTCATTTGCAACATACAGCAGACCTTTTCAAGGGAAAGTTCTGTGTGCCAAGATAATCTTCAAGTTCCTAATTGTTTATCAAATCAAGCAGCTGCTGACAAGCTGATCCATACACAATCAAGCCATAGTCAAGCCAAGATCTTACTAAAGTCTTACAGACAAAGACCTTCTGGTCTGCTCCCCAATCTGTATTTGTCCCAGCTAGTATGAGAAGTCCAGGGATTTGTTACATTTGCCACTGAAGTATCTAATATATGGAAGGAAGGTTGATGCATGGTCAAAATAACCCCCCAAAATTTGGTCTCCTCCACGACAGTGACAAGAAAACCACCAAGATGGGTCATCATGAACTCTATGCATTGGGCAGAAGTGCATAAAACAGATCAAAATCTATATCAACACTCACTTACCATAGGAAGTGCAAATGATCTTATATAAGTGAACATTTTAGACAAAAACAATGAAATAAGGATATAAATATCATTTTTTCATTGGTCACTTATGAACAATTCCAACATCATGCCGAATTAGAGAGAATTACAATGAACAAACCCACGACAAAGTCGGATAGAACTTGCAATCTTGTTGCAACCCATTCCTGGTTTCTCAAGACAAACAGATGCATTTGGGATTGCTTTCTGTCTTAATGGATTTATTCTGTATCGAGACACAAAATGTTCTGCATTAACGATTTCTGTATGTCATTCAAAGACACAAAATTTTAACATTGCTGAGGCCAATAACAATGCCACCAAGAAAGTGATTCTTGTCCCACCATTCATAGGCTCAACAAATCAAAGTACTGGGAATACTGATGGATTGGAGAGTTCACATTATACTAATATATATTAGACCAGATAGAAGGAAAGTCCAAATATATTGTAATTCATGTTCCTTTAAACTATTATCAAAATAGTGCTCTAAATAATCTTGATATTTTTGTAAATTTACTTCTCTTTATATGTCCCTATAAAATTTATGTGAACATCTGAAACATTATTAGAGAAATTACTATAGTGATAGTCGTTTTAAGCAGTTTCTACTAACGTTTCTACCAGTACCAACAGCTGAATAATATCCAAAGGAGATAAGTATACTGGGACTAATAATAAACCTAAATCTGTGTTGCTCCAACTGACATAAATTGACACAACACTTTGCTACTCATTTTTAGCAAGAACATAGAAAAATTTACTATTATTAGTAATGCAAACAATATTTAGTAAATCAGACTGAACATTATGTCATAAGCATGGACATGAAACCCCACTCTTTTCAGGGTTTTCAACAGACACATACCCTTGGGTTTTGACATGTAGAATTAAAAATGACCCATTTTTGATGCACAGAAATTTTGACTTGTGTCTTTTTTGACACACTTAGATTTGGGCTGGAACAATAATCTTAATTACCCTTCATTCGCTTCAAGCTAACTTTCTTACCAAGAGTATGCTGTCCATAACAGATTTACTGTAGGAGGCACTGATTGACGTCTGCTTGACACTGTCCATAACAAATTTACTGTAGGAGGCACTGATTGACACCTGCTTGACACTGTCCATAACAAATTTACTGTAGAAGGCACTTACTGAAATCTGCTTGACACTGTCCATAACAAATTTACTGTAGAAGGCACTTACTGAAATCAGCTTGACACTGTCCATAACAAATTTACTGTAGAAGGCACTTACTGAAATCTGCTTGACACTGTCCATAACAAATTTACTGTAGAAGGCACTTACTGAAATCTGCTCGACAATAGTTTAGACCTTGACAACAACAACAACATCAACCTTAATTACCCTTGATTCATTTCCAGCTTAGTTTCTTACCAAGAGTATGCTGTCCATAACAGATTTACTGTAGGAGGTACTGATTGACATCTGCTTGACACTGTCCATAACAGATTTACTGTAGAAGGCACTTACTGAAATCTGCTTGACACTGTCCATAACAAATTTACTGTAGAAGGCACTTACTGAAATCTGCTTGACACTGTCCATAACAAATTTACTGTAGAAGGCACTTACTGAAATCAGCTTGACACTGTCCATAACAAATTTACTGTAGAAGGCACTTACTGAAATCTGCTTGACACTGTCCATAACAAATTTACTGTAGAAGGCACTGATTGACATCTGCTTGACACTGTCCATAACAAATTTACTGTAGAAGGCACTTACTGAAATCTGCTTGACACTGTCCATAACAAATCTACTGTTGAAGGCACTGATTGACATCTGCTTGACACTGTCCATAACAAATTTACTGTAGAAGGCACTGATTGACATCTGCTTGACACTGTCCATAACAAATTTACTGTAGGAGGCACTTACTGAAATCTGCTTGACACTGTCCATAACAAATTTACTGTAGAAGGCACTGATTGACATCTGCTTGACACTGTCCATATCAAATTTACTGTAGGAGGCACTTACTGAAATCTGCTTGACACTGTCCATAACAAATTTACTGTAGAAGGCACTTACTGAAATCTGCTTGACACTGTCCATAACAAATTTACTGTAGAAGGCACTTACTGAAATCTGCTTGACACTGTCCATAACAAATTTACTGTAGAAGGCACTTACTGAAATCTGCTTGACACTGTCCATAACAAATTTACTGTAGAAGGCACTTACTGAAATCAGCTTGACACTGTCCATAACAAATCTACTGTTGAAGGCACTGATTGACATCTGCTTGACACTGTCCATAACAAATTTACTGTAGAAGGCACTGATTGACATCTGCTTGACACTGTCCATAACAAATTTACTGTAGGAGGCACTTACTGAAATCTGCTTGACACTGTCCATAACAAATTTACTGTAGAAGGCACTGATTGACATCTGCTTGACACTGTCCATATCAAATTTACTGTAGGAGGCACTTACTGAAATCTGCTTGACACTGTCCATAACAAATTTACTGTAGAAGGCACTTACTGAAATCTGCTTGACACTGTCCATAACAAATTTACTGTAGAAGGCACTTACTGAAATCTGCTTGACACTGTCCATAACAAATTTACTGTAGAAGGCACTTACTGAAATCTGCTTGACACTGTCCATAACAAATTTACTGTAGAAGGCACTGATTGACATCTGCTTGACACTGTCCATATCAAATTTACTGTAGGAGGCACTTACTGAAATCTGCTTGACACTGTCCATAACAAATTTACTGTAGAAGGCACTTACTGAAATCTGCTTGACACTGTCCATAACAAATTTACTGTAGAAGGCACTTACTGAAATCTGCTTGACACTGTCCATAACAGATTTACTGTAGGAGGCACTGATTGACATCTGCTTGACACTGTCCATAACAAATCTACTGTAGAAGGCACTTACTGAAATCTGCTTGACACTGTCCATAACAGATTTACTGTAGGAGGCACTGATTGACATCTGCTTGACACTGTCCATAACAAATTTACTGTAGAAGGCACTTACTGAAATCTGCTTGACACTGTCCATAACAAATTTACTGTAGAAGGCACTTACTGAAATCTGCTTGACACTGTCCATAACAAATTTATTGTAGAAGGCACTTACTGAAATCTGCTTGACACTGTCCATAACAAATTTACTGTAGAAGGCACTTACTGAAATCTGCTTGACACTGTCCATAACAAATTTACTGTAGAAGGCACTTACTGAAATCAGCTTGACACTGTCCATAACAAATTTACTGTAGAAGGCACTTACTGAAATCTGCTTGACACTGTCCATAACAAATTTACTGTAGAAGGCACTGATTGACATCTGCTTGACACTGTCCATAACAAATTTACTGTAGAAGGCACTTACTGAAATCTGCTTGACACTGTCCATAACAAATCTACTGTAGAAGGCACTGATTGACATCTGCTTGACACTGTCCATAACAAATTTACTGTAGAAGGCACTGATTGACATCTGCTTGACACTGTCCATAACAAATTTACTGTAGGAGGCACTTACTGAAATCTGCTTGACACTGTCCATAACAAATTTACTGTAGAAGGCACTGATTGACATCTGCTTGACACTGTCCATATCAAATTTACTGTAGGAGGCACTTACTGAAATCTGCTTGACACTGTCCATAACAAATTTACTGTAGAAGGCACTTACTGAAATCTGCTTGACACTGTCCATAACAAATTTACTGTAGAAGGCACTTACTGAAATCTGCTTGACACTGTCCATAACAAATTTACTGTAGAAGGCACTTACTGAAATCTGCTTGACACTGTCCATAACAAATTTACTGTAGAAGGCACTGATTGACATCTGCTTGACACTGTCCATATCAAATTTACTGTAGGAGGCACTTACTGAAATCTGCTTGACACTGTCCATAACAAATTTACTGTAGAAGGCACTTACTGAAATCTGCTTGACACTGTCCATAACAAATTTACTGTAGAAGGCACTTACTGAAATCTGCTTGACACTGTCCATAACAAATTTACTGTAGAAGGCACTTACTGAAATCTGCTTGACACTGTCCATAACAAATTTACTGTAGAAGGCACTTACTGAAATCTGCTTGACACTGTCCATAACAGATTTACTGTAGGAGGCACTGATTGACATCTGCTTGACACTGTCCATAACAAATCTACTGTAGAAGGCACTTACTGAAATCTGCTTGACACTGTCCATAACAGATTTACTGTAGGAGGCACTGATTGACATCTGCTTGACACTGTCCATAACAAATTTACTGTAGAAGGCACTTACTGAAATCTGCTTGACACTGTCCATAACAAATTTACTGTAGAAGGCACTTACTGAAATCTGCTTGACACTGTCCATAACAAATTTACTGTAGAAGGCACTTACTGAAATCTGCTTGACACTGTCCATAACAAATTTACTGTAGAAGGCACTTACTGAAATCAGCTTGACACTGTCCATAACAAATTTACTGTAGAAGGCACTTACTGAAATCTGCTTGACACTGTCCATAACAAATTTACTGCAGAAGGCACTGATTGACATCTGCTTGACACTGTCCATAACAAATTTACTGTAGAAGGCACTGATTGACATCTGCTTGACACTGTCCATAACAAATTTACTGTAGAAGGCACTTACTGAAATCTGCTTGACACTGTCCATAACAAATTTACTGCAGAAGGCACTGATTGACATCTGCATGACAATAGTTTAGACCTTGACAGCCAATAATATCACACCAATGGAAAATATAAATGAACTGGGCGGAGCTAACAGTTTACTGAAGTCAGGCTTAGAGTCAACTGACTTAGGCTGGATTGTTTTGAGATTATGTTTGAAGTTTATGGAGGAAGAGGCTACAATTATGACATGAATGGATTGCCTTTTGATCAAATATCAACACTGGTTTATTTGGGCATCAAATTATAATCAACTGGTCAGAACTGGAGCACATCATTATGGCAGCTCGCAAAGCCAGTTGTCAACAGAAGTGGACCAACTTTAATTGTTTTATTGGCAAGTTGCTCCATTTAACAGGATGTTTAAAAGTCAGGAATCATTTATGACATCACTGGATTAATTTCTGATAAAATATTGGCTTTTTTTTTGCGCTCTAACTTCTAATCATTACACAAAACGGGAATATATGGCTTCTCGTTAAGGCAGTTTTCAGCATGGGATTGTGTTTTATTGCGACTAATTTGATTAAATTGGCATAATGTTTAAAACATTTAATGTTTTAATCAATGGATCATTTGGGAAAAAACTGTATGGGCATAACAATCAGTGCATACATCTGAACATTAAAAATCACAATGGAGCAAAAAGAAGTAAACTGTCTCAGAAACGATCTGACGGTGATTATCTGACCCTGAGGCTCCAAAGATTTTGCAACACTATATAAAGGTAAGATCCACAATGGCACTATTGCGACATACAAAAAAGCCTATGAAGGGAGTGATACTTTTCTTACTATTGAATCCGCTCATGAATTTACTAGTACTATAATTTCTCTTCAATTTGTCAGCTCTGAGGAGAGAAAAGTCAATCTCCGAAATTTTTTAGAAAATTTAAGGATGAGTGGAAAAGTGAACTGACAAGTCTGTGACGTACATCACTGATATTTGAATAATATATGTATGAGTTTATTCTGCATATAAAATGATTTGAGCAGTTGATAACAGAATATGTTGAAAAGTTGAAAATATAATAAAGTATAAAATAATCCTTGGCTGTTTCATATATAAAAATATACACACAGTAACATAGTTAGAAAGAGAAACACTTTTACAAAAATGAGATTGTATATTTCTTACAAAATACTGAACAGGTATTTCTCAATATTCAGCATGAGACAATTAATCTTAAACATCATTTGTTTCCACCAATAACGAGGAATCACAGAAATGGGCTCATGACTGTCCAAAAGAATTGACTCTCGAAATTTTAGTTTTGACTCCTGAGATTTTGGGCTCAAGGGTCAACTAACTCATCAGTTTGGAAATCTATTGAGAACCATGTTTTTGTTCTCAATAACCATGGTTCATTCAATAATACAACTAACTGAATTGGGTTCATGACCATATACACAATATTATAGTGGCTGCAATATAGAGGGGTTTTATAATGAGAGATCTCTGTACTACCTTGTCGTTTTGCCAACCTGGCCTTGGCTAATTCTGGGGAACCCAGATGAATTTTCTTTCCCGTTTTCTTGTCTGTTACGACAAAGAAGAAGTCCATATCCTCTGGGTCTATATCTTTGCACTGAAAAAAGGGATCATAAAATGTAATTAAAACTTTGAAACTATTTCTCTAGCTTACTTAAAACTACAGATTTTGTAGACAATTATGCTAAGCCTCCACAATGTGAGTGACAAATTGTCCAACAATACAATCAAGATGAAATAGGAATTCTTTTATAATTGTATGAAATGTAGAGTTCTCCAATGTATATGATTACACCATCATTGGTATTTCTCATCTCTTCCAGGAAATCTTAAACTGTAAAGGCAAGTAACTCTGATTATGTTCCTTGTTAGTGTATACAATATCCCAATTATGACCAGTACATCTAAAAACTGCAGTAGCATAACGGTTGTTTTTATCTGCAAATCTTCAGTCGACAATCATAACCAGTGCTGCACCTTGTCGGAGCTATCAGAATGATATTTTATGTCCCCCCTGTCCCTCTACGATAATCAGGTCATCAGTATTTTATTTTAAATTTAGAGTGACACTGGCAGTTTGTGGTGAGAGAATGTACTCTAGGCACACTCTTCCAACACTATGACACTAGTTGCATTCACAAGTTTCTGTCATACACTGCATTCAGCTAAAAGACAAAAAAGCACACGGTAGCTTGCTGATTTGTGCATCATCAGATTTTTATTATATGACCCAGGCATGTAGGTTCAACATCTTCAGTGTCATACAGAATCCTGCATTCATGGTGGCAAGCATGGAGAACACAGGATTCTAATGAATATCTGCAACTTGGTTGAAAAGGTAGCTTATCCATGACGTTTTCCAAGGTGATTCATCAGGATTAGTTGGCATTCAGACTCAGTAACATCTGCAAGACTTTGGAAACCTGAGGAAAGGAATATTTCGTGAGACCATTCAATACAAATAAAAAATGGCACCCACGCTCAAAGACCTGTGACTGACAAGAACAGGACTTTAATCTTGGAATTCCAATTTATTGCAATCAGGACTGCAAAAGGCAACCCCAGTGGGTACATGTTCAACTTAAAAGATAGGACCTAAAGGATCATACACTGTGAATCGGCTCATTAATTGGGGACTGTGAGACCATCAGGACCTTAAACATGCATCTAGTGGACATTAATGTAGGTTTGTTGATCATAGTACCTGTGTCTATGATAGTACTCATGTCTATGATAGTATTTATGTGTGATTTGGATTTTTAATGTAGCTTTAACAATTTTTCAGCCATATCGCTATGATGTCTGCAGTGTGACAGTTTATAGTGATGTCTAGCAACTGGGCATCATGCCGCATGATGTCCCACCCAGTCACATTATCCTGACACTAGGCCGACCTGTCCTAACACTAACCTCTTAATGCTGAGCACCAAGCAAGGCAGCTTTTAGTACCATTTTTGTAAGTCTTTGGTATGGCTTGGCCGGGAATCGAACCCACGACCTCCCACATCCGAGGCAAATGTTCTAACCACTAGGCCACTGGAGCGTTGTGTCTATAATAGTACCTGTGCTTATGATAGTACCTGTGTCTATAATAGTACCTATGTTTATGAATAGTACTTCCAGGACTTTGTGTGAAATGATTCAATGATATATCAATGCTTTAGCTGTATTGACATATTGATACACATATATCAACACAAGTGAAAAATCTATACAAAACAATACTTACCATATGCAAGTTATTTTAATCTTCAGCAGTCATCAATAATCATTAGTCATTTGCCTTGTTGCTCGATAAATTGAGAATTCATCTGAGGCTGCTGTTGTAGGTACTTGCACCAATTTTTGTTACTTAAAATTTCACAATACTCACATGCCATCAACAAACTAACACCAAGTGATGTGGTTCATAATACTACCCCTCCATGCCAATTCCATGGTAATTATTTTATCCCAACAGCTTGTTAGGCATAAATTAGTCTGAATTTCCTCTGACCCTAGCCACCAAATTTTTAATATTTAGATATTTATTTGGGGGTGTAGTGTCAGAGCCAATTGCCTATTGAACAGTTGACATAGTGTAGCCGCTTACTATCTGACATATCAAGCTTGAACACCCTTACATAGAGCCATACCTGCATGCAATTGATAGGAAGATGATTTATTTTCTCATAAATTTTGAGTATGACATTCAGTTTGTCTTTAATCTGCTGACAGACGAGATGAAATTACAACATTGATGAAATTTGACCTGGAACTCACCATTTGCATTTCTAGTCACATGACATGAAAGGTTGTTGAACTAAATTGATTGGCACATTGTGCCCTGTAAAAAAGTATTATGTCAGATTTTTAAGTTTTACAAATGCATGTTTAAAATATGAGCTGCCTAGAAACAAAAATAGACAGCATACCAATTAATCAATCTTTTTTTATAGCAAACATAGGAAAAAAAAGCATTAATACCAACCCAAATTAAAACACAGTTTAAAAGTAGAATGCAATGTTCAGTTCTTTTCTCCAACAATTTAGACCTGCAGAATCATTTGCTACAAAACTATATTTCCCTATTGGGGTTAAGATAAACTGAACAAACAAGAATGAAAAAATAATGACATTAAGAAGTAAAGATTTTTTTTGATCAAAATATCTTAGTCTGGTGGCTAAAGTCTTGCATCGGATCAGCCTTAAATGGCCTACAATGCTGAATAAAACACCCTGACAACTAACAGGTAGTCTGTTTGAAAGCATTTTTGTTATCTTGTGATGGATTAGAATGACATTTAAACAGATGCTAAGTATATGTTTATCTGTAATCTACATAATGGAAATACAAACAGTAAAAAACACTGACAGACCTTCCAAGGATGGAATTAATAGAGTCTGGCTAAACCAATCATTAAAGAAGATTGATATTTACCATAGACTCGATCATTTTGTTGAATTTTTCAATGCTCTGCTTCTTCTCATCTTTGTTTTCCCCAGTCTGTTCTCCTTCTTTTGCAATCTCTTCCAACTGGGATGAACCTGGCTTTTCCTTATCCTTTTCAGTTATTTCCTTCTCTGCTGCATTATCTCCAGAAATTGTATCCTTATTCTTGTCAGATAATGTTTCTTTAGATGTTTCTAGATCATGAATCTTCTCCTTCACTTCTGTTGTAACATTTGTATCCTTTGAAGTTTCTTTGGCTTTAGCCATAGTTACCTTCCCCTTTTCCAACTCTTCTTCCTAAAATAAACCATAACAAAAGCCATGATAAAAACCAATGGTGATCACACCAAGAACACAAATTTGACTGCCCAAATACAATTTTAATTGTTCTATTTTCAATATTTGTGATAGTATATATAAATGGCTCACTCAGACCAGACGTACAGTGATCTTTAGTTCACAACCCCAAGATACCAAACAACCGAAAACCTGAACCAAAACTCTGCACCTATATTGCTTTCTAAGCTTTATTGCATCTTGTTATAATATGATCTTCTTGGTTGTTTGCAATTTGTGGATTTCATTTTTTTACTGGCACCGTGTATTTTCTTGTCTTATACTTAGTGGAATATCTAGCCCCAAGTAAGGGAAAAAGTATGGGAAAAAGAACCCTGTCACTAACTGCCCATAAATAATAGCTGTATCGCTATTTAAAAATTCTTTAAAATTACACAAGCTGAAGATCACAGATTCCTGTTAAAAAGGACATGAGTGGCACAATCATTGAGATATCAGAAAGTCTGCATGGATTTCTTTTATAGCAGGTCGTAAATCACTAAATCGATATCTGCAACAGAATGCCTGCATGACCGTTTTACTGCAGGATGTTAATCAATAAATCAATATCTGCAGCACAAGGTAATGTAAATTTACAAAAGCAGACAAGTCTAAGTAACTTGTGCATTTAATTTCTGATTAGCTATGAAGAATGAGACATCAATCTTATAAAAAGAAAATGAACAGAAATGAATCATACTTTTCGTGTTGAATAATTATTACAAAACAAATCATATGCGTTTTTGTGAACTATTGGAGATTACAATTTATGGTATAAATTCACAAGGCACAGCAAATCCCAGAGCCTGATGTATGCTACATGTGAAATTTCTGGTGGGGATAATGACAGTCTCTATGGGGTTAGTCTTGGTATAGCTAGTTACAATTTCTATGGTACCCGTCTGCATCAGTTTTTGTGCACAAGTCCGACACAAATGAAGATTTCCGACACCAATTCATAACTTACTTGCTAAATAATCTAAACTAAATCAGATGCTCACTATACCTTGCAGTGGTATGACACAGCTGTTTTCATGCACTACCTTATAGCAGTATGACACTGCAAGTGGTTTCATACACTATACCTTGTAGTGGTATGACACTGCTCAAATGACGAGTTCAAATAGTGGTATCACGATTAATCAGATTCATAGAAAAATAACTGGAAAAGTCAAACAACCAAGCATGTACATGTTTTTCCAGTAACTGCATGTAAACAATTATAGATTTGTTTTCATAACTGGTTAACATCTTGGGGATGAAATCTTCCTTGAAAAGTAAAATATTTGAATAGCATTTTGTTGGTAAATAAAACCCAAATGCTAGCAAGACTGCGAATATTTTTCAAGGAATATATGAACTCAGTACACCGCTCCCTCGAAAACTCGCACCCGGATAACTCGCGATCCCGCTTATAACACAGTGTCCGTCTTGGCTCCCGATTTTTTCCAGAGAAAATGTATTTAAAATATCTTTAAAATATGCTGAACATGAAAAAATTACGATAAGAATGGATAAATTAAATCTTGATATATTGCTCGTTTTATCATCGAAAATGGTGATTAATGCCCGTAAAAATATAATCCATATTTTGAAATTTGCCGGTTCTAAAGAAGAATTAATTTCAGAGATCTTGAAAACGCTTAATTACGCGTATTTGGACGCCAATTATTGATCTGGGACGCAGAAAATCACTGAGGCAGAGTCATGTAATAGGTGCACGGGAAAAATCAAAGATTGCTGGTCCTGTTTCAGCCACCTGCTTTGTGGGAAAATGTGTTGTTCAGTTAACTGTGCTGATATTTACAATGACAGAATTCAGTGACCGAAAGACTCTTTGACGTACTGTTGCCATTTTATAAGAGTACATTAAAAAAAACAAGAACATGATGCGACAGCTAGTTCAAAGGCTTTGGCTGGCGGCCGAGTGAGAAAATGTACTGATATTTAGTGATTGAATTCAGAGGCAGAAAGATCCAGTTTTAAAATCCTAGCGAGACCTCTGTTTAAAGATATCATATATTGTGTAAGTTTTTATGATAAATAGTTGTCATTATACTGTAAATAAACAGTCTGGTGAAATAGCGATCAATGAAAAACTTCTGGTAAATGCTAACAGGTGGCAACAGAGAATGAAATAAACACCAATTAAACGTCTTCCTGTGTGAAAGTCATGTTCTAATCCTTTAATTCCGTTTCAGTGTAAATATTATAATCACAACATATTCTGTTCATTGAAAACATGAAAAGAGTCAATCGACCGTCACATCGAAACCCGTGAGTACTTCTGTGAGAACCTAATTACACATAGCTGCCAACCTTCCAGGCTCACAATTAGTGAAAATAGGGATAAAAAGTCGTGAATTTGGACATGAATTCGTGAAAAATACCATGACAATAACTCCATCCACTCTGACCACTCCGACCGTCAATACACTATATCAAGTTCGCAAAATAAATATAAAACACTACACATATGCAGAAATATTTATTTATCAAGGCATTATACTGTGGCAGACTTGAACTTCCTCAACTGCTTGATCGTAAATTTGTTTTCTAAACAGTTCCGACTTATTGCCTGCAGGTTGATGTTGGGGACTAAAATTGCTGACAAATTTTCTGCAGCTAAGGAGGCCTTAAAATCTGTATTATTTTTCCTCACTAAAGAAAATACTCTTACGCTGTCACTGTTGCTGTGAGTAATGCACAGGAACTGCAGCATTTTCGGTTCTTCCACAAGAAAAAAAAGCAATTTTCAAGTCCGGGAACATTTGTCAGAACAAATGTTTAGCATGGTCTCCAGCTGATAAAGGTAGATTGCGTTCGACAAGAAAACTCACAAATAATGCTTCAGCGTTGGTAGCCTGCAGGTCTTCCGCAAATGGTTTAAAATATTCCAGAGATGAAATCTGCGAATTCTTAATTTTCCCAACTTCGACGTGTTTTTTGGCAACCGACATTCTTCCTCACATCGTCTCTGCGATGACACACTGAGCGCAAAAAGCATGAATGAATATATCAATGTTTAATGGCAGAATGCACGGCCAATTTTTGATATATTCCAAATTAAACTTCACTTTTTGAGTAATACATTTCTTTTTCCTTGTGGTGAAGACATTTTCAAAATCTTACATGCGAGGCTGAACGGTATCTCAAATCAGAGTTTTGACGCATGCGCGGAGCAAATTTCCGGTTAAGCCCCAGTTTCTCTCAAAAGCATTTGTAAAACTACTCTTATACATATAGATTAAAAGAGGCTAAAATGCTTGCTACCGGGCCAACTGTACTAATCGGCTGTAGATCTACTAATATCGTGACCAGCAGTACCGGACCGTTTTGGCAACTGCGAATATCACGACTAGAGCTTAACGGGAAATCGGTTATTTTATTAAAGATTTAAAATAATTGAGGATTGGAAAATTTGTGAATTTTTGGCTTACGGCGTGAATCCGTGAATCGCTAAAATAGTCGTGAAATTCACACCAAATTCGTGAGGGTTGGCAGCTATGATTACATGTACATGCCGGCTTTGTTTTGATCAACAACTTGGGGAAGTGTTTGTTGCATTAAAAATAAAATCGATTACAAGAGACCTCGGGTGCTGGATTAAAGGTCTTGGAGCTGCCTTTGACGTAAAGCAAAACAGTAACAGAGACAACGACGATGATAGTGACTTTGAATGTTTCAGTGAAACTGATGTCATTAATGCCGAGGCTGTTTGGGAGAAATTCGTACAGACTCATGGTCCTGAGATGGGCATTTCTCTTGATGATATGGAGGAGAGGATTTGTGCTGACAATGATTGCCCCACAGCCGAATACATGTCAGATGAAACTATAATTATTTCTATTGTGAACAAATTTGCAGCAGAAGACGATTCTAACTGGAGTAACACAAGTGTTGAAAGTGATGCAGACGCAGATGTTGCACCCCCACCCCTCTGCACAGGAAGCAATCAAATATTTTGATATTGCCATAAGGTGGCTGGAGACCCAAAATGTTGACTACGTAAAGCTCATGCAGTTAAGAAATCTGAGGGATTTTGCTCGGCGGCAGAGAAACCAAGGAGTAACACACACAAAAAAAATTAACTGATTTTTTCAAAAAGTGAATTGACACTTGTCAAGCGTGGCACAAACGGCAAGTATCAACCTGTTCTAATTTACGTTGTTTTAAATTTGTAGAACAATTAAATATGTTAGTACTGATTAACCCTTGTTTTTTTTTGTTTTCTATTTTACTTCTATCGCACTCAAATCTATCTATCGTTCGATCGACACTGTTTCTCGAAAAGAGTCGATCTTTTGTATATAAAAAAATGTCTAATTTGGATCAAACAATAAAACTAGAATGTATCCAATTCAACATAAAAATTAGTGACGTAGTACACAATGTGTGAAGTGGTACACATGTTAAGCGAACGGAAACCACGTGGAATAATGTTTTCGATGATCGCCTCAATATACTGTAATTTATCCTGAAATTAATGTTGTCCTATGAGAAAATAATAAAGTACACCGTTATGAAGAGATATTTATTAACAGTTAATCTCAGAACGATTATAAAGTGAGTATTCAACAGTATAATCTGCCTACCCACCCACCCCTTATTTTTCTGTTATGTCATCAATCACTTTATTGGTTTTGGGCTTATTTTATAGGTCCCTCGATAACTCGTGCCTCACTTATAATGCGGTCGATGTTTCTGGACCCCGATGTGCGCGAGTTATCGAGGGAGTGGTGTACATATGACTGGCAAAAAAAATTCCATTAATGAAAAAAACTTAATTTTTCCAGTGCAAGTAATATGTACTCAGTTTATTTTTTGCTACAAAAAGATTTGGTTTATACATATTATCAGTGCTCCAACCATCTATTTTATCTTTGGAATAAATTTACTTCATACAGCAACTCCCAGATATATGTAAAGTGTGACACACACAAACTCACGGGTAAGTAAATGAATTGCCAAGTCTATGTTCCTGTTTTTTGATCTTCGAATCAAGTATACCTGCAGTATATAGTTCCACTTCTCCTCGTGTACATATGTAAAATGTGTATGTGAGAAAGCTTTCCAGCAGCTTCCGGTTGGTCAGTGGTTCTTACTGGGTTTTTCCTCTACCAGTTATACTGGCCGCAATGTATAGCCTATTGTGTACTAAAAAATGGTATTAAACCCACAGCAACAATGACTTTTGATTGTTTTCATTAGTCCTATGTTGTGTCATGTTCATCATCTGCAAGAAAGAAAATGAAAAAAAAAGTATATTATCCTACCACAACTTCAGTGTCCATGGATACATATCCTTCAACGTCTGCAATCTGAACAACCTCCTCTCTTGTTGTTTCCATGGTAACCATGAGACCAGATTCAGCATCCAGACCAACAACTGTCTCAGTTACAATGACTAATTCGTTAGGTGACTCATCTATCTAGAATAAGATAAGATAATAAAAGATTAATAAAAATGTATTATTCTGGGAACCAATGAACAGTAGCACTTACAAACAAATGTCCTAATGGATACAGTATCTTTCCCATGAATGAACATCACTTTGTTTCTGTTTAATTATGCTGCACAACGTAATATGTCAAAAATTCAAACAGGACCCTAATGTAAATGCCACTCTTGAAAATTAAACCAATCACAGAAAAGTGATTCATATACCTTGCCATTCAAAGGTGAAACAAAAGTTAATGTATTTGATATACCTTAGCCTTCAACACAGCCTTTAATGATGTTCTGTATTTCTTCCACCACTGCCATGCAGGTATCTAAGAACATGGATTACGTGGAGTTGTTGATATTGCAATTGTTAATATGAGAAAGATGTGTACACCGGGAGCTATTAGGTACATAATCTGACGTCATCAAATGGGTCTTACAGCTGCTGAAAATGTTAGCATTTCAAGAAACAATAAACAAAACCTTAAGTTGTCCTTATGTCATTTAGCGTTAACAAGCAAGAGACAATACTGCTAACTTCTACTCGAACTTAAGTAAAATAAATTTTTAAAAAATGAAATTTTCATACATAACGTTGAGGACATTCCCAAGTTTTATCATGTCTGCAATGAGGATGCCATACCTAACTGACATCATAATAAACAGTTTTTAACTAAGACAGCAGTCATTAATGTTCAAGTTTCTACAAAGGCATAACTATACACATTCAAAATTGTGTTGTGATTCTCAAAACAAAAATAACACCCAAAACAAATACTAAAAAATTATCAAATTATATTTCACCATGTTTGGGACAAGTCATTCATGCCACAAGTGTTATATCCCATTTTAAGCCAATCTCATAAAGTTCCTTCCGATGTCTGACCTTGTGAGGAAAGTATATTTGTTGCATTAATTCATGATACAAGTCGTAAAACGAAAGCACAAAGTGGACTTCTGACAGTTTTCCAAACAACAACAGCCTGTTTCCATACAAAGCATGTTTCATTGTTGACTGGCAGATAGAGTAGATTCATGTTACATTTGGTGCAAACATTTCTGTTTGGATCGTCTGCTCAGTAAATGTGGAACATAAATAGCTATAAACTGATGAACAATTTCAATTTGCATGGTATAATGCTTGAAATTCAAGAGGAGACAAATCATGTTTTGCAAGTTATTTTTAAAATCAGGAGATTTTTCAGCCTCAACTTATGCTGGAAAATCTAACTTTTTACACAATACCTATGAGGAACCATCTCCATCTATATGGAGAAAAAAAATCCCCATATCTGATATTTTAAAATTAAGTAACAATGGCAAATATTAAGCAAGAAACTTTCAATAAACTTGGAGATGTAACACAAAATTTATAACCATAAATTCTGTATCATATTATTACATCTTTAATCGCCACAATATTGCCAGTTTGTGCTGAGGCACCATAAAACACTATTACACACACACACATACACACATACATACCTACATAATACATATGTACGTACATACATACAAGCACACACACACAACATTTTTAACTATCCACGATTTTCCAGGTGCTTAACATTTTAACTGTTTTACTTGTCCTTTATTTACTTGTTGGCTTTCAAGCAACCATTTGTGGTGAATAGGGCTATTTATTTATTTTTTAAGTATGGAAAATCACACAGAAAAGTAGGGTAGAATCATACAACAGAACCAACCATATCCCACTCATATATCTGCTTCCATAATCCAGATAAATTCTTCCCCATGAATAAACAGGTTCCATACTGCACAGTCAACCTCTACCTAAAACTGCAGTTCAAAGCTGACAGGCTGCCTTTGTCACCCATAAAAGCCAAACACAGATTGACCATGTTGCCATGGCAAATTCATAATGTCACAGTACCTGATGTTCCCTTAAAACTGAACAGATTACTTAAAAGAAAGCAATGAGAAAGAAAGAACCTCTCAACAATGGATTGACAGAACTGCAATGAAAATAACTGGGAAAGAAGGGAGACCTGAAAGCTTGTACCTCATCTACCTCTACCTTATACCTCATCTACCTCTACCTTGTACCTCATCTACCTCTACCTTATACCTCATCTACCTCTACCTTATACCTCATCTACCTCTACCTTTAAGTTATATCTCATCTACCTCTACCTTATCCCTTATCTAACTCTACCTTATACCTCATCTACCTCTACCTTATACCTCATCTAACTCTACCTTATACCTCATCTACCTCTATCTTATACCTTATCTACCTCTATCTTATACCTCATCTACCAATGCTTGTTTTGCATATCCTTGTCTTGTAAGTTGTTTTACACACCCTTACCTTTTTAGGTTGCTCTTCAGCTTTCTTTTCTTCAATCTCAGATTTAATCTCCAAGTCTTCAAGCTTCTCTTGTTCTGTTTTGGCATCCTTAGTTTGATTTGCCTGCAAGTGAATCAAAATCTGTGTAAATCATATGCTTAAATGTATACAATTTTTAGCACCTCAAAACATGAGTTATAGCTTTCACTGATTAAAATACAATGTGCTTAAAGTGTTACCTTTCACAAGTAATTTCCTTTTTTTATCATTGTTAATGTTCAATTTAAAAATTTGAGTTCGGTTTGTTTTGCTCACAATTTTCTAATTATTTGATTTCATTTTTTCAACTGGGTAAGATTATAAAGACTTGTGACCTGGTACCATCAACTGGGATGGATTTTAATGACTTATGACCTAGTTATAATGAATGGGATGAAAGTTAAAGATGTGTGACCTGCCCTCGTCAAATGCAATGGACCTTTTGGACACATGACCTGGGCAAAACAATTGTATCAATTACGAAACATTGAGCTTTCCCATTAAAATCATTTAAAAGCTATCAAATACTCAATGTATTACATGTTCTGATGCTTGATTGATGACAAAATATCCAAGACTAGAAGGAAAAAAAAGATTTTGCTCTATGACATGTCAGCACAAGTGTTCGGCAAACAGTATGGAAGTTTCTATATATAAAAAAAACATGGCTACTAATGAAGGTACAACTTTCTGAGAAAAAAAACGACATGTTCCAGAACATAGTGCACAAAAAAAATTACTTTTAAAATTAATTTATGATGTCCCAACAAACACGGTATCCCAACATATATGGTAAATACAGTAAAATGACTTTCCATTTAAAAGGAGTTGCCAAAACAAGATTTTTCTGATGCATCAAATCATCATCATTTTCATTCAACAAAACATTATAAGAAGTTTTTGTGCAAATCCCCTGCCGACATGACCATTCACTCAGAAGTAGTGATAATTTTTTTTAGCTAGACCTCAAATGATCACCATAGTGATTCAGGATCAACTAAACATCACAAGAAGTCTTTCAGTGAAAACCTCATATCAATATGACTTTCCAATTCTGGAGAACAGTGACAACAAGATTTTGAAAATAGCAGCTGTGGTGACCATACTGGACATCAGATAGACATTGTAAACTTCATAAGAAGTTTTCTTATAGCAGTCACCATGCTGATATGACCTTTCATTGAGAAAGTAGCAATAACAAGATTTTCAAGATGGCCATTGTGGTGGCCATACTGGAGATACAAGTGGCAATTTTTTTATTTAGGACTAACTAGACCATGTGATGCAAGCATGTATACAGTTTCATGGCAATCCTCCAAGTAGTTTAGAGGGAGTTGCAATAATTAAAAGACAGATGAAGGACAACATACCATCCCATAAGCTCTTCTAGTCTATGACCAGTAGAACTATAAAAAAAACTTGGTTTCTTCTTCCAATATGTCACCCGGTCTTGATACATAAGAACTGACAAGGGCTGGATGAAGTAACATCCCCTTACGCTGGAAAAGCCCCAGTACAGGACCCTACTTTATTACACAGCGGGTACACTCTATATGTAGTGTATGCAGTTGAATGTTTTTTTATATATGAGTACATGTTAACATATCACTTTATTTGATTCTGATTTGTCAAAATAAGCTCATGAAATTCTTTTGCAGCAATCTCTTTACTGACTGGCTTTGATTGTGGAAACGTTTTCCTAAACCCACTTTCTGGAAATTTCATTTTACTATTACTATAAATATTTTGGCTGCCATTTTTGACCAAAGGGAACTGGGATCATGTCTATCTGAATATGGCCAATTTACCCCACAGGGACTCATTACCTCTTGCATAGTCCATCATGTGTTGAAAAATAGCATTAACCCACAAATAAGAACAACAACAACAAATAAAACTAAGGGTACTGGTCAAATGATATTGGGTGTAGGGGTGGGGGCAATTGGTATACATGTAACAGAGCATCCACTATAAGAATGGTTTAAATATTAACTTGTGGAGTAAAATCACCGCTGTTCGCAGAATGTGGAAATAAACTGGCCTCATAGCTGACAATGCTATCAAGCCACAACATTTTTATGCAGTAAAATGATGTTATTAATATTTCCTATTATGTGATGCAATTTTGACTCTAAATAATAATTGTATAATGTTCCAAATCAAATTATGCAAATATATGGTCACAAAACTATCCACCCAGTTAATAACTACAGCCAAATAAGAGTAAATCAGCCCCAGCAAATATCACAAAACCATCTACTCAGTTAATAACTACAGCCAAATAAGTGTAAATCAGCCCCAGCAAATCTCCTCAATTGACAGCAACACTTCTACATCCAGCAGTTTCTACATCCAGCACAGTTCTAGCACAGTTTCTACATCCAGCACAGTTTCTACATCTAGCACAGTTTCTACATCTAGCACAGTTTCTGCATCCAGCACAGTTTCTACATCCAGCACAGTTTCTACATCTAGCACAGTTTCTACATCCAGCACAGTTTCTACATCCAGTAATACTCTCTTCAAAGAAATACCCAACAACTGGAATGCTATTTCTTCTGCCAGATCCAATACTGAATCTGTGGTAAATGTTTGTGGTGGTACACATACACTTTTCGGCAGAAACATTCTAAACAGCCACATACAAATTCATGTACATGGTGCTTCCAATAACCCAGGAGACCTAACCAAGTGACCCATGCAACAAGACCTAGGAATTTCCTGTGGTGGCCTCATTTGAAAAATTAATAATGTAAAAATATCTTACTGATTCTGCAGGCTGTAGCTAAAATGACTATGAAGCAGGTTTCATATTAAAGTCAAGTCAAGGTGGTTCTACACACAGGCTTAAAAGCTTTATTCATCCATGTCTGAACCAACAGCAAATTCTGTTAAGTCTATTCAGGAAAAAGCCTTCATTTGATACAAATCAAGGTTCACCATAAGAGCTCTTTGTCTGGGCCTACATCTCCCCTTTCAAGATGATGAATCATGTCTTATATCATGGACTGGTGGCCTTTTTTAGTGTTCCCATCTTCAAATAGCCAAAGGAGAAAGGTGACTATCTGTGGTATCGAAGCTTTTAATGCACTCATGTGCTTTAGCTCACACCACTGAAGAAAGCTCTCCACTTTCCTGTTGTGTATCTACACCTTCTTTCCAGAGCAATTCTGTATGAGAATTGTTTTCAAATAATGACTTGCTTGCTAGGAGCCAGATTTACAAGTTCAACAACTGCAGATTCGGAGGAAACACCAGCATTTGTGATTGCTTGGGCAGGTGAGAAAAGAAAGATTTCAACAGATTGTCTATCATTTCAATAGACTGTCTATCATGATGATACTAATTGGCCAGATGGCACTGACTCCCTCACTTTCTGGAAGACTATGGAGATCAGAGGGAAAAATTTATGAAGATCAATCCAGTTCATGAAAAGTGCATCATATGCCCAGGCTTTTGGATCTGGGAATGGAAAGACAGAGATCCACAAGTGTGAAATGTCATCCAGGAAGCTGGAAAATCATGAATGTGGAAAAGAAGATCCAGGGACTGACATGGCTCCCATGCTTTTCTAAATATAAATTTCCAGGTCTTTTCCAGGATGAAATTAATTTTTTCAAGGTTAACATATGACCATTACTGAATGGAATTATAGGACATTTTGGATAATAAAACATGCATTTTCCAAAACTGAAGATGTTTCTCTTTCAAGACTCTCCAAAATGTCAGAAAAAATGATTATGTACAAAAACACAAAATGAGTCACATGAAACAAATCTGACTATATTCCTATAAATTGGCATTTAAAGCCATTTCAATGTACAGAATACAAATTCTAACTTTGCTTTGCTGACCTGCATTATGCTGCTACGTGGAAACATGATGAACATTAATTATTTTGTTTCCTTTCAAACCTTTAATTCTAAAGAATTCTAAAGCAAAAGTATTAGAATCTTGTCTTGTAAAGAAAAAAGTTCAACCCTGAATTTATGTGTGCCAATAAAATCTCAAACAAGATTTTTCAACCAACCTAAACTCTTTAAGATGATTTGGTTAAATATTCCATCATTTAAAGACATTTACAAAAGGGTTGATTTAAATTTTTACAAAAGACCTTCAAAATTATATATTGTTGTATAAACAAGGACTGAATTTTCTGTAAATCAACTTGCCTTCTTGTAGTTCAATAAACAAGTCCCAAAACCTGTATTAATACATGGGCTCTTATCATTTCTTAATATGTAATAAAATGGACAACAATTTGATATTTCACCTGCGTTCTATTTAAGATCTGAAACCAATGCTTCAAGCTACATGTCACTGTGCAATAGTTCCGCACCAAAGTTCAGCTCAAAGATTCAACATACGCTAATCGTGTTTCCTCCAAATATTCCAATCCCATTTTTCATATTTGGACATTTGGGATGGAGTCTGGGTTCAGAGTAATTACATATAAAAAATTTGGAATCTGCTGCCACCGTAAGATAGCTTACCAGCAGGCCTAGCAAATTTAAACTATGTTTTATCGACTTATACCTGAATGAAATCGATAGAATTTTTTTTATTTTCTCAAAAAAGGCAATTATTATAATTGTTATGTCTTTAATCCGCTGATAGACTAGATGAAACCTGGCATTAAATGAAACCTGACCCGGTACTCACAATTTGCATTAACAGTCACATGACTTTACAAATCTCAAACAACTACATCAGAAGTCCAATAGTCACGTGATATCACCAACAAACTCATTTTTAATGTTATTGTACAAAATTTCAATTATATTAAATTAAATTCTGATACCTTTTGTAAAAACCTGAAAGAACATAATTCTCAACATATTCATTTTGAGAACAACTACAAGAAACTTAGCCAGTCTGATTCATCAAGGAGAGTAGTCTGGTTCCCTGCTTTGTATGCTTCCTGCGTGAGAGAACACGTCAGCATGGTAGTCACGTGATACAACAAAACTCCAGAAGTTGGTCTCGGAATAAATATTGAGAATTTTGTGCTCTTTAGTTTTTGCATGTTTATTACAACCAGTATATGACTTTCATTTAATATTTTTTTGTACAATATTTGAAAATGAAGGGCTGTGAGATTCTGTGTGCTTGTGCGACTAGCAATCGAAATCGCTAGTACCAGCTCAAATTTCATCAACACATTAGTTTTATTGTCTTTTAGCAGAGTAAAGACATAACGATTTTAATACGCACAAATTCTGAGAAAACAAATAATTTTCATATCGATTTCATGCAGGTATAACTCGATTTAACAACATTTAAGTTTGCTAGCCCACCTGCTAAGCGGTTATGCTTTAACACCACCATGTTGGCCTCATGTGATGCTAGACTGGTTTTCATACCTTCCATATAAAAAAGATACAGATATCGAACTGTTAAACAAAAAGTCATCTAGACGAACCTAATTCACTGAGCTTTTGGATTGACTCAACAAATATATTTATGGCAAGCACCCAAATGATCCATACTGCAACCTCCTAATATTCTGGTTAGAACTCGATAAATTTAACTCATGATCAGTTCAGTTACGACTCAATTATCTAATTGTTTCAGGCGTCTGGCTGTGGAGGAAAATTCCCGGGTCTTTCCCAACTTTCATCAATATTTGCAGAATTCAAAGACTTTTCATGGTCAGGAAAAGAATTACCATTTCTCCCGACATTTTCACGGTATTGTGGGAACCCTGGACTGATGTTTAGGGAAAAAAATAGTTACAATGAACTGGTATATCATATACCTGAATATGAAATATCCCTCCAAAACAGCAGCAAGAACCAGTCTCAGTCTAATATCCAAACCATGGTGTCGAAAAGAAAAAGGTCCATGTCAACTAAGGACTTCCAGTTTACTGAAACTGATGTGGATTTAGACATACCCAGGCCTGTAACTTTCTGTTGATGGATGGGCCTTCAGTAGGAAGAATTATTACACACATGTTATAGAAGCGTTGCTACAAAATTTGATGGGAGCCATTGTGTGAAAGATCTGTTGACTCTTGAAGCAGACTTTCTGAACAATAAAATCAATCAACAACTTGACTATACGTAGAAATTGTTTGGACGTCTGCTGGTCTTGTTTGGTCAATCAATCTCATGATACAAGAACTCGGTACAGTGTCAACAATCGAGTAGCAGCAGGTAGCCAGAGCTGGAACACTTGTTTATTCGATGAGTAGAATGGATTGAGTAAGAGGAAGATGGAGCCTATGAGTGTGAGTCATCAAACACTCAAGAACAGGATGACACAGATGACACCTCTAGTGAGGAATATAATGAAGCTGGTCAGGACAGACAGCAGCTAGATTGAAAGTCTGGCCAAAATGAGATACTGTATTATTCAGACAATCATCGTGAAAACTGTTGATGGTCTGGGAATAGTATTGGGCATTCAGCACTGTCATCACAATAACTGGTATGAGGTTGTGATGTAACCAGGCCCTGTGCCAGAGCTGTCCATTGTTTCCTGCATGAATTAGTGTAAATCTCAAGTGGTACCGTAACTGGTGCCATGCTGGTAAGGACCCATAATGCCACAGGGATGAAGGCATTTTTATCTTTCATGCCAGTACTGGTTTCATGTTTCATTGCTTTCTCTCCAACCTGTTACACTGTTTGACAAAATGGATGTCCACACATTTTTTTTCTCTATCATGAGCAACTGTCATATGTATGACCCAAATAACACCTCATACAATTAAAACTGGCAACATGGTTATCTTCTGCTAGCTAACACTGCATGCACCCCCAGGAATGGCACTGGTTTTAAAAAAGTTGCCGCCAAAAAAAATACCAACCTCAATATTCTGTTGCCAATTTTCATAATACAGTACTATCAGTTTATCTCAACATCCTTGCAACCAAGGTAATATTGTTGACATAAGTGGGTGTTTAGATAAGGGGGGGGGGGGGGAATGAAAAACAATTAAAATTTTACATACAAGTGAAATTTTTTAAGAGATGACCTGTCATCAGTGACTAGGATTTATGCAGAGAAACAAAAATGGAAATTTTGATTAAACAAAGACACCTAGTCTGAAATACACTTGTATACTGACAACTTAGACATGTGGAGTATATTCCACAACGTGTTAAATAATATACATGCATATGAAAAACCCATGTTAGAAAATTCATCTATCAGTCAATCCCATTAGAAAACACAACTAAAACATATACTCGTTTGATAATATCCCATTGTCAACAAACATATTTCCCAAAATACATCACTGTCCTAGTAGCACATGGCTGAATAGTTGTTTATATGCTACATGTACATGTACTTAAATTGGCCTAGATTTTGGTCAACCAGAGACAACTACCATGATGCTGAGGCTACCAATGGGATGAGGCTATTCATGTGAACAAATTAAAAAGTTTTAACATTCTTGCAAGATGCTCCACCTTCATTTAACTCAAAAGCCAGAAATCTATTGTTTGAAAATATTGGAACTTTAATTGGGGTTTTAAACCGCCATTGGTAGTGATCGTAAGCACGAACATTTTTTTTGCAAACAGGAACTCTCACGGCACAATAAATATGTTCCAATTACTATGAAAAATGAAACAATACTTTGATTTAAGTTTGTTGCTGACTTTCTGTGCTTTGATGAAGGTTCATGTGTTATTGAAGGTGCCACTAAAGGCACTCTTTGATGGACCAAACAAATGTCTGTTTGTTATTGCTACAGCAAAATTAAGTAACTGTAAAACACTGATCGAGACAGATTTTTTCCCCTTTGTTTCGTATACAGATAGAACAATCAATACCTCAAAAGTAATCAGTTTTCTTTGCAGTTTCCGCAAAACAATTTTTTTCTGGTTCATTTTTAGATTGTAGTCATTCCCATTCCTGATTTCAGAGATGGTCAATTGTAGCTAGTCAGGTAACATGACAGTTTGGGTTACATTACAGCACAGAGTATCAAGGCCAGACATTAGCATAAGCGGTTTATGATATAACAATACCATGTTAGGGTGGTTTGTCAATATGAACAAAGGATCTGTTTATGTAACTATAGATTCCAGTGCATTTTTATATCCAAGTTTGGGGGGCCCCGAGTGGCCGAGTGGTCTAAAGCACTCACCGTTACGGATCACTGCCATCTCAACTCTGTCTGCGTCGGTTCGAGTCTCAGATTCAGCTAATGTGGTTATGTGAGAAAGCTTGCCAGTAGCTTCTCGTGGGTCGGTGGTTCTTTCCGGGTTCTTCCTCCACCACTAATACTGGCCGCCATGTATAACCTATCTTGTGCTGAAAAATGGCGTTAAACCCTACAACAACAACAATATCCAAGTTTGCAACTTCCTGTCATGGTGCCTTTGAAATTCTTAATTCCAAACCCAAGACTGTATATACAATTTTTAGCAACCAAAAATGTAGTCACTAAAAAGATCGACAGATGGTATATTTTGTCCCCAATAAGGAAAAGAAATCGCAATTTGTGACACTGGCAAAGCCCAGCACAATTCCTGACCCCATGTACTTAGTCCATCCTACTGTTTGGATAGCTGTATTTACTGAGAGCAAAACAATGGAATATACAAGTGAAATCAGTCAAGTCATGTGAACTTGTTGTGAAGAAGACATAAATGACAACGACAAATAATTGCTTGAATAATTTTAAGGTGTCTAATACTAGACAATTATTTGACAGAATTCATACCCTAGGTTGAGTATTAAGAATTGAATTGATGTACAATGGACTATAGGGCAGTTCATTAATATGATGCCTATATGTATGTCATAAAACAAAGACCAATCAACTGATGTACAATGGACTATAGGGCAGTTCATTAATATGATGCCAATAAGTATGTCATAAAACAAAGACCAATCAACTGATGTACAATAGACTATAGGGCAGTTCATCAATATGATTCCAATACATATGTCATAAAACAAAGACCAATCAACTGATGTACAATGGACTATAGGGCAGTTCATTAATATGATGCCTATATGTATGTCATAAAACAAAGACCAATCAATTATCTACAATGGACTATAGGGCAGTTCATTAATATGATGCCTATATGTATGTCATAAAACAAAGACCAATCAATTGATGTACAATGGACTATAGGGCAGTTCATTAATATGATGCCAATATGTATGTCATAAAACAAAGACCAATCAATTATCTACAATGGACTATAGGGCAGTTCATTAATATGATGCCTATATGTATGTCATAAAACAAAGACCAATCAATTGATGTACAATGGACTATAGGGCAGTTCATTAATATGATGCCAATATGTATGTCATAAAACAAAGACCAATCAACTGATGTACAATGGACTATAGGGCAGTTCATTAATATGATGCCTATATGTATGTCATAAAACAAAGACCAATCAACTGATGTACAATGAACTATAGGGCAGTTCATTAATATGATGCCTATATGTATGTCATAAAACAAAGACCAATCAACTGATGTACATTGGACTATAGGGCAGTTCATTAATATGATGCCAATATGTATGTCATAAAACAAAGACCAATCAACTGATGTACAATGGACTATAGGGCAGTTAACTAATATGATGCCTATATGTATGTCATAAAACAAAAACCAATCAACTGATGTACAATGGACTATAGGGCAGTTAACTAATATGATGCCAATATGTATGTCATAAAACAAAGACCAATCAACTGATGTACAATGGACTATAGGGCAGTTAACTAATATGATGCATATATGTATGTCATAAAACAAAAACCAATCAGCTGATGTACAATGGACTATAGGGCAGTTCATTAATATGATGCCAATATGTATGGCATAAAACAAAGACCAATCAATTATCTACAATGGACTATAGGGCAGTTCATTAATATGATGCCAATAAGTATGTCTTAAAACAAAGACCAATCAACTGATGTACAATGGACTATAGGGCAGTTCATTAATATGATGCCTATATGTATGTCATAAAACAAAGACCAATCAATTATCTACAATGGACTATAGGGCAGTTCATTAATATGATGCCAATAAGTATGTCATAAAACAAAGACCAATCAATTATCTACAATGGACTATAGGGCAGTTCATTAATATGATGCCAATAAGTATGTCATAAAACAAAGACCAATCAACTGATGTACAATGGACTATAGGGCAGTTCATTAATATGATGCCTATATGTATGTCATAAAACAAAGACCAATCAACTGATGTACAATGGACTATAGGGCAGTTCATTAATATGATGCCTATATGTATGTCATAAAACAAAGACCAATCAATTATCTACAATGGACTATAGGGCAGTTCATTAATATGATGCCAATAAGTATGTCATAAAACAAAGACCAATCAACTGACGTACAATGGACTATAGGGCAGTTAATTAATATGATGCCTATATGTATGTCATAAAACAAAGACCAATCAATTATCTACAATGGACTATAGGGCAGTTCATTAATATGATGCCAATAAGTATGTCATAAAACAAAGACCAATCAACTGATGTACAATGGACCATAGGGCAGTTCATTAATATGATGCCAATAAGTATGTCATAAAACAAAGACCAAAAAGCTGATGTACAATGGACTACAGGGCAGTTCATTAATATGATGCCTATATGTATGTCATAAAACAAAGACCAATCAATTATCTACAATGGACTATAGGGCAGTTCATTAATATGATGCCAATAAGTATGTCATAAAACAAAGACCAATCAACTGATGTACAATGGACTATAGGGCAGTTCATTAATATGATGCCTATATGTATGTCATAAAACAAAGACCAATCAATTATCTACAATGGACTATAGGGCAGTTCATTAATATGATGCCAATAAGTATGTCATAAAACAAAGACCAATCAACTGATGTACAATGGACTATAGGGCAGTTCATTAATATGATGCCTATATGTATGTCATAAAACAAAGACCAATCAATTATCTACAATGGACTATAGGGCAGTTCATTAATATGATGCCAATAAGTATGTCATAAAACAAAGACCAATCAACTGATGTACAATGGACTATAGGGCAGTTCATTAATATGATGCCTATATGTATGTCATAAAACAAAGACCAATCAACTAATGTACAATGGACTATAGGGCAGTTCATTAAAATGATGCCAATACGTATGTCATAAAACAAAGACCAATCAATTATCTACAATGGACTATAGGGCAGTTCATTAATATGATGCCAATATGTACGTCATAAAACAAAGACCAATCAACTGATGTACAATGGACTAACGGGCAGTTCATTAATATGATGCCTATATGTATGTCATAAAACAAAGATCAATCAACTGATGTACAATGGACTATAGGGCAGTTCATTAATATGATGCCAATAAGTATGTCTTAAAACAAAGACCAATCAACTGATGTACAATGGACTATAGGGCAGTTCATTAATATGATGCCTATATGTATGTCATAAAACAAAGACCAATCAACTGATGTACAATGAACTATAGGGCAGTTCATTAATATGATGCCTATATGTATGTCATAAAACAAAGATCAATCAACTGATGTACAATGGACTATAGGGCAGTTCATTAATATGATGCCTATATGTATGTCATAAAACAAAGATCAATCAACTGATGTACAATGGACTATAGGGCAGTTCATTAATATGATGCCTATATGTATGTCATAAAACAAAGACCAATCAACTGATGTACAATGGACTATAGCGCAGTTCATTAATATGATGCCTATATGTATGTCATAAAACAAAGATCAATCAACTGATGTACAATGGACTATAGGGCAGTTCATTAATATGATGCCAATAAGTATGTCATAAAACAAAGACCAATCAACTGATGTACAATGGACTATAGGGCAGTTCATTAATATGATGCCTATATGTATGTCATAAAACAAAGACCAATCAATTATCTACAATGGACTATAGGGCAGTTCATTAATATGATGCCAATAAGTATGTCATAAAACAAAGACCAATCAACTGATGTACAATGGACTATAGGGCAGTTCATTAATATGATGCCTATATGTATGTCATAAAACAAAGACCAATCAACTAATGTACAATGGACTATAGGGCAGTTCATTAAAATGATGCCAATACGTATGTCATAAAACAAAGACCAATCAATTATCTACAATGGACTATAGGGCAGTTCATTAATATGATGCCAATATGTACGTCATAAAACAAAGACCAATCAACTGATGTACAATGGACTAACGGGCAGTTCATTAATATGATGCCTATATGTATGTCATAAAACAAAGATCAATCAACTGATGTACAATGGACTATAGGGCAGTTCATTAATATGATGCCAATAAGTATGTCTTAAAACAAAGACCAATCAACTGATGTACAATGGACTATAGGGCAGTTCATTAATATGATGCCTATATGTATGTCATAAAACAAAGACCAATCAACTGATGTACAATGAACTATAGGGCAGTTCATTAATATGATGCCTATATGTATGTCATAAAACAAAGATCAATCAACTGATGTACAATGGACTATAGGGCAGTTCATTAATATGATGCCTATATGTATGTCATAAAACAAAGACCAATCAACTGATGTACAATGGACTATAGCGCAGTTCATTAATATGATGCCTATATGTATGTCATAAAACAAAGATCAATCAACTGATGTACAATGGACTATAGGGCAGTTCATTAATATGATGCCTATATGTATGTCATAAAACAAAGACCAATCAACTGATGTACAATGGACTATAGCGCAGTTCATTAATATGATGCCTATATGTATGTCATAAAACAAAGATCAATCAACTGATGTACAATGGACTATAGGGCAGTTCATTAATATGATGCCTATATGTATGTCATAAAACAAAGACCAATCAACTGATGTACAATGAACTATAGGGCAGTTCATTAATATGATGCCTATATGTATGTCATAAAACAAAGATCAATCAACTGATGTACAATGGACTATAGGGCAGTTCATTAATATGATGCCTATATGTATGTCATAAAACAAAGACCAATCAACTGATGTACAATGGACTATAGCGCAGTTCATTAATATGATGCCTATATGTATGTCATAAAACAAAGATCAATCAACTGATGTACAATGGACTATAGGGCAGTTCATTAATATGATGCCTATATGTATGTCATAAAACAAAGACCAATCAACTGATGTACAATGGACTATAGCGCAGTTCATTAATATGATGCCTATATGTATGTCATAAAACAAAGACCAATCAACTGATGTACAATGGACTATAGCGCAGTTCATTAATATGATGCCTATATGTATGTCATAAAACAAAGATCAATCAACTGATGTACAATGGACTATAGGGCAGTTCATTAATATGATGCCTATATGTATGTCATAAAACAAAGACCAATCAACTGATGTACAATGAACTATAGGGCAGTTCATTAATATGATGCCAATACGTATGTCATAAAACTATGTGAGAAGACTTTCGAATAGCTCCATATAAAAAGGCACTATCTGAAAATGGTTATGTGAGGTTTGCAAAATAAACAGTGATCTTCCTGCCTTAAGCATAAGGAAATGCAGTACGGTTAGGATTTAGTGCCAAATGACTAAACATTTTTTGTGGATAAAAACAAACCCATGGGGGGAAGAGAATATATGAATTTGTGAGGTAGTGCTTGTACAGTAGTCCCCCTCTTGAACAGTCCCCCTGACCATCAACCACCCGCTTCTTATGGCCAGAATCCCTTGGCACTGACGAGTTTGTGTTCAAAAGTACCACTCAAGAATGGCCACCCCTCTAACGTGACCAGCATATTAGTACAAAAATGTAAAATGTTCCCCTCACAAGCGGCCACTTTTTATTTCAAACCTGAACAGAACCAATAATTAATTTATATCATGACGTAAGGTAATTAATCAGATTATATCTACCATCGATACATGCCTCCCAATGTCAGGTTTCCATTACTGAAAGAAATGTTGACTAAAGTGCATGTAACACTATGATTAATATTATAACATTATCTATAAAAGCTGAGGATTACAGGAAATTGGCTCAACAATGTTGTGATAGAGTTTTGGGCTTCACACATATGTCAAGTTCTTCTCTTTGATGATTACAACCGGACATTGTCAAGATCATTGTCAGAATAGGCTAAAAATAGATTTTGTAGATTAACACAGAGAAATTAACCTTAAACAAAACAGGGTACCACCAGATAAAGACCAAAAAAAATCGTGTAATAATACATTTATCATTTCCTTTATGAAGAAGGCATTTCAACCACTCTACAAAGGTTTTGTCTCCATAATTAAATCACACACAGTTAACAACATCTGAATAAATCATTACAAATATTAACTTGTCATCATGTAAACGGAGACATTATATTTTAGAAGAAAGTCGGCTATTCTACTCAATGACATATGGGTGGGATGGGGAGGGGGGACTTGCTGAACAATTTTGTGTAGAAAAGACTTGAATAAGACAATTTTATGTTGAAAAAACTCTAAAAAACAAAACTGTAACTGATAAGATTATTCAGCAGCAGTGGGAAAATGGAGCAAATGGAAAGAGAATTATGTACCAAGATTTAAATGATGTTTCTGAATAGCTTTGCAATGTGCATGACAACAATACCCACTCGCATATCACACTTACATCAAGAATAGGAACTATTAAGTATGTTCAGTTGAAATAGGTCTATTTCTATGACAAGAAGAACCTTTTAATATAAAATGTTACTTTTAAAAGAAGATATTAAATGCTTTGAAGTATGAAGCTTTCTTACTACGTACATATACTTCTCACAAAAAATTTATTCCCCCTCTCGAAAGGCCACCCATCTTATGAGGCCACTTTCTCAGTGCAGAAGGGGTGGCGATATAAGAGGGGGACCACTGTACAACTAATGTGCTATGATGATGTATAACTATATCCTGCTATTCATAAGAGCAACAATAACTGACCTTGACACAAATAATAAACATTATTAGGAAGTGAACATAGCTATCGCTGGAAAAATGATGCCCATGTCCTGCCATTCACAAAAGCAATTAATCTAGACACAAATAATAAACATTATTAGGAAGTCAACATAGCTATCGCTGGAAAAATGATACCCATGTCCTGCCATTCACAAAAGCAATTAATCTAGACACAAATAAATGTAAATCCACAGCATCAACACTAGTTGTATATCAGTTTTAAAAAACTGCTTGCAAATCTGCATTTAATACATTCTACTGCAGTAAGGAAATGAAACAACAACTAATTAATTAATTAATAGCAAAACCCGTAAAAATGTACCTGGCTGTCAGCTTTTAGTTCAACATCATCAAACCCATCATCACCTATGTAATGGACAAGTGTGGTGTAGCCATGCTCTTTCTCTGTAGCGTCCAGGTGCATATAAACATCTTTTCTAAATTCAAAGTTCAAGTCTCCCGTCTCCATAACTGCATAAAAATACTTTTTCTTCAGCTTTGGATCTTTGCGAGGCAGAGTGGAAGACCCATGATTTCGCCATGTATAACCATCGTTCTGCCAATCATCTCTGCATCCTTCAGACCTTGGCTTGAATACATAAACTGTCCCACCTATAAAAGACACAGTGAGGAGTTAGCTTACTGCACAAAAATATATCAGTTGAAATTTCAAGCAAATTAAATACCCATACATTCCTACATACATCTCTCCCTTGATAACTTGCAAACACACTTATGACACGAAGTCAGGCATGGATCCCACTTTATCCCTAGAAAATACCAATATTTGTTGAATGTGAAGAAAATTGCAATCAAATGCAGTAAATGAAACTTTGATATATCGCTTGATTCAGCATGATGAATTTGTCAACTATGTATAAGAAGGAATGTATTTCTTATGTATTCTACACTTACACACCAATTCTCAGTTGCCAAATAAAACTTACCCTTGGGATACATAGGCAGATCCTTTACAGTTTTCTCAGCTGGTGTACTGAAGAGCAAATCAATGGCCTCATCTGTACGCAGGACTGCATCCTTGTCGGTTAAGACTGGCTGTGGATCCTCAGGCCACATGGTACGCTTCTTTCTCTCATCCATCACCAACAGCTTGGTCTAAATCATCTGATAAAGAAACAGCAAAAAAGCAGTGTACTCAAATGAACTTCACAATATGTTTACACGTCTTCTGTGTCGATAACTGACTTTTTTAAACACCATATAGATTAAGCTTCTTGCTTAACATAATACAGGATATCCAAAGTTTTCTCCAGGTTTGTGATATTATGCTAATGAGAATGTGTACTGGATAGACGGAAAGTGGCAAGGATTACTATGCACTGTATGGAAAGACAGTAACAAGGATTACCATATACTGGATTTAAAGACAGTAACAAGGATTATTATATACTGGAGGGAAAGACAGTTACAAGGATTACCATATACTGGAGGGAAAGACAATAACAAGGATTACAATATACTGGAGGGAAAGACAGTAACAAGGATTATTATATACTGGAGGGAAAGACAGTAACAAGGATTATTATATACTGGAGGGAAAGACAGTAACAAGGATTACCATGTACTGGAGGGAAAGACAGTAACAAAGATTACAATATACTGGAGGGAAAGACAGTAACAAGGATTATTATATACTGGAGGGAAAGACAGTAACAAGGATTACCATATACTGGATGGACAGACACTTACAAGGATTACAATATACTGGACGGAAAGACTAACAAGGATTACCATACACCAGATGGAAAGAAAGTAACAAGGATTATGATATACTGGAGGGAAAGACACATGTCAACGCTGTCGTTAAAGTTTGCTAGGCCAGCTAGTAAAGCAGTTACCATATGCCATCACCAAATGGTGTCGGCAAATTCCATCTTTTTGATAGGCAGAGGACTCTGACTCTACACCCCAACATAAATTTTTGAATATCAAAACTAGGGTGGCAATGGTTGGAGGAAACTCTGACTAATGGACAGTGAGCAAGGGTCAGAGGAAACTCGGACTAATGGACAGTGAGCATGGGTCAGAGGAAACTCGACTAATGGACAGTGAACAAGGGTCAGAGGAAACTCGGACTAATGGACAGCGAGATGTCTTCTTGCTTTAATCAAGAGCTTCAGTTTGCTTTGAAATGCTAACAAGTTGACAGTGCTAGTGACCCCTTGGTTAATTCTTTAACTCTTTTCTGTCTGGTTCATCTCAATATCTACTTCAGAAACTTCAAAACACAGCTGCTTGGATCATACTTAGAGTACCATGATCAGAGCACAACTCCCTGCTGCTCTGTACCCTAAACTGGCTATCCATTTTGATCCAGAATCAAACACAAAATTTGTTCTCTATGCTACATTTCTCTGATGGACTCCAGTCCAGCATACCTCACCCATGTACACACCAGCAAGATACTTAGCTCCTCTTCTGACAATCGTATACTCATTATACCCACTACGAAAATGAAATCATATGGACAACGTTCTTTTGTATACCAGGGCCCAGCAACATGGAATGAATTGCCCACTGAACTTGGACACAGTGATCCCTTTCAAGAGTGCTCTTAAAACTCACTTATTTTGACTGCAAGAACTTAAAGATATAATAATGTTCCCCACCTTACATATTTTCAGCATGTTTTTATGTTTTCTTATTTCTTGGTGGGTTTTTTTTGTAATAATATCATTATATGCTTTTGTTGTTGTTTTTTATGTTATAGGTGTTGTCTAATGTTGTAAAGCGCTTAGAGTTTCTAAAGATCAGGCACTATTATCATTAATGATGACAATCAGGTTAGAAATAATAATTAATTTATGAATTGACTAAGTTTTGTGCATTTTTTATATCCTTGATGATTTAAGCTTTTAAAACTGGTACAGAGGTAGTGTGAGAATACTACAGATAAAATGGTAATTCTAAATAAATCTATTAATTTGTAACAAGTTGCATTATGTTCCATTGCACAATAAAGCGGCCACTCCAGTACGACTGTTCTTCGCCACGGTCATGTCATCAAATAAAATACAACAAACTAAACTTGTTCGTCCGTAAGTTTTACCCAAGCTATCCAGAAAGTTGGAAAGGTATATTGTGCAGAAAGGCGAAATACGATTGGCTTTAAAAGTTGGGCCTTTAAATTTAATTAAAGCAGGATAATATTATCCACAGAACCTGCATACATTCCGATTTACTACAACTTGTTACCTTCAACACTTGAACAAAAATGTACATCCTCGGAAATATGTGATCCCCGTAAACATATTCAATACTGGATGATAATACAAACTCCAGCATGCTATTATTAAACACAGTTATATTTAGCATTTATTATTTTTTGGTTTGATTTTGTCTGGGTATGTAAGTAATTATAACACACAATAAATACGCTAAGAGTTTATAGCTCCACTGTATTGTACATTACCTCCCCTTGGCTAAGGACATTCACAAACCAAATGTCCGCCATCTTGAACCGACACGGACTTGATGTTCAAATCCATTGAGGCCTATCCTTTGAAAGCTGGCTATGCTTTCCTTTGATTTCTAAATGTAATGGTACAATATGATTAAAGATTTTATATACTAATATTTTCAATGAAAATTTGATGGTAAGATGCTAACAGTGACGCACACTAATTGCAAACTCAAGGGGTTAATACAACGACTCCACGCCCGCAATTTCCGTTCCTCTCCACCATTTGTGCTCACAAAATAGACTTTTCCTTGGAGGGACAATGCTAAAACCCGATCCGTTCGAAACAACTTTTGTCATATCCCAAAGGAATTAAAGTATATTATGGCTAAATTAGAACATTACCTGCAGATTAGTTTTATAAACAGACACAATTATTCCCTAGTCAAAATAATCCTCTCGTCTTCTAAAGCGACAATAAACGCCATCTAGTAACAAAGAAAATATCCAATCAGATTATAGTTCGTTCTACATAGCACGCGAATTTTTCCTATCTGTAACTCAGTAAATGTTACGGTCATTATCATTCAGTTTAATTTTAATGTACCTAATTCGTTTAAAATAAAGTATTTAAAAATAAATTGGGTACTTATACCTACATTTAATTACGTTGACCTGAAAATTTAATGAGTTAACAGATAGGACAAATTCGCGGTGCTATGTGGAACGAGCTATAGTAGTGAAGCAAAGGTTACCTCCCTTAGAGCACACAACAATAATGCGTGCATATTGCTAGTGTTGTATTACCGACCATCGTTTGAATAATAAAATCAATAACCCTACAATAGTTTCTGCACGTTTAATTTTATATATTTAGTTGGATATATTGTATGAATAGTGAATTTTTTTAATTCTTTGTTTTAATTAATTGCATTAAAAACACTATTAGCATATGTAATAAAAATTAAGACACACAACATGATATAAATGTCCAATATTTTAAGAACGTGTGTACTTATAAATGTATGCATGTGGTGTTTAACGGCACCTCAGCGCAAAGGTGGCTATGTAGTGCCAACAAAAGTTAAATTCGAAACATGAATTGTACAAAATTTTAGGAAGTTCAACCCTTCCGAAAAAAAGTAAAGTATAGGTAGATGTCACATTATATATATATATATATATATATATATATATATATATATATATATATATATATATATATATATATATTACAAGAAAGAGTTGACGTGTATTTTTATTATTACTTCGATTCGTGAATATAAATTCTAACATGGACTCGTTCTAGCACGTGTTCTTATTAATAGATTTTAATGATTTACATAGTGAAAATTAACGTTTCATTTTTTGGGTTCACTATAATTTCAAGCGTAAATCTTAATATTTAAACGAAGTTAATGTAACGTGCAGAGGGCTGTTGGTATATTTGTTTGCATTTATTCGTTTGGTTCTTCATTAATCCAGTCGAGTTAATGGACAAAATTTTACCAAACAGGTGTTTACTACATTTTCTTTGAAGTAGTTTACTACATGGGCACGAAATTTAGATCATCAAAAATATGATATGACTAAAGAATTATTTAAATACAATAAAAAGGCCCAGAATTACGTTACTTTATAAAATGTAAACTGATACAAGCTAAAACGTGCGAATACATCTCAGAAATGCATTGCAATGTACGGAGTGCGTGACTTCTATTTTTAGCAATATAAGTATTGCGCATGGCAGTAAAATATTCACTACAAGGTATCACCAATAACAACAACAACCCCGCTTTTTGATATAATTTATTATTGACATATTTAAATTTTGCTGTTGCAAAATGTTATTGGTAGGGTAAAAAAATCAACTCATTCTCTTTGATCCGCGTTGAAACAGGTTTTAGTGTGGAAAGGTGCAACCTAATTTCAAGGTCTGAATAAGATGTACAACCCGCTGGCGGAAATTAGGTCATCGTCCGCGTGTGACGTATATGCGCGGGAAAATCTTACGACAAATATACATATGTAGCATTAATTTTGATATCTCCTGCTTAACTCACAAAGGATGATAATAATATTTTTTAATGATTCTAATGTACAAGCAGCAGGTCGCACCGTTCTTATTTTGGTCATATCTCTTGATGAAGTCTATCTTACGTAATGATAGTTATTGCGTCATTTAACATCACAAAATTGTTTTCTTAGCAAAAGATGGGTGTGAGTATTATTTTTTACGTGCATTATTGACCCTTTATGTTATATTGGAATAAACAGTTCTCAGTGACAGTTGTAGTTCTTTATATGGTTATTATTAAACGACTGATTATTAAACTTCAATTGACATTGGGCACTGCTGCTGCTGCTACTGATAGGAGGTATTTTTCATTCGTATTTTAAATTAATAAATCAAAGAATTTTTGGAACCATCGCTACCCCCACTTCTATCATTAACACTACCGCCACCTCCACATGTTCTTAATCATTTACACATAGAGTCGCTGACATCATATCAATAGCTGCAAAACAGTAACAATTGTTACACCTTTTTCTTCTCCAAGAGGTAACCTTTCTTTAATTTTCTTTATATTTTCTTTCAAGCTATTTCGTAAATATATTATATTAGCTAGTATATTTGCTTTCAGTTCTTATCAAACGTTCTTGTAAAATTTAATATTTTTCTAAGGCAATGTGATTTTGTAAAATATCCGATATCTCTGTATCATATATTTCAATTTCTGATTTCATTGGTTTAAACTTTGAATTAACTGTTACTCTGTTTTATATAACCCCTTCTCAATTGCTGGGTAAATGCAGTGACGTCACTAGGGTTGGTGTCACCCAGTGCGGTAACTCATGGTGTCACCCCCTTGGACCCCCTTTAATGCACAAAGGTTCAACATTTTTATAGACAGTCATTTTGGTGTCATCCCCTCTGATGGTGTCACCCGGTGCGGTCCGCACCCCCAGCACCCCCTAGTGACGCAACTGGGTAAATGGTTCATTTGTGTTAATTACTTGCTTTTATATTTACAAAGGAGTTCATATTGGTCATCGGAATGTAACACTATTATAACTATTTGGTGCCACGTTGTTACTTCTTTTATGCAACATAAAGAATAGAGAAAATATCTTCCATCTCTGCGTATATATAGAATTAGCGGCAAATACTATATTTGGTTTACCTGTTTTTAATAAGTTAATCTAACAGTTGTGCCTATTTGTTTTTCTAAACAGCGTTCTTTCCTAATAATTAAATTATGTTTGATTAAATTATATATTAGATTTTATCAGCTATCTCTAAATTTCGTGTTTTAGTAAATTATTGGCTACGTATGTACTTGATTGTTGAGCTGTTTGTTGATGACTTTGACAATTAATGGCATTTATCAACTATTTGTGTACTTAATTGTAAAGTTGCAAAGAAGTTTGATAAATTTTTGGTATTTACCTGTGTACTTAATTATTGAGCTGTTTGTTGAGGAGTTTGGTAAATTAATGGCATTTATCAACTATTTGTGTTTGATTGTTGTGCTGTTCGTTGAGGAGTTTTATAAATAATCGGTATTTGTCAATTATACGTGTATTTAATTGTCGAACTGTTCCATGAATTGTTTCAAATCCCATTTGTGATACATTTTCTACAACAGGATTTTCTGCTATGATTTCGTCATAACAATATTCTTGACCATCATCCTCGTAAAAGGAACATGATATTCATTGTGAAGTCCACCTTCTGCCATCTTTTGCACTATTTCATTGGATGAAGATCAAATTAATGAAGAATTGGTCTTCTCAAAAGAAATAACGATGGGGATAGAAGCCGTAGTAATGAAGACTAAGAAGAAATATATTTCTCCTACGCTATAGACAACAGTTTGTGGATTTATGAAACCTACATATTTTTATTGATCCACTGATGAATTTAAGCAATTATTGCAAAAGTTCGTACTCTACATTGTTAAAATTATAACCTTTTAAGATGTATGTCACTGTGACTCCATACTACATTAATATTTCATTTAAACAACTACAAGGATAAACAGATTAAACCAGCATAAAAGACGAAGATGTCAAAGCAATAGATTTTATTGTCGATCAATTATTTAAAGATGCTCAGTAATATTTAGAATTTGTCGCAAAGCTCGTGCACATTACTATCATAATAGCAGCAAGTGAATTAATTTGTCGCTTGATATTACAAAAAAGACGAAAAATGTCAAGAATTCCGAGTTATTTTAGTTTTAAATTCACAGAGATAAGAAGCAAAATTTAAGAAAGATCAATCACTAAGTCAACCGCTACACAATGACTTAAACTTTCACAATAGCTGTATTACAGATTTTAAATATTCTACAAACAAACCTGATAAAGGTTTTGTACAAAATGTGTTGTAGCTCAAATGCGTTTAATTTTGGAGGACAATAACATACAAAATATTAAACAGTTAACAATAAATAAAATACTAAACATGGAGAAAAGAAGTTAATAATAAATTATCAAATGAAATCAAACTTTATGATACCAAATATTACTGAGAATTGAATTCGAAAATAATATAGGGGCTATAAAACCTGCCTTCAGGGCATCAGTTATTAACATACCTTTTGGTAGGGTAAGAAAACTTGAATAGAACAAGTGAAACGATATTTCTGTGACTGTAAAACTGGTTATTGATTGCCTTCCACGATGTCATTTAAGGAACTCGGGCTTTAAACTGCCCATCGTCCTGACATGTGTTTCTGCGGCATAACTTTACCAAACCTTGTTGGATTTCAGACAAAAATGTATGATATGATCACTGATAAAAACCTTTGAATAAATTTAATCACAAGTACTCAACATTATCATTTAGACAAGTTATGGCCCCTTATTGGCCGTCGTCTAACTTTTCGTTGCGGCAGGATTCGTGGTCTTAGGGAGGTTTCATAAGATGTGAGATTAGTATATACTGATGAGCTTTCTCAGTCAAAAGTTTCAAAACTTCTCCAGGCAAAATTTCACCCATTCTCACAGGTGTATTTTCCACCTGTCTGACCATTTATATATAGCACATTATTTTCAATATTTCCTTGCTAACTTCTCGATATTTCCTGAAATTCAAAGTGCTTCTAAGCACTATTAGAAACAGGTATAACAGTTGTTCAATATATCAGTACCTGTTGTCACATCAAATTTAATCTATCGTGCTTTTACCGTGGTTTAGCACGAGATTCGTAACAAAACTTTATGATTTAGAGAATAATACAGTACATTTGTGGTTGTAACTGTTGATCTGTTTTCTATACTATTCCCACTACCGGAGTTTATTTACAATTCATTCAATCAAGTAGTAATTCTTGAATATTACTCTACCATAGCATATGATAAAGTTATAAAAGTTATGAAAATCAAACTTTTTCATTATAATGGAGTTGAAAAGACAAAGACTTTAACCATGCGGTAGATGGAGGTTATATAACGTTTCCTTCCGTCACAGAAACTGGATTTCAGCGGGTTTGCTAACACATAATACAATTCTTTGTTAAAGGAACCAGTCAGAATCTGGACATTCGGTTTTTCCTCAAGTAACTGTTTTTTCCTTCCACGAATCATCTGCCCACGTAATTTCCATTTTCTTTTAACAAAAACGTATTAACAAATATTCTCACAGACTGATAGGAATTTTGTACGAATCCTGTATCCATGAACAGTTTCTGGAAGTCTTTTGTTTGCTTTTATCCTGATCGTGGCTTAGGAAGCTTTTCTTCATGTTCAAAATAAATTTATATATCGTTCATTGCCTGGCATTGGGATCTTTCTCTACTTCTGCATGTGCTTCATCCTTGTTGAGATGTTCGATCTGGAAAAAGGACGAATTGAATACATCTAATGTTTTAAAATGTTATGCATACTTTAATTTTTATATTGAATCATTCTCAGATCATATCTTGCAATACCCGCCCATTTATACACGAGTTACAAAAAAAAAGACAACGCAGTACTATAGTTAGTGCTACAATACAGTTTCATTCTTATGAAATACAGAAAATGCTGGATATTCCTGTGCGAGTAATGATTTGAAGCAGCACATTCTTTCGCCGAAAAGGATTCGAAACTTTGTTTATTTTGAAGTTTAACTTTCTAGACAACATTTTAATTGAACCTGTGCAAATATATGGATGAGAGTGTGGCAAGTGGCTGAGTGGTTACTCTACAAAGGGTGTCAAGTGGATGAGTGGTTACTCTACAAAGTGTGGCAAGTGGCTGAGTGGTTACTCTACAAAGGGTGGCAAATAGCTGAGTGGTTACTCTACAAAGGGTGGCAAGTGGTTGAGTGGTTACTCTACAGAGGGTGGCAAGTGGCTGAGTGGTTACTCTACAGAGGGTGGCAGGGGGCTGAGTGGTTACTCTACAAAGGGTGGCAAGTGGCTGAGTGGTTTAAGATGCTCACTCTGCAGATTGTTGACACATCTCACTTCTGTACACTTCAGTTTGAGTCTCTGCTCGACTAACGTGTGTATGTGAGAAATTTCCCAATAGCTTCCAGTGGGTCGGTTGTTCTCCCCGGGATATTCATGGATTCTTCCTCTATCATGCATCCATGTACAGCTTATCATATGCTGAAAAACAGCGTTCAACCCTACAAAGCAAAACCAGTCATTAATATGGAATTCCTTGCATCGCTGACTTCTGTGTCATACTCTCTTGGACGTGTTACTGACACCATATGGCCACTGTTGTGTTGAAGTACCGTAAAAGGAAACAAAATACATACAAACATCTTGTTCTTTGGAAGTTTCTTCGCAAAAGAAGAAACCGCAATCCATTTCGACCGCCAATGCTATTTCTACCATTCGATTGACCGCGGGATGCTCATGAAAGAATAGCTCGTTCCAGTCGCAACGCCATGGTGAATTCTTGTTTTGTAAATAACCGGGGTGGTTAGAGTGGCAGATATGAGCATGCCTTCGTATAATAAATCAGACAATTGACGCTGACGTTGCGAATGAATTTAGTCCTTGTACAACATCTTTATCACTTCTATATAAGATTTACTTCCCTTGGCAATTAACTTTGCAAATGAGACACAGTGTTCTTTTTAAAAACCTGATTTCTATCCAATTTATTATCATGACAAAAAAGATCTTATTCGCTATGTTAAACATTGTAAATAACTATTTTGTTTATTTCATTTGAAAATGAATTTTACGTATACTGCTATTGCTATGTTGTTGTCTGTATGCTGGATTCAGGTAAATACCATTTGAAGTCGGAACAGCACTCGGCCATTTCCATCAAGTTGGGCAATAATATCTTGTGTGTACTTGTAGGAATAGACAGAACCTTTATGGGTTTAATGGTTCATCTATGGTTGAGTGCACCACATATCTCGGGACAACAAAAGCTGACAATATTCCGAGTGCTACATTGTCTCCTTCTGGCGCTATATCGTGCCATGTGAACAGAGTAGATGCTTTTGGGGCAGGGTTTGGCATGGGGATCGCTTAGCTCCAGACCAGGGATGTTTTAACCTGTTTTTAGCTGCACTTGGACCTCCAATCCCATGTACATAGTTCACACCATGTGCTAGCATGTTCCAGAGGAACCCAGCACATTATTGGAAGAAGAAAAAGAGAAGGAGTTCCGAATATTCTTCTCAAAGACGATGAGTTACATCCGATGTTTCTGTCTGGATTTGACGGCAAGGCCAATGATGCTCTGATTGGAAAAGTTTTCAGACAAGGGCCTGCGATTTTCTTTGAAATTATTTTCAGTCCTCAAGACAAGTGAAACAATTACACTTCCTCAGGGTTTTAGAAAAAACAAGTTAAGTCTATGATAAGTTGGGTCAAAAATATCTTCAGACAAACAGTAGTACAATGATTACAAGAAAATATCTACCCTCTGACATGTAAACGGCTGGTTACTAATGACGTGTGCAAACGTGACGTCGATCAATGAAAAAACCCAACAACGTTTTGTACACACCTCCACTCTAACCGATAGATACACACGTACCAAACGGACATATGGGGTATGCACAGTTGTTCAAATTACATTTTCAGTACTTGGCCCCTCTCTATGCTGTAACATTCTACCAAAGTATTTCCGATATCTTATTTTGAAGATAGATTGCAAAAGACAAAGAACGTTACACTTGAAAATTTCTAAGGTCGCTTTGAATTATTTATACGATGAATGAAAATATCAACAAAACAAACCCTTTTGAAAACCGAGCCACATTTTAACCCACCCCCTTTTTTCTATATTGACTGAAAATAGATACGTTTAGAATGTTTGAGGTGAAGACTGTCCAATACTGCTAGCTATTTTACCTTTCACGTTACAAAATAAAATTCCCTATCTCTGTTTTAATCCTATTTTTAGTCAGAATTATTCAGCATCCGTTTAAATCTTTCTTGTATATAGCACTAGTGCCAAAATCAGCTATGGTTACCATGTTCCTGCTCTAGAAAAAGATTATTTCATTCCAAAACTGTACATTCATATGGTAATTTAGGTTCCTGAATTGGCCTTCTTTTAAGCAAAATGGCAAGAAACATGAAAAGCTAAACATTTATTATTTCGTCCCATGCATTTGATAGATCGTTTTGTATTCCCATTATCCGCATGGTTTTGCATTTAAATCCCATGTTAATCATACCGAGCTAGATATCAAAAGCATATCGTACACACCATCTGCTTCAGTAGAACCAATTCCAGCCAACATAAGCTTTCCTGGATTCTGCTTTGAATAGTACACGATCCTTTGTTTAAATGTCGGGATTCAAATTTTATTTAGAAATTCATCCCTGTGCTAAATACGAAACTGTGGGGCGAAACCTTAGTAATGACTATAGCGACTCGACTGTTTCAAGATCATATTTGCACGAGGTATTCTAGTGAAGATTAGATATTAGATACATAGATGCATGGATCAATAAAGGAAAGGCATAGTACTGTAATATGTGTGCAGTAGAACATTTTACCGAATATAAGAAACATTTATTCTGAGAGTTTTATTCAAAGTAAAAAAAAATATTATTTTATAAAAATATTAAAAGAAACAAAACAAAACATACCGCTTTCATCAATGGGGACCTTGGAAATTCTTCATCAATGTCCATGTCTGTGAGCCATCTAAAAAAAACCCCATAGTAACAGTAAAATCAGGAAAGTTGGTATTACTGCAGCTGGTTACCTTGAAACAGCGATTGTGGTGGTGGCGATATTTTTGTAATAATAAACATTTTGTCGTCATCATCATTGCTGATTGGAATATAACGTGATGACTGTTATAAATATATCACATGCTTACTCTTATTTCCATCACATATTTCTTTCAAGCAGGACTCAGTAACCAGATTTTCTTGTGCGACGCCATTTCACACGGGCAGTTTACAAAGTTCAAATATTAATATTATGACACTAGGTCTGATTTGAGTGAAACTATAGCATAGACACAAAGTCTATAAACACTATTGATTAAACACAGTAAGTCGATCACGCTGACCAATGTTACACTTTGACCCACACTTGCTGCATAACATATTCCAAAATGCATGTTTCTCCATGTTGGGTTCATAGGTTTTAAAAAATCTAGCAGGAACTGATTGAGGGGATGATTCACCAGTTGACAACATGAATTACAGATTACCTTCATTCGAAGTAAGGGTTTCAAGCACTGCCAACTCAGACTTCACCTTTCCATGATAATTGGATACGTATCTAGAATAAATTTGTCTGCACTTTACGTTAGTACCTCGTCTCAAAATGAATATACATAGGCAAATATATGAAATAAGTTCATTACATCAACGGATGTGATATTTTATCAATGAATGAGTGATTGTTTTTGGAAGCGAAACTCTAACTATCTCAGTCAGCTTGACATGTCATTTTGGGTCAACTCTTAGAGGAAATGTTACTTGATATTTGGGTCAACTTTCCGGGGAAATATTACTTGAAATTTGGGTCAACTTTCCGAGGAAATGTTACTTGGAATTCCAACGGTGGGGTAAGCAAGTTTCTGCGTGAGAAACGAGGAAATTTTTCGCAAACAGCTACAAGTTTAAAGAACGTATTGGATTTTTGCTCGTGGCTTGCGACGATAAGGTTAGTATAAATCACACAGTGTTCCTAATGCACACATTACATTCTTGCCAAACACAAATAATAAATGATCCCGTGACTTAAGAGTACGTTCATTTATTGTGCAAACTTTATCACTTCGCCATTGCTTATTTGGTTGTTTTTAAATTATATATACTTCAGCCTCGTGTATCCTAACTTCTTTGTGGACATGAAAAACGTTTGATTACATGGGCGTTTGGATAAAAGAGCTTACTTATACTAAATCTGCATCCTAGAAGGATTTACAAGTTGTATGACAATAGAGATGAATTATGTTCGATTAGGCTTGATTCTACTGTATAATAGTTACTTCTTTGCTGCGTATAAAAGCATTATGTTGATATAGAACAAATTTACAATGATTTCTTTGAATGGCAAGATGAAAACTCACTCGTTTTGGCGGACATATTTCAATCCAATGCCCAGCTGGAATCTTCTTCCAATTGACTTTCTGCAAAATAAATGAATGGAAACCTATTTCAAACACTGCTTTACTGAAACGGAAAAAAAAAATCATTACTGACAGTTGAAATTTCTACCTAACTTTCTTTTTTTAAGGGGCTCATTTGGCTTGATAACAAACTATTAATTTAATTTTCTCTTTCCATTATACTTTGATATTTGAATCCTTGATGTTATGACATACGTTTTGAACAGCGATCAAAAATACTGAGTAAAGGATGTAATTACAAATACAAATGTATTAGCTTATTGCATTAAGAATCTACTTTCATTATTCATTTTAAGGAATATTTTGTATTCTCACTTTTATATTATTAATTTTATTATTATTTATCATCAATCGATATTTTAATTACATTTTTTCATGTTCTAACTATTATTAATATACAACTGCATCTGTTCATATCGTTGTATCTGTCTGTCTGCCTGTCTGTCTTGGATTTTGAGTTATATTTACGGCTTCATGCAAGCTCTCATGAAAACTGATTTATAATATTAGATCAGTTACTCACTGCAAACAAGCGGCTATAAACTCTACGCCGGCTGGAGAGAGTTTTTTGTCCAGTAATTCTGGACCCTTCGTCTTGCTGAGGAGCTCATTGGGCTTTGTAAATGGGCGTCTGAAACAAATAAGAAAGACATCTACCAGTATAAATGCGTATGTCGATTGACATATCATGTGAAATAATTTATTGTTTATGGGTATCACTTTTTGATCCTGTCATCTTTAGTCAAATTCGTAGATTGAGGAATTGCTCCTGTAATAAGCCAATGGGGTTTCTTTACCGAGTGATTTCATCCCTGGCGTGAATCCCGCTAGAAGTCACATGCTTCCCATCGATTCCAAAGACTTCTATACAGCTACTGTTGGAAACTGGAAATTCCGATGCGCCCAAATATACATAATTTTACTCCAAGTAATACATGACCACAAATCTCACAACTACACATTTATATCACAACTTTCTGTCAACCTCACAAAAGCACGGTTTATCCCCCTTACATTATCGTAACATAGGGCAATTATTTCTCGCCGTGAACATATACAACTCAGCGACCAAATACAGGGAACTATTTTTATTACGCCACCTTAGGCCAGTCAAAATATGGTTTTAAGCCTCATTTCGCCTGTCTCTCTAAACCATATTTACTATCACGGGAACAATAACGGCGCCTCCCGACGACAGAAGAGTCCGTTCTAGTTTACTATATTGTGTATTACACCAGTCCCCAATTATAAATATGGAGTCACACAATCAATGCACGCAATTAGATTATAATAGGGACTAATGAGCTCCAAGGACACTTATGCGCTCTTACGTGAACTCACTAAAAATAAACCATGCCATCATGGAATTTCAACAACACTTCACTACGTGCGTTTCCTCCTGGTAATTGGCTAATTATTCGGTCTGAGGACTATTCCCCCAGCACCGACTTCCCATAATCAAACAAGTAATCACAACAATCTAAGAAATCCTTAAAATGGAAAGTTATAAACAATTGGGCATACTCCATATTTAGTACACTCCTATCGTTTTCACAGAAGGGTTACTGATCACTTTCATTTTATCAATTGCTGCGTCCACGAAAATTGGTACCCCACCAAACTTAGTGAATTCACAGTAGATACAAATCTATTTTGACAGTGAGAAACTGAAAGTTGTTATGCAATAACTTTTGTACCACATTTTTGTCTGAGTCCTTCCTAACCAGGACACATGGACACCACTGTTTCTATATGTACCACATGTCTGTGTCCTTATTAACCAGGACACATGGACACCACTGTTTGTATAATACGTACCACATGTCTGTGTCCTTCCTAACCAGGACACATGGACACCTCTGTTTGTATAATATGTACCACATGTCTGTGTCCTTCCTAACCAGGACACATGGACACCACTGTTTATATAATATGTACCATATGTCTGTGTCCTTCCTAACCAGGACACATGGACACCACTGTTTGTATATGTACCACATGTCTATGTCCTTCCTAACCAGGACACATGGACACCACTGTTTGTATAATATGTACCACATGTCTGTGTCCTTCCTAACCAGGACACATGGACACCACTTTTTGTATAATATGTACCACATGTCTGTGTCCATCCTAACCAGGACACATGGAAACCACTGTTTGTATATGTACCACATGTCTATGTCCTTCCTAACCAGGACACATGGACACCACTGTTTGTATAATATGTACCACATGTCTGTGTCCTTCCTAACCAGGACACATGGACACCACTGTTTGTATAATATGTACCACATGTCTGTGTCCTTCCTAACCAGGACACATGGACACCACTGTTTATATAATATGTACCATATGTCTGTGTCCTTCCTAACCAGGACACATGGACACCTCTGTTTGTATAATATGTACCACATGTCTGTGTCCTTCCTAACCAGGACACATGGACACCTCTGTTTGTATAATATGTACCACATGTCTGTGTCCTTCCTAACCAGGACACATGGACACCTCTGTTTGTATAATATGTACCACATGTCTGTGTCCTTCCTAACCAGGACACATGGACACCTCTGTTTGTATAATATGTACCACATGTCTGTGTCCTTCCTAACCAGGACACATGGACACCTCTGTTTGTGTAATATGTACCACATGTCTGTGTCCTTCCTAACCAGGACACATGGACACCTCTGTTTGTATAATATGTCCCATATGTCTGTGTCCTTCCTAACCAGGACACATGGACACCACTGTTTGTATAATATGTACCACATGTCTGTGTCCTTCCTAACCAGGACACATGGACACCTCTGTTTGTATAATATGTACCATATGTCTGTGTCCTTCCTAACCAGGACACATGGACACCACTGTTTGTATATGTACCACATGTCTGTGTCCTTCCTAACCAGGACACATGGACACCACTGTTTGTATAATATGTACCACATGTCTGTATCCTTCCTAACCAGGACACATGGACACCACTGTTTGTATAATATGTACCACATGTCTGTGTCCTTCCTAACCAGGACACATGGACACCTCTGTTTGTATAATATGTACCACATGTCTGTGTCCTTCCTAACCAGGACACATGGACACCTCTGTTTGTATAATATGTACCACATGTCTGTGTCCTTCCTAACCAGGACACATGGACACTTCTGTTTGTATAATATGTACCATATATCTGTGTCCTTCCTAACCAGGACACATGGACACCTCTGTTTGTATAATATGTACCATATGTCTGTGTCCTTCCTAACCAGGACACATGGACACCACTGTTTGTATATGTACCACATGTTTGTGTCCTTATTAACCAGGACACATGGACACCACTGTTTGAATAATATGTACCACTTGTCTGTGTCCTTCCTAACCAGGACACATGGACACCACTATTTGTATATGTACCATATGTCTGTGTCCTTCCTAACCAGGAGACATGGACACCACTGTTTGTATAATATGTACCACATGTCTGTGTCCTTCCTAACCAGGACACATGGACACCACTGTTTGTATAATATGTACCACATGTCTGCGTCCTTCCTAACCAGGACACATGGACACCACTGTTTGTATAATATGTACCACATGTCTGTGTCCTTCCTAACCAGGACACATGGACACCTCTGTTTGTATAATATGTACCACATGTCTGTGTCCTTCCTAACCAGGACACATGGACACTTCTGTTTGTATAATATTTTTACCACTTCGACATCCTGCCATTTTTATAGTTGTCGTCAGATTTTTCAGAGGTTCACAAAAATCTTTAATTTAAAAGAATTTGATACGTAAACAAGTATTACAATATATATACTCGATAGATATGTTAAAAGGACGTATAGTCAGAAGCAAATGGAGGAGAGAAAAACAACCAATATTACTACTAGTGCTGACTATACTTCAACTTTCATTCCTGCTGTCACATTTCTACTATTACCTGCATTTCCCTTATTATTTCTGAAACATATCTATTTGTGATGGCTACCACTATTACAGTTTATCTTTTCTTACTACTACTACGTTTACTACTACTACTACTACTGATATAACTTAAACCGCCACTTCCTTTGATTTTCATGATTATCGTCTTATCGTCGACAAGATGGGTGTCAGTGGCTTTGAATCAGAACCAACAACAACGACCACTACTACTATCCCTTAAATTATCATTGTTAACAAAGATTTACCTGCCGGTGATGATAAAATATGAGACACATCCCAAGGAGAATATGTCCGATGCCTGTTGTGGCCTGAACCCCGTCAACACCTCAGGAGCCACAAACCCAATCTTCATCGATTTTGGGCTTCTCCTAACTAAAGTCCTATTTGAGGGCCAAGTCACGGTCTCTAGTCCACCCTGTACAAAGAAAGCACATATTTGAAGATAAGCCTCTCTCTCTCTCTCTCTCTCTCTCTCTTAAAACCATCACTACTCAATGTCAATCATTAATTAAATTCCTCCATCGTTTCTCCTAAGTTATCAGTAATTAGAATCGTCCATGTTTCCAAGACATTTACTTACAGCATTAGATCATTGATTCGTTCCACTCGTTTTTATATTTTACTTAAAACAGGATCACATTAATGGCTGAAAATGTATAGAAGGTGAAGAAATCCAAGTCCCGTACTTTTCTGTGATGTCATTTCATCCAAATATCCGTGATCTACTGCACATACATGTTCAAATTGTCAAGTAAATAATGAAAATGTCATATTTATGCACTCCCAACCAAATGTCACAAACAGCATCAGTACGTTTGAAAATGATATATTGAAAAAGTTAGGAGTTGCTTTTGGCACAGAACACATACTATGCCTGCTTGATATTAAGGTTGGTCATCATTTTTTTTTTCTTCTTACGGATAAATACACAATTTAAAGTTACTTACTAGCATAGGCATTCCCAAGTTATTTACTAAAATCTTGCTGGGCCTTATGTCTCCATGGACCACCCCGTGTGTCTGAAGGTAGGCAATGGCCGACAGCAACCGCAAAGTCACGAACTTGGCACAGTCTTCACCAAATACTGCCCTGAAAAGGATGGTACTATTTTAAGCAGCACGATTGATGCATTTCGCAATGCAATATAGAATGTTTCTGTCTTTGGTAAAATTTCATGTCTAGATGAATGCGAACTCGGTCCAATTAACCGAATGTACCTTCGACGATTTGTATATTTCAGTATAGCTGTAACAACACTAAAAGAAACGAAAGCGCCGGCGCATACCTCGCATTAAAATATTTTCAGCAATAAACACTGATATATTTAAAATGGTGTTTACGTATTTTATTAATTTTTACATAAAGAGCTAGATAGAAAAGGACATATCTTTCCATACATAACATAAAGTTATGGGCATGGTGTTATAGACAGTCCTGCAACGTGCGCTGTACCAATGATTTTTTGATGATAAGAAAAAGTAAACCTGCTTTTTATCCCGACTTGTGCCAGATGTAATTTTTTGTCGCGTGTGTGTTCGCCCCCCCCCCCCCTCCCCCGGGAGACACAAAAAGATTATAACTAGCCAACATTTGTATCTGTGTAAACAATGTTATCGTTTGCCCATAATGAGTAACATTTAAACAGATTTTATTAACTTGAAAAAAGTAATTTTAATGGATATCGAATTGCAAATATCCATACACATTTTCATAACCGCTACCGCTCCGGTGGCCTAGTGGTTAGAGCGTCCGCCTCGGATGCGGGAGGTCGTGGGTTCGATCCCCGGCCGAGTCATACCAGAGACTTAAAAAGTGGTACTAACAGCTGCCTCGCTTGGCGCTCAGCATTAAGAGGTTTGTGTTAGACTAGTCGGCCTGGTGTCAGGATAATGTTACTGGGTTGGACATCATGCTACATGTCTGCGGCATGATGTCCCAGTGCTAGACATCACTATAAACTGCCACATTGCAGACATCGTAGCGATATGACTGAAAAATTGTTAAAGCTACGTTAAAAATCAAAACCACATCACATCACATCATAACCGCTAAGGACGTTAACTTACTGATCGCCTGTAATGTAGATGAATGTAATGTAGATGAAAATAGTCAACCTAGCTCTTTGACTACCCCCTCCCCCCGTAGCACTTAAATCAAGATTCACAAAGCATCTGAATGGTGGTTGATGTTGGCACACATTTGTGATGAACTTACGCAATCTTTTCGGAGTGTATAATCCTCATTAATGAACTGTTCAATGAAATTCGTGTTATGATTTGACAGAGTTAAAGGAAAACAACTAATAAATGAACCAACCACCGTAATCCAAGCGAAATAATTTGAACATATTACCTAGAGTAATTTTGAAAACTTGCACCGTATGTCGTTAGTAATGTGCATCAAAGGTTCCAACACACATTAATACAAATTTAAGATCGTTCTATTATAAAGAACACGTGAGACTTTGTTTTAGACGTTATCAGAAAGGAATCTTGACTTAAAATTAAATTCTTGCATACCATTTGGAAACTTTTTCGCCAGAAATTAGAATGTATTATGCGCTTCATTAGAGCGTACGTCGCGAGTAGCCGGTGTCTTTGAAATGACTACGAGTGAGCAAACATGTACATGTTGGTACATTTGAGTTTTGAAGTGGCTTTATTTATGATGAAATGAAATAAATATTGTATATAAATAGATATATAAATAAATAAACAACTAAACTTACCTGTGTGGGTCTTTTTTGAGGAGTGTATAGAGATCGCCAAATTTCGCCTCCATGTATACGACCCACCTGTGGCTGTTGTATTGGAGAATCCCAAACAACCTGTGGAAAAACCGTATACTTATGTAATTTGAAATATTCGTCAAATTATTAAAAGTATGTTAAATTACAGACACTTATAGTTTTTGAATAAAATTTTGAAAGTATATGAATGAATGGATTAAATCTATGGTTATGCTTAAAATCTCTTTTAATTTTATTTCTGTTTTGGTAAAGTTTAATAAAGCTTTGGCTTTTTATTATTTTTGATACTTAGTTATATTAATTTCGTCTTTCTATTCTTTCATCTACTTTTTCAATGAAAATTACGCAAAACAATTTTAATACATAAACCTTCATCTTTGAGACAGAAAAGGAAAGAACACGTTAAAAGTGTTACTAATGTAATGCTGTATATAATTACTCACTCTGGTAGATTGGGAGACCGAAGTCTTCCCAGCCCGTTCATGTCCAATTTCTTCGGAATCCTTCTGTAAACACTGGCCACGAAATGGGTGTCTCCATAGTAACCCTATTTAAATAAAATACAAAAGCCTCCATAATTGTTCAAACACGTACATTCGCATAAAGGTCTTTAACCGATTAAGGTATGAGATGGCACATTTGAACTCCTCTGAGGATAAAGTAAGCAAGAAGACCAGGGTCAACATTTCGAGGTCACGATCAAGACATTGCTGTTAAACGTGAGACCCTAACATCAAGATCGATCGGTAGAGCGAGCACGTCGCAGACTGAATTGTCTTAGGGTGATAATAGTTCATCAAAATTATGAAGAAACGCTATCAAAGGAAATATGATCAAATAAAATAATCTTGAACCAAATCAAACTTTCTGCGAATATGTTATTAACCCAAAGTTGTGGGGGCGATCGACCCTTTCGTACAAACAACCTCGAAAATAGACTAAAAATGAATAAGGACGCTAAAATAGACTAAGAAATGAATAAGGACGCTAAAATAGACTAAGAAATGAATAAGGACGCTAAAATAGACTAAGAAATGAATAAGGACGCTCAATATTTCCTGAGTTCGATGCTGTACTGTTCGTTCAATCACAAAGTATCCTCGTGAGCCTACACATATTTATGATAGAATTTATTAAAGAAAATTGTAATGTGCTTTATAATTACATTATTTTTCACAATGCTTCTCTATTTGATAAAGTGATCCTTAACTTATGAAATATTAAAGAGAAAAGAAATGGACCTTGCAGTGTAACTTACTCTGTACAGCTTCTTGTAATCTGCATCTTCTACCAACAATGACGTCAGATGGATCTCTTTGATGTTAATTGCAATCTGTGACCAGTTAACTTCCAAACTGTCCGTGGAGGGAAGCTTTGAGATTCGATTTTCAGAACTAGGTTGGCTTTTGATAGTGTGTAGGTCGGCAATTACTTGACCAGTTTTCGCATTGTTTGAACGGGTCTCAGAATCTATGCTCTCCACATCTCCTTTTGATCCTTGATTGGTGGACTCTAATTTTCCAGGTCTTGTCAACGGCTCATATTCGCAGTAATATGCACCAGCGATGAGATGGAGATAAAAGAGCGATTTCTTGCACACGTAGGGGATGATCTGCATTTTTGTTGGCAGCGACGGATAACTTGACCAGGAACACTCGAATATTCTAGAAGTTATCCATGATCTTTCTAGTTCTTCGTATCTTGTCGTAATTGGTACACCAATCTGCATTTCTACGGTACTCCCCTCCCTGATGTCAGATGTTTTCGTGATCCAGGGGAGAGGAATTACCTTGAATATCTCCCGCCTCACTATTGGGGATGGTCCCTGATTGCTGGACTCTAATTTTCCAGGTCTTGCAAGTTGCTTATATTCGCAGTATAACACGCCAGCGATGAGATTGAGATAAAAGAGAGATTTCTTGCACACGTAGGGGATGATCTGCATTTTTGTAATCAGCGACGGATAACTCGACCAGGAACACTCGAATATTCTAGAAGTTATCCATGATCTTTCTAGTTCTTCGTATCTTGTCGTAATTGGTACACCAATCTGCATTTCTACGGTACTCCCCTCCCTGATGTCAGACGTTTTCGTGATCCAGGGGAGAGGAATTACCTGGAATATCTCCCGTCGCACTATTGGGGATGGTCCCTGATAGCTGGACTCTAATTTTCCAGGTCTTGCAAGTTGCTTATATTCGCAGTATAACACGCCAGCGATGAGATTGAGATAAAAGAGAGATTTCTTGCACACGTAGGGGATGATCTGCATTTTTGTAGTCAGCGACGGATAACTCGACCAGGAACACTCGAATATTCTAGAAGTTATCCATGATCTTTCTAGTTCTTCGTATCTTGTCGTAATTGGTACACCAATCTGCATTTCTACGGTACTCCCCTCCCTGATGTCAGACGTTTTCGTGATCCAGGGGAGAGGAATTACCTGGAATATCTCCCGTCGCACTATTGGGGATGGTCCCTGATTGCTGGACTCTAATTTTCCAGGTCTTGCAAGTTGCTTATATTCGCAGTATAACACGCCAGCGATGAGATTGAGATAAAAGAGAGATTTCTTGCACACGTAGGGGATGATCTGCATTTTTATAGGCAGCGACGGATAACTTGACCAGGAGCACTCGAATATTCTAGAAGTTATCCATGATCTTTCTAGTTCTTCGTATCTTGTCGTAATTGGTACACCAATCTGCATTTCTACGGTACTCCCCTCCCTGATGTCAGATGTTTTCGTGATCCAGGGGAGAGGGATTACCGGAAGTATCTCCCGCCTCACCACTGGGAATGGCAGCTGCCTCGCATTCCCTTCCGTCAAAAGTATGAGAAGACTGTTATCATCTTCCAGACTGAAGATGTCTTTGCTGAAGAGTTCATGATACTCTAAAAAGGAGCGAGCTGATTTTTGAGTAGATATGTCAGGACTGAGTTGCATTGACGTTTGTTGAGAAGATAGAGGAGCCTCAGGAAGAAACTGCAAGAAATAATAGACAGGCTAACAAAGTCAGTATTGTTTTGGATGAATAATGCAAATCAGTATTGTTTTAGACGAATAATGCAAATCAGCATTGTTTTAGATGAATAATGCAAATCAGTATTGTTTTAGATGAATAATACAAATCAGTATTGTTTTAGATGAATAATGCAAATCAGTATTGTTTTAGATGAATAATGCATTTCGGTGATAAAAATTACAGAACAGGATTGTTTTATATAAGTTTCTAAAAATGCATTTCATAAGTCTGAGTCTTCACGTAATCATTCATCCAACTTGACTTGGACCACGTTGCTAGGCAAAGGAATGGTTAATATGCAAATAGAAGATACTGCGCCTTGCAGGACATAAGGTTTCACAAGTACTTTTATCTTTTACGATAAGTTATATCGTGTACCGTGTTTTAATCGATCAGTTAACGGGATCGTTATAAACGCAGGCATACATATTTGATAATTCCGCTGTATCATGTGTTGGCCATGCACCGAATGGGTGCATGTTTAATAAAAATATAAAACAACGGCAATAAATAAATAAATAAATTACAAATAGTAATAATGCTAATAATAATGTGGACTTAGTGTAGAGCCTAATATTTCGTAGTTCTATGCGCTTTATAATATCAGATAACGCATATAAACATATACAACGACAAGATGACAAAAACAATATAGATGAAATTCTTAAACGCAAACATGCTGAAAATAATTAAGACAGTAAACAGTATTAATTCCTTAAGTCTGTTCGTGTATTAGAAATAGGTGAGTTTTAAGAACACTCTTGAAGAAGGTGAGAGTGCCCTTGTGTCTAAGATCTCTTGGCAATTCGTTCCACTTATCTAAGACTTGGTAAGTAAACGAACGTTGTATGTAGGACTTTGTTTAACAGTAGGAACAATGAGAATGCGAGTGTCTCCCTCAATCCATTAGCAACTACATCACAAATATAAGCTCGAGATATCCTATATAACAATCAATATTCTCTCTCCCTCCCGCACACACACACACACACACACACACACACACAAACGTATACAAACTTACCTCAATCTCGATGTCTTCGATTTTTTGTTTTCTCTTATTCTTTTTCGTGATCCGCCAACAAAGGTTGTTTGTAATAAACTTTCTTAAATTCGAAAGTAACTGAAATCGTTTCTTTTTCATGATGATCCAAACAAAACAGTGCAAATATCACAGGGAATTATTATGCTAGCTAAAAGCCAAACACATTTCTGGTTTCTATGAAGCGAGAAATGACGTCATATCTTACGCTTACTATTCTTCTCGTCACGTGACGTATGCAGTTTTACTACCGCACCTTTTGAAACTAACTGGCTTTCCATTCCACATTTTTGTGTTTAGCACAGTGTTCAGTTTTAAAAGATAAAGCTAGTCTTGACATTTAACATTCAGGATCATGTGTAAAAGAAATGGCTGTTGCGGACGTTTACTCTTTGAGAGTTTATTCTGCTATTTTGGCCTAAATCGGTTTAATTTACGCATTTTATCGGTGCCAGCTGCCATGGAAATGTTGCTCTTATTCTATATGTTCAATAAAATGTTTAAAAATGTTTGAGACCCGTTGATTCATACTTTCTGGAGTCAAGAATACTCTACTTGTGCGCACACGAAGAATGCTATTAAACACGGGATGTCGTATAATGTGCTTTACACGCCACATTCTTTCTAAATGTTTACAATCATGTGGAATTTAATTAACGTATTACCTGTAGTAACCATATTGGTGTATATAATGTCTGATAGAAATGGACGGACCTTTACGGGTTTTGTTTCGTCAACTCCAACTTATTTAGAGTTATGGATTTTGTCAATTAAGTTCGTATTATAAGGCCGACCGACTATTCAGAATTCTGAATGCATGATTAGTGGGGTTAAAAAGTGAGGAGCTAGGATAACGTCATTAGGAGTTCGAGTGTTCACGTTTCAAGGTTGTTTGGAAATAATGAATACATCAGACATAACAACATCTGGTTGTTCCTTATTTTAAAAAAATATAGTTTTATGAAAAATACTCATATTTTTGACTAAATATTTCGTGAATAAAAAGTTTATAGATGTTTCTTCTTTGCAAAACGCATACATTATGTGATCATGCATGTCTTACTATGCACATGGGTGTAAGGGTGACAAACTGTGTGGACCCTGAACCCAACCTGGCTGTATAGCTATATAATGTTAAACTAAAATATTGAAGTCATGTAATTAAGATAATACAAATAACTCTTTTTGCGGGTTGCTTGTAACTTTCTAAACAAATTCTATATTCAACATTGCCAACATTTTGTAACTTTCTCAACAAATTATATATTTAACATTGCTAACATTTTGTAACTTTCTCCACAAATTCTATATTTAACATTGCTAACATCTGGTAACTTTCTCCACAAATTCTATATTTAACATTGCTAATATTTTGTAAAGTGCTCTCCCCTGTTTAATTTGCAGCGCAAGCTCACTTACATTTAGAGACTTACTTTCTGTTTCTGGAATTATGTATCCATCAAACCATATAGACAACATAAACATAAACTCTGAATGAAGAAAACTAGATAATTTATTCTAGTCTTCAACTGTCAGTAAATAAATGAATATAACATAAATGACATATTCTCTTATTATGTTCTCTTTATTTCAGTACATGTAATTATAACCAACAGTCTCGACATTGTTTATTAAATAATAATAATAATAATAATAATAATAATAATAATCACATAGAATGTACTATTAAGATTTAAGAATATTCATAGGGGTAACATTAAAATCCCAATAACAATCGAATTCAAATAAATATAATTATCATGCGAAATGGATGACAATTTATATTACCATAAAAATACAGAGTCGTACAAATGTACCGAAAAATTTTCTTTGGTTTTCTGAATATTTGTATTGCAGAAATGAATGTATATTTTTCAATACGATCATTTTAAATTAATTTCTATTTAGAAAATAATAATATTCCCTTTCACGTTAGAAAACTTATTATACAGTATATATTGCATTTGCATACGAACTTGATACCGGTTGAAGGAAAACTGACTGGTGTGCACGACACCCCCATTTACAAACTTGGGTTGTACTACACAATGTAAAACTCCGCCAAAAAAGTACTTATTACTGCTAGGTATTTAAGGTACAATAAATAATACATATCGATAAAACTACTGAGATTCAAGATAACTACTGAATACTAATTATAATTACACTTTTAATGACAAATGTATTACCGAACACTAAAGTCATTGTCTTTTATTAGTATTACCCTTGCAATTTCACATAAAATGCATATATAATTACTTGAAATATAATTGATGAATGCGGGTAATACTAATTAAAAATTGTTTTATATTTTGCACAGAGAAAAAAAATTGCAGAAAAAATTTCATCATGATCATATTTTTTGTTGTTGTTTGTTTTGTTTATCTGCATCAGATTTGAGTTAAATGGTATTTTTGATATTAAAGGGTTATTCTGAAATATTTGAATAATGATGCTTGATTTGCTCATTGTTCAGTATTTCCTTTCCACGTGTTATTCGATTAATCTGAAACTTCTATCAATAAATGTGAAAAGTGCGACAATTACATATATTATATATGATTATCGGACTTTCCACATGTTATTCGATTAATTTAACACTTCTATCAATAAATGTGGAAAGTCCGACAATTACATATATTACATATGATTATCGGACTTGCCACATGTCATTTGATTAATCTGAAACTTCTATCAACGAATGTGGAAAGTCCGACAATTACATATATTACTGTAATAAATTTAGAGTATGTGCACTTGGTTATAGCGCCCCGTTTTAAGCAATTCTTAGATTTGTGTGATTACTTGTGTGATTATTGGAATTCGGCGCCATGGAAATATTCCTAGCCCGAAATAATGAGCTAATTATTAGGAGCAAACGTCACGGAGTGAAGTATTAGTGTGTTTCCATGATGTCCTGGTTCACTAGTAGTGAATTCCGACCAAAACCGAATGAATGCCCCTGTCGTAAAATAGTCCATATTAAAATCTAGTGGTTTACATTGGTAGCGTGACTTAAAGGACAGGACTTACGGTATTAAACCGGTAAATTACACAAGGGAATAAATAAAAAGGGACTTGGCAGACACCATTTATGTCGCCATGTGGGCAAATATGGTGCAGTTATATTGGCAAAATGTGCCTGGAAAGCATACATTGACTGGCCTAAGATGGCGGAGTTAAACCAGTTCCCATTGTTAGGGAGTACACATATATTTTCTAAGGCGTGAACGGTTTTTAGGACGAAAATTTGATGAAGGCAAAACACGCAGAGGTGCGCTTGATAGATAGTTGGCAGTTTGGTTTATCTGTGGTCTTGCATTAATTAGAGGAAAATTTAGGTATAGAATGGACACGTCGGGCTTTCTAATTTACAACTGAAGTTGTATGGAAGTCTTTGGAAAGTCGGAGCAAACTCATGACTTCTAGCGAGAATCGCGCCAGGGTTTGACAAGCGCTCGGTCAAGTAAATACCCGTGTTCGTGTAACATTACAAATGATTATCGGACTTTCCACAAACATGATAGGATAGTCATTTGATCAATCTGAAGCTTTTAGAGCCGATGTAAAAAAAAATATTGTGATGACTAATATTATTTTTATTTTATTTTAAGATGCCGCGAGTTAGAAATTTAACTCCACAAGATAAGAAAACAATAATCAGTTTGCGTAATTATAAATCTGCGACTGAAATCATCAGATGAAACAGAAAAATTTTGTAATGAAATAAAGCAAATAAAAAATATTTGATAACTCAACCAGAACCGAAAGAACCAAATTATTTATCATCGGCGTTAAAAGCAAAATATAATGAAATATTATCGCTGAAATCTGAAATTAATGAGCATCGTGATGGAATACAAAAGTTAAGAGTTGAGTATAATAAAATTGTTTCAGAAAAGAAAAAGCTGAAATCTGAAAAGAATAAATATATGTCATTGATAAAATCAGAAAGACTTTCAGAGCTTACAGATAATATTGAAGAAAACATCCCATAGATGGAGGCAAAGTTAGATGGAAGGATCAATAGATATAAAGATCTTGTGCGTGAAGTAAATGAATATGAGGAAAAAGAAGAAAGAATGCTAGACCGGGCTGACGAAAAATTGTTCAGAAGTATTGACTGAACAATAGCTAAGATTGATAAACTAACACTTTCTGAATAATAATAATAATAATAATAATAACATGAATAATAATAATAATAATAATAATAATAATAATAATACAAAATAATAATAATAATAATACAAAACAATAATAAGAATAATAATAATAATATCAAAAATAATAATTATCCTACTACTAATAATAATAATTATAATAATAATATAACTAATGATAATAATATTACAAAATAATAATAATAAAAAAGTAATAATAATAATAATACAAAATAATAATAATACAAAATAATAATAATATCAATAATAATAATTATAGTACTACTACTACTACTAATAATAATAATAATAATAATAATCATAATAATAATAATAATAAAGAAAGACTGGATTTTCTTTTTTCCTTCTTTGGTCTACTTGGGTGGGTTTTAGTATTTGTATTATCATTATCTCTGACATTGTTATTGGTTATTATATTCCTTAACTTTACAGGCTCATCGGGATGATTGGTTTTATCATCGATTTTATTAAGACCAGACCCACTATCTCATCAACAATTATTTTGGCTTTTATTTCCTCTTGTGTCAATGGTCTGTGAAGAAATCCTTCTACTTTATCTTCGGGGACAGAAAAGATGTTGAATCGGCGATTAAACTCTTCTACAAACTCTTCGTTAATCATCATCAATGAGAATATTGTTAAGTCGGCCCCGTTTCCCCACAACAACAGAGGCTTCAGAATAAATAAATAATTGTTATGTCATGATTATTTAATGTTTGTGGAAAGTCCGACAATTATATATATTATATGTAATTATCGGACTTTCCAAATTTGTTGATAGAATCATCGGAATGATAAAATAAGTTTTCTATCCTGCATATTATAAGGTATATGTATTATGTCATATTTTTTCATCAAACATAATGAACCATCTGTTGACACTCCATATATGAAATTTTAATATTTCCGAGTGTTTATTTGTTATCTCGATATCGTTTCCACCGTCAAATCCTTGACAGTCACTTTTCATATTCCTCCATGTTTCATCATCAATAAGGTCTGACTTCAAGCAAACAGGATAGGTTAATGTATAATCACTTCGATCGGGATTTAATTTATCATTTGATGTTAAAGTCGCTCCAGATCCCTTGTATATTATCTTGATTTTCTCTACGATACTCTTGATCGTTAATTTTCGCGACTGTAATTTCGTTTCAGGAAATATGCTGGTCCAGTTCCTGATCAGATCATTATATTTAACAAATTGATCTTCCTCATGTATCATTACCTTTATACGATTTTTAAGGTCTTCTCTGGATAATGTAATTGAGTTTTCGCTGAGATCTTTATCCTCAACTATATTGGGCAGATTCAACATTGTCAAGAAATCTCTTATCGTGTTGATCTTTTCACGTGGACTGATTTAATCTGACCTAAACATTGTAACATTAATGGTCTGGTCATTGTTAAATTTATTGACAATTAATTTCTGAGCTCGTTTTAGTTGATTAGATGTCTCATACAATGTTTCGATTTCATCCGCTGGCAACTTTCCAACATCACATTGGAATAGATCGTTCAGATATGATCTCTTTGCCGCATATGGTTCTAAATTTTCTTCAGGATCATATTTGTAATAAATCAAATTTGTATTTTTATACAATTTATCGTGTTGTCCAAATTTTGTATTCGATCAGCAACGCTGGTCTTCAGGAATTCATCGACGCTGGGATTGTTTTTACTTAAATTATTGCATTTTATTGTTATCATTGAGCAATGAATTTCATTGACTCATCTGAATCGGTGTATTGTTTGTTTTATTGCTTCGAATAACTCTTCGGAAAATAAGTTCATGAAACTGAATCTCGTGTCGATTATACTAACTCCAGCCTCGAGCGCATGACTATACATCACAACATCGATGTCATCATAAACATGATTTGTGTTGGAGGAGTCTAATTTATTTTGTCCTCGATCGGTGTCTGCATGATAATATCTCACATGATATCCTGTAATTGTTTTGCAAGATTTTCCACGGAACAATTCGTGCAAATTTTATCATGAGTAAACAAAACTATTTTGTTTCCTGATTGTAGTTGTTCTAACAAATGCGCAAAGTTATCCTGTAGGAATTTTCCACGATGGGTTTTTTATTTTATTATCATGATCTGGTTTATAATCGTTGATGAAAATTTCACTGTCGATGTTTTCATTTCGTCACGAAACAGTATTAAATCATCATCATCTGCATCCACATCAAGAATAATTAATCTTTCACAGGATGTAGCTAATCCTGAAAATTTATATCCCACAACTCAACCTTACTGATGAGAATTGTTGTCTTCGAATTCATCAACAATCAGTACGTCTGGAATTCCTTACAGTCGCTGTAATGGTTCCCACTGAATTATAACCCTTCGTTTATCACCAGGTTTGAAAATTATATCGCCAGTAATATCAGAATAAGATTATATATTACGATCTGATTTTGTCTTTTCGGTGAATGTTTTTCTGTAACTAATCACGATTGTTCATCACGCAAAGATTTCCATGCAGCCTCAGATTTACCCACTCCAGATGCATCGATATAGTCTTCTTCAGTTATTATTTTACATTTATTATGCATCATAAAAAATAGAGAAAATATCTTCCATCTCTGCGTATATATAGAATTAACTGCTAATACTATATTTCGTTTACCTATTTTTAATAAGTTAATCTCACAGGGGTGCCTATTTGTTTGTTTTTTTAAACAGTGTTCTTTCCTTATAATTAAATGATGTTTGATTAAATTATATATTAGATTTTATCAGTTATCTCTAATTTTCGTGTTTTGATAAATAATTGGCTACGAATGTACTTGTTTGTTGAGCTGTTTGTTGAGGAGGTTGATACATTTTTGGTATTTACATGTGTACTTAATTATTAAGCTGTTTGTTGAGGAGTGTGATAAATTAATGGCATTTATCAACTATTTGTGTTTAATTGTTGTGCTGTTTGTTGAGGAGTTTTATAAATTGTTGGCATTTATCAACTACTTGTGTACTTAATTGTTGAGCTGTTAAGGAGTTTGATAAATTGTTGGTATTTGTCAGTTATACGTGTATTTAATTGTCGAAATGTTCCATGAATTGTTTCAAATCCCATTTGTGATACATTTTCTACAACAGGATTTTCTGCTATGATTTCGTCATAACAATATTCTTGACCATCATCCTCGTAAAAGGAACATGACATTCACAGTGAAGTCCACCTTCTGCCATCTTTTGCACTATTTCATTGGATGAAAATCAAATTAACGAAGAATTGGTCTTCTCAAAAGAAATAAGCGGTGGGGAGAGAAGCCGTAATAATGAAGTCTAAGAAGAAATATATTTCTCCTACGCGATAGACAGCAGTTTGTGGATTAATGAAACCTACAAAAACTGTCATATTTTTATTGATCCACTGATGAATTTAAGCAATTATTGCAAAAGTTCGTACTCTACATTGTTAAAATTATAACCTTTTAAGATGTATTTCACTGTGACTCCATACTACATTAATATTCCATTTAAACAACTACAAGGATATACAGATTAAACCAGCATAAAATACGAAGATGTCAAAGCAATAGATTTTATTGTCGATCAATTATTTAAAGATGCTCAGTAATGCTTAGAATTTGTAGCAAAGCTCGTGCACAATATTATCATAATAGCAGCAAGTGAATTAATTTTTCGCTTGATATTACATAAATGACGAAAAATGTCAAGAATTCCGAGTTATTTTAGTTTTAAATTCACAGAGATAAGAAGCAAAATTTAAGAAAGATGAATAACTAGGTCAACCATTACACAATGACTTAAACTTGCACAATAGCTGTAGTACAGATTTTAAATATTCTACAAACAAATCTGATAAAGGTTTTGTACAAAATGTGTTGTAGCTCAAATGCGTTTAATTTTGGAGGACAATAACATACAAAATATTAAACAGTTAACAATAAATAAAATACTAAACATGGAGAAAGGAAGTTAATAATAAATTATCAAATGAAATCAAACTTTATGATACCAAATATTACTGAGAATTGAATTCGAAAATAATATAGGGGCTATAAAACCTGCCTTCAGGGCATCAGTTATTAACATACGTTTTGGTAGGGTAAGAAAACTTGAATAGAACAAGTGAGACGATATTTCTGTGACTGTAAAACTGGTTATTGATTGCCTTCCACGATATCATTTAAGGAACTCGGGCTTTAAACTGCCCATCGTCCTGACATGTGTTTCTGCGGCATAACTTTACCAAACCTTGTTGGATTTCAGACAAAAATGTATGATATAATCACTGATAAAAACCTTTGAATAAATTTTGATCACAAGTGCTCAACATTATCATTTAGACAAGTTATGGCCCCTTATTGGCCGTCGTCTAACTTTTCGTTGCGGCAGGATTCGTGGTCTTAGGGAGGTTTCATAAGATGTGAGATTAGTATATACTGATGAGCTTTCTCAGTCAAAAGTTTCAAAACTTCTCCAGGCAAAATTTCACCCATTTTCACAGGTGTACTTTCCACCTGTCTGACCATTTATATATAGCACATTATTTTCAATATTTCCTTGCTAACTTCTCGATATTTCCTGAAATTCAAAGTGCTTCTAAGCACTATTAGAAACAGGTATAACAGTTGTTCAATATATCAGTACCTGTTGTCATATTAAATTTAATCTATCGTGCTTTTACCTTGGTTTAGCACGAGATTCGTAACAAAACTTTATGATTTAGAGAATAATACAGTACATTTGTGGTTGTAACTGTTGATCTGTTTTCTATACTATTCCCACTACCGGAGTTTATTTTCAATTCATTCAATCAAGTAGTAATTCTTGAATATTACTCTACCATAACATATGACAAAGTTATAAAAGTTATGAAAATCAAACTTTTTCATTATAATGGAGTTGAAAAGACAAAGACTTTAACCATGCGGTAGATGGAGGTTATATAACGTTTCCTTCCGTCACAGAAACTGGATTTCAGCGGGTTTGCTAACACATAATACAATTCTTTGTTAAAGGAACCAGTCAGAATCTGGACATTCGGTTTTCCTCAAGTAACTGTTTTTTCCTTCCACGAATCATCTGCCCACGTAATTTCCATTTTCTTTTAATAAAAACGTATTAACAAATATTCTCACAGACTGATAGGAATTTTGTACGAATCCTGTATCCATAAACAGTTTCTTGAAGTCTTTTGTTTGCTTTTATCCTGATCGTGGCTTAGGAAGCTTTTCTTCATGTTCAAAATAAATTTATATATCGTTCATTGCCTGGCATTGGGATCTTTCTCTACTTCTGCATGTGCTTCATCCTTGTTGAGATGTTCGATCTGGAAAAAGGACGAATTGAATGCATCTAATGTTTTAAAATGTTATGCATACTTTAATCTTTATATTGAATCATCCTCAGATCATATCTTGCAATACCCGCCCATTTGTACATAGTTACAAAAAAAGACAACGCAGTACTATAGTTAGTGCTACAATACAGTTTCATTCTTATGAAATACAGAAAATGCTGGATATTCCTGTGCGAGTAATGATTTGAAGCAGCACATTCTTTCGCCGAAAAGGATTCGAAACTGTGTTTATTTTCAAGTTTAACTTTCTAGACAACATTTTAATTGAACCTGTGCAAATATATGGATGAGAGTGTGGCAAGTGGCTGAGTGGTTACTCTACAGAGGGTGGCAAGTGGCAAGTGGCTGAGTGGTTGCTCTACAGAGGGTGGCAAGTGGCTTAGTGTTTACTCGACAAAGGGTGGCAAGTGACTGAGTGGTTACTCTACAGAGGGTGGCAAGAGAATGAGTGGTTACTATACAGAGGGTGGCAAGTGGTTGAGTGGTTACTCTACAAAGTGTGGCAAGTGGATGAGTGGTTACTCTTCAAAGAGTGGCAAGTGGCTGAGTGGTTACTCTACAAAGGGTGGCAAGTGGCTGAGTGGTTGCTCTACAAAGTGTGGCAAGTGGTTGAGTGGTTGCTCTACAGAGGGTGGAAAGTGGTTTAGTGTTTACACTACAAAGGGTGGCAAGTGGCTGAGTGGTTAATCTGCAGAGGGTGGCAAGTTGCTGAGTGGTTACTCTACAGAGGGTGGCAAGTGGCTGAGTGGTTACTCTACAAAGGGTGCAAGTGGCTGAGTGGTTACTCTACAGAGGGTGGCAAGTGGCTGAGTGGTTACTCTACAAAGGGTGGCAAGTGGCTGAGTGGTTCAAGATGCTCACTCTACAGATTGTTGACACATTTCACTTCTGTACACTTCAGTTTGAGTCTCTGCTCGACTAACGTGTTTATGTGAGAAATTTCCCAATAGCTTCCAGTGGATCGGTTGTTCTCCCCGGGATATTCATGGATTCTTCCTCTATCATGCATCCATGTACAGCTTATCATATGCTGATAAATAGCGTTCAACCCCACAAAGCAAGACCAGTCATTAATATGGAATTCCTTGCATCGCTGACTTCTGTGTCATACTCTCTTGGTCGTGTTATTGGTACCATATGGCCACTATTGGGTTCCAAGGGTTGTCATCGCTGGGTTTCTACCATTCGATTGACCGAGAGGATGCTCATGAAAGAACAGTTCGTTCCAGTCGCAACGCCGTGGTGAATTCTTGTTTTGTAAATAACCGGGGTGGTTAGAGTGGCAGATATGAGCATGCCTTCGTATAATAAATCAGACAATTGACGCTGACGTTGCGAATGAATTTAGGCCTTGTACAACATCTTAATCACTTCTATATAAGATTTACTCCCCATGGCAATTAATTTTGCAAATGAGACGCATTGTTCTTTTTTAAAACCTGATTTCTATCCAATTTATTATCATGACAAAAAATCTTATTCGCTATGTTAAACATTGTAAATACATATTTTGTTTATTTCATTTGAAAATGAATTTTACGTATACTGCTATTGCTATGTTGTTGTCTGTATGCTGGATTCAGGTAAATACCATTTGAAGTCGGGACAGCACTCGGCCATTTCCATCAAGTCGGGCAATAACATCTTTGGTGTACTTGTAGGAATAGACAGAACTTTTATGGGTTTAATGGTTCATCTATGGTTGAGTGCACCACATATCTCGAGACAACAAAAGCTGACAATATTCCGATTGCTACATTGTCTCTTTCTGGCGCTATATCGTGCCATGTGAACAGAGTAGATGCTTTTGGGGCAGGGTTTGGCATGGGAATCGCTTAGCTCCAGACCAGGGATGTTTTTAACCTGTTTTTAGCTGCAGTTGGACCTCCCATCACATGTACACAGTTCACACCATGTGCGATTATGTTAAAGAGTAACCCAGCACATTATGGGAAGAAGAAGAAGAGAAGGAGTTCCGAATATTCTTCTCAAAGACGATGAGTTACATCCGATGTTTCTGTCTGGATTTGACGGCAAGGCCAATAATATTCTGATTGGAAAAGTTTTCAGACAAGGGCCTGCGATTTTCTTTGAAATTTTTTTCAGCCCTCAAGACAAGTGAAACAATTACTGTTCCTCAGGGTTTTAGAAAAGATAAGGTAAGTCTATGATCATGTTACTTAAAAAATATCTTGAGACAAACAGTAGTACAATGATTAAAAGAAAATATCTACCCTCTTTGACATGTAAACGGTTGGTTCCTAATGACGTGTGCAAACGTGACGTCTCTCAAGGAAAAAAAAAAACCAACAACGTTTTGTACACACCTCCAGTCTGACCGATAGATACACACGTACCAAAGGGACATACGGGGTATGCACAGTTGTTCAAATACATTTTCGGTATTTGGCCCCTCTCTATGCTGTAACATTCTACCAAAGTATATCCGATATCTAATTTCGAAGATAGATTGCAAAAGACAAAGAACTTTATACTTGAAAATTTCTAAGGTCGCTTCGAATTATTTATACGGCGCATGAAAATATCAAAATAACAAACCGTTTTGAAAATCGAGCCACATCTTATCCCACCCCCTTTTTTCTCCATTGACTGAAAAAAGAGACGGTTAGAATGTTTGAGGTGGAGACTGTCCAATACTGCTTGCTATTTTACCTTTCTCGTTACAAAATAAAATTCCCTATCTCTGTTTTAATCCTATGTTTAGTCAGAATTATTCAGCATCCGTTTAAATTCTTCTTGTATATAACAATAGTGCGTCGTAAATAGCCAATATCAGCTATGGTTCCGATGTCCCTGTTCTAGAAAACGATTATTTCCTTCCAAAACTGTACATTCATATGGTAATTTAGGTTCCTGAATTGGCCTTCTTTTAAGCAAAATGGCAAGAAACAGGAAAAGCTAAACATTTATTATTTCGTCCCATGCATTTGATAGATCGTTTTGTATTCCCATTATCCGCATGGTTTTGCATTTAAATCCCATGGTAATCATACTGAGCTAGATATCAAAAGCATCTCGAATACACCATATGCTTTAGTATAACAAATTCCTGCCAACATAAGCTTTCCTGGATTCTGCTTTGAATAGCACAGGATCCTTTGTTTAAATGTCTGGATTCAAGTTTTATTTAGAAATTCATCCCTGTGCAAATTACGAAACTGTGGAGCGAAACCTTAGTAATGACTATAGCGACTCGACTGTTTCAAGATCATATTTGCACGAGGTCTTCTAGTGAAGATTAGATAGACATATGTATGGATCAACAAAGGAAAAGCATAGTACTGTAATATGTGTGGAGTGGAACATTTTACCGAAAAGAAGAAACATTTATTCTAAGAGTTTTATTCAAAGTAAAAAAAATAATTACTATTTTAGAAAAATATTAAAAGAAACAAAACAAAACATACCGCTTTCATCAATGGGGACCTTGGAAATTCTTCATCAATGTCAATGTCTGCGAGCCATCTGAAAGAAAACCATAACAACAGTAAAATCAGGAAAGTTGGTATTACTGCAGCTGGTTGTCTTAAAACAGTGATTGTGGTGGTGGTGATTTTTTTATAATAATAAACATTTTGTTGTCATCATCATTGTTGATTGGAATATAACGTTATGAATGTTATCAATATGTCACATGCGTACTCTTATTTCCATCACATATTTCTTTCAAGCAGGACTCAGTAACCAGATTTTCTTGTGCGACACCATTTCACTCGGGCAGTTTACAAAGTACAAATATTAATATTATGACACTAGGTCTGATTTTAGTGAAAATATAGCACAGACACAAAGTCTATAAACACTATTGATTAAACACAGTAAGTCGATCACCGTGGCCAATGTTACACTTCGACTCACGTTTGCTGTATAACTGATTGAGGGGATGATTCACCAGTTGACAACATGAATTACAGATTAACTTCTTTCGAAGTAAGGGTTTTAAGCACTGCCAACTCAGACGGCACCTTTCCATGATAATTGGATACGTATCTAGAATAAATTTGTCTGCACGCTACGTTAGTACCTTGTCTCAAAATGAATATACATAAGCAAATATATGCAATTAACGAGCCAATGAAATAAGTTCTTTGCATCAACGGATGTGACATTTATCGATGAATGAGTGATTCTGTTTGGAAGCGAAACTGGCTCAGTCAGCTTGAAATGTCATTTTGGGTCAACTTTCCGAGGAAATGTTACTTGGAATTTCAACGGTGGGTTAAGCAAGTTTCTGCGTTAGAAACGAGGAAATTTTTCGCAAACAGCTACAAGTTTGAAGAACGTATTGGATTTTTGCTCGTGGCTTGCGACGATATGGTTAGTATAAATCATACAGTTTTCCCAATGCAGACATTACATTCTTGCCACACACAAATAATAAATGATCCCGTGACTTAAGAGTAGGTTCATTTATAGTGCAAACTTTATCACTTCGCCATTGTTTACATGGTTGTTTTTAAATTATATATACTTCAGCCTCGTGTATCCTAACTCCTTTGTGGACATGAAAAACGTTTGATTACATGGGCGTTTGGATAAAAGAGCTTAATTATACTAAATCTGCATCCTATAAGGATTTACAAGTTGTATGACAATAGAGGTGAATGATGTTCGATTAGGCTAGATTCTACTGTATAATAGTTACTTCTCTGCTGCGTAGAAAAGCATTATGTTGATATCGAACAAATTTACAATGATTTCTTTGAATGGCAAGATGAAAACTCACTCGTTTTGGCGGACATATTTCAATCCAATGCCCAGCTGGAATCTTCTTCCAATTGACTTTCTGCAAAATAAATGAATGGAAACCTATTTCAAACACTGCTTTACTGAAACGGAAAAAAATCATTACTGACAGTTGAAACTTCTACATAACTTTCTTTTTTTAAGGGGCTCATTAGGCTTGATAACAAAGTATCTATTTAATATTCTGATTGCATTATACTTTGATATTTGAATCCTTGATGTTATGACATACGTTTTGAACAGGGATCACAAATATGGAGCAAAGGATGTAATTACAACAAGAAAAAATTATTAGCTTATTTCATTAAGAATCGACTTTCATTATTTATTTTAAGAAATATTTTGAATACTCACTCTTATATTATTAATATTATTATTTATCATCAATCGATATTTTAATTACATTTTTTCATGTTCTAACTATTATTAATATACAACTGCATCTGTTCATATCGTTGTATCTGTCTGTCTGCCTGTCTGTCTTGGATTTTGAGTTATATTTACGGCTTCATGCAAGCTCTCATGAAAACTGATTTATAATATAGGATCAGTTACTCACTGCAAACAAGTGGCTATAAACTCTACGCCGGCTGGAGAGAGTTTTTTGTCCAGTAATTCTGGACCCTTCGTCTTGCTGAGAAGCTCATTGCGCTTTGTAAATGGACGTCTGAAACAAATAAGAAAGACATCTACCAGTGCCTTTAGAGGAAAAGTATAAATGCGTATGTTGATTGACATAACATGTGAAATAATTTATTGTTTATGGGTATCAGTTTTTGATTCTGTCATTCTTAGTCAAATTCGTAGATTTAGGAATTGCTCCTGCATTAAGCCAATGGGGTTTCTTTACCCAGCGATTTCATCCCTGGCGTGAATCCCTCTAGAAGTCACACGCTTCCCATCGATTCCAAAGACTTCTATACAGCTGCTGTTGGAAACTGGAAATTCCGATGCGCCCAGAGCATACATAATTTTATTCCAAGTAATACATGACAACAAATCTCACAAATACACATTTTTATCACAACTTTCTGTCAACTTCACAACTGCACGGTTTATCCCCCTTACATTTCCGTAACGTAGCGCCATTATTTCTCACCGTGAAAATATACAACTCAGCCACCTAATTCAGGGAACTATTTTTATTACGCCACCTTAGGTCAGTCAGATTATGGTTTTATGCCTCATTTCGCCTGTCTCTCTAAACAATATTTACTATCAAAGGAACAATAAACGGCGCCTCCCGACGACTAAACAGTCCCTTCTCGTTTGTTATATTGTGTATTACACCAGTCCCCAATTATAAATATGGAGTCACACAATCAATACACAATTCGATTATAATAGGGACTACTGAACTCCAAGGACACTTATGCGCTCTTACGTGAACTCACAAAAATAAACCACGTCATCATGAAATCTCACCAACACTTCACTCCGTGACGTTTGCTCCTAGTAATTAGCTAATTATTCGGTCTGAGGACTATTTCTCCAGCACCGACTTCCCATAATCAAACTAAGTAATCACAACAATCTAAGAAATCCTAAAAAAGGAAAGTTATAAACAATCACGCATTCTCCGAATTTATTACACTCCTATCATTTTCACAGAAGATTTACTGATCACTTTCATTTTATCAATAGCTGCGTCCACGAAAATTGGTACCCCACCAAACTTAGTGAATTCACTGTAGCTACAAATCCATTTAGACAGTGAGTAAACTGACGGATGTTATGCAATAACGTTTGTACCACATGTCTGAGTCCTTCCTAACCAGGACACATGTACACCTCTGTTTTTATAATATGTACCACTTTTCTGAGTTCTTCCTAACCAAGACACATGGACACCTCTGTTTGTATAATATGTACCACTTGTCTGTGTCCTTCCTAACCAGGACACATGGACACCACTGTTTGTATAATATGTACCACATGTCTGTGTCCTTCCTAACCAGGACACATGGACACCTCTGTTTGTATAATATGCACCACTTGTCTGTGTTCTTCCTAACCAGGACACATGGACACCTCTGTTTGTATAATATGTACCACATGCCTGTGTCCTTCCTAACCAGGACACATGGACACCTCTGTTTGTATAATATGTACCACTTCGACATCCTGCCATTTTTATAGTTGTCGTCAGAATTTTCAGAGGTTCACACAAATCTTTAATTTAAAAGAATTTGATACGTGAACAAGTATGGTAATGTATACTCGATAGGTCCGCTAAAAGGACGTATAGTCAGAAGCAAATGGAGAAGAGAAAAACAACCAATATTACTATTAGTGCTGACTCTACTTCTACTTTCATTCCTGCTGTCACATTTCTGCTATTACCTGTATTTCCTTTATTATTTCTGAAACATATCTAATTGTGACTGCTACCACTATTACAGTTTATCTTTTCTTACTACTACTACTACTACTACTGATATAACTTAAACCGCCACTTCTTTTGATTGTCATGGTTATCGTCTTATCGTCGACAAGATGGTTGTCAGCGGCGTTGAATCAGAACCAACAAGAACGACCACTACCACCACCTCCTTAAATTATCATTGTTAACAACGATTTACCTGCCGGTGATGATAAAATATGAAACACATCCCAAGGAGAATATGTCCGATGCCTGTTGTGGCCTGAACCCCGTCAACACCTCAGGAGACGCAAACCCAATCTTCATCGATTTTGGGCTTCTCCTAACTAAAGTCCTATTTGAGGGCCAAGTCACGGTCTCTAGTCCACCCTGTACAAAGAAAGCACATATTTGAAGATAAGCCTCTCTCTCTCTCTCTCTCTCTCTCTCATAAAACCATCACTACTCAATGTCAATCATTAATTAAATTCCTCCATCATTTCTCCTAAGTTATCAGTATTAGAAAATTAGAATCATCCATGTTTCCAACACATTTACTTACAGCATTAGATCATTGATTCGTTCCACTCGTTTTTATATTTTACTTAAATCATGTTCAGAATTAATGGCTGAAAAAGTATAGAAGGTGAAGATATCCATGGAAATCCAAGTCCCGTATTTTTCTCTGATGTCAAATCATTTATAAATATCCGGGATCTACTACACATCTCCGTTCAAATTGTCAAGTAAATAATGAAAACGTCATATTTCTGCACTCACCACCAAATGTCAAAAATAGCATCAGTACGTTTGAAAATGATATATTGAAAAAGTTAGGAGTTGCTTTTGGCACGGAACACATACTATGCCTGCTTGATATTAAGGCTGGTCGTCATTTGTTTCTTCTTACGGATAAATGCACAATTTAAAGTTACTTACTAGCATAGGCATTCCCAAGTTATTTACTAAAATCTTGCTGGGCCTTATGTCTCCATGGACCACCCCGTGTGTCTGAAGGTAGGCAATGGCCGACAGCAACCGCGCAGTCACGAACTTGGCACAGTCTTCACCAAATACTGTCCTGAAAAGGATGGTACTAATTTCAGCAGCACGATTCATGCATTTCGCAATGCAATATAGAATGTTTCTGTTTTTGGTAAAATTTCATGTCTAGATGAATGTAACTCGGTCCAATCAACCGAATGTACCTTCAACTTTTGCTATATTTCAGTATAGCTGTAACAACACTAAAAGAAACGAAAGCGCCTGCGCATACCTTGCATTAAAAGATTTTCAGCAATAAACACTGATATGTTTAAAATGGCCTGTTTACGTATTTTATTAATTTTTACATAGAGAGCTAGATAGAAAAGGACATATCTTTCCATACATAACATAAAGTTATGGGCATGATGTTATGGACAGTCCGGCAACGTGCGCTGTAACAATGATTTGTTGATGATAAGGAAAAGTAAACCTACTTTTTATCCCGACTTGTGCCAGATGTAATTTTTTATCGCGTGTGTGTTCGACCCCCACCCCCACCCCTCCAGGGAGACACGAAAAGATTATAACTAGCCAGCATTTGTATCTGTGTCAACAATGTTATCGTTTGCCCATAATGAGTAACATTTGAACAGATTTTATTCCTTTGAATAAAGTAATTTTAATGGATATCGAATTACAAATATCCATGCACATTTTCATAACTGCTAGGGACTGACACCCCCCACCCACCTCCCACCCCCCGTAGCACTTAAATCAAGATTCCCAAAGCATCTGAATGGTGGGTGATGTTGGCACACGTTTGTGATGAACTTACGCAATCTTTTCGGAGTATATAATCCCCATTAATGAACTATTCAATGAAATTCGTGTTATGATTTGAAACAATTAAAGGAAAACAAATAATAAATCAACCAACCACCGTAATCCCAGCGAAATAATTGAACATATTACCCAGAGTAATTTTGAAAACTTGCACCGTATGTCGTTAGTAATGTGCATTAAAGGTTCCAAAACACATTAATAAAAATCTAGTATCGTTCTATTATAAAGAACACGCGAGAATTTCTTTGTAGACTTTATCAGAAAGAAATCTTGACTTAAAATTAAATTCTTGCATACCATTAGCACTTTGTGTCAAAATAATAATGCAAAACCCAGAATCTAGTCATCACAAGTAAATGACTTTTTGAAAAAGGTGGAACTGTAGTGTTCCGTGAACTACACGTTTTCTACAAAACATAAAGCTTAAAGGGAAAAAAAGTTATAATATGATATTTGATATGTTTGACCCGCGTGTTTGGAAACTTTCTCGCCAGAAATTAGAATGTATTATTCGCTTCATTAGAGCGTACGTCGCGAGTAGCCGGTGTCTCTGAAATGACTACGAGTGAGCAAACATGTACATGTTGGTACATTTGAGTTTTGAAGTGGCTTCATTTGTGATGAAATGAAATAAATATTATATATAAATAGATACATAAATAAATAAACAACTAAACTTACCTGTGTGGGTCTTTTTTGAGGAGTGTATAGAGATCGCCAAATTTCGCCTCCACGTATATGACCCACCTGTGGCTGTTATATTGGAGAATCCCAAACAACCTGTGGAAAAACCGTATTCTTATGTAATTTGAAATTTTCGTCAAATTATTAAAGTATGTTAAATTGCATACACTTACAGTTTTTGAATAAAATTTTGAAAGTATATGAATGAATCGATTAAATATATGGTTATGCATACCATCTATTTTAATTTTATTTCTGTTTTGGTAAGGTTTAATCAAGGTTTGGCTTTTTATTATTTTCGATACTTAGTTATATTAATTTCGTCTTTCTTTTCTTTCATCTACTTTTTCAATGAAAATTACGCAAAATAATTTTAATACATAAACCTTCATCTTTGAGACAGAAAAGGAAAGAACACGTTAGAGGCGTTACAAATGTAATGCTGTATATAATTACTCACTCTGATAGACTGGGAGACCGAAGTCTTCCCAGCACGTTCATATCCAGTTTCTTCGGAATCCTTCTGTAATCACTGGCCACGAAATGGGTGTCTCTGTAATAGCCCTATTTAAATCAAATACAAAAGCCTCCATAATTGTTCAAAGCACGTACATTCGCATAAAGGTCTTTAACCGATTAAGGTATGAGATGGCACATTTGAACTCCTCTGAGGATAAAATAAGCAAGAAGACCAGGGTCAACATTTCGAGGTCACGATCAAGAAATTGCTGTTAAACGTGAGACCCTAACATCAAGATCGATCGGTAGAGCGAGCACGTCGCAGACTGAATTGTCTTAGCCTGATAATAGTTCATCCAAATTATAAAGAAACGCTATCAAAGGAAATATGATCAAATAAAATAATCTTGAACCAAATCAAACTTTCTGCGAATATGTTATTAACCAAAATTTTTAGGGGCGAGCGAGCCTTTCGCACAAACAACCTCGAACGGGGACGTTACTGCAATGTCTCGCTTCCAGCTAAAATAGACTAAGAAATGAATAAGGACGCTAAAATAGACTAAGAAATGAATAAGGACACTAAGATAGACTAAGAAATGAATAAGGACGTTCAATATTTTCTGAGTTCGATACTCTATTGTTTGTTCGTTTTTTTCGGTGTCACAAAGTATCTTCGTGAGCCTACATACATTTAAGATAGAATTTATTATAGAAAATTTTAATGTGCTTTATAATTACGTTATTTTTCACAATGCTTCTCTATTTGATAAAGTGATCCTTAACTTACGAAATCTTAAAGAGAAAAGAAATGGACCTTGCAGTGTAACTTACTCTGTACAGCTTCTTGTAATCTGCATCTTCTACCAACAATGACGTCAGATGGATCTCTTTGATGTTAATTGGAATCTGGGACCAGTTAACTTCCAAACTGTCCGTGGAGGGAAGCTTTGAGATTCGATTTTCAGAACTAGGTTGGCTTTTGATAGTGTGTAGGTCGGCAATTACTTGACCAGTTTTTGCATTGATTGAACGGGTCTCAGAATCTGTGCTCTCCATATCTCCTTTTGATCCTTGATTGGTGGACTCTAATTTTCCAGGTCTTGTCAACTGCTCATATTCGCAGTAATATACACCAGCGATTAGATGGAGATAAAAGAGAGATTTCTTGTCCACGTAGGGGATGATCTGCATTTTTGTTGGCAGCGACGGATAACTCGACCAGGAGCACTCGAATTTTCTAGAAATTATCCATGATCTTTCTAGTTCTTCGTATCTTGTCGTAATTGGTACACCAATCTGCATTTCTACGGTACTCCCCTCCCTGATGTCAGATGTTTTCGTGATCCAGGGGAGAGGAATTACCTTGGATATCTCCCGCCTCACTATTGGGGATAGTCCCTGATTGCTGGACTCTAATTTTCCAGGTCTTGCAAGTTGCTTATATTCGCAGAATAACACGCCAGCGATGAGATGGAGATAAAAGAGAGATTTCTTGCACACGTAGGGGATGATCTGCATTTTTGTAGGCAGCGACGGATAACTTGACCAGGAGCACTCGAATATTCTAGAAGTTATCCATGATCTTTCTATCTCTTCGTATCTTGTCGTAATTGGTACACCAATCTGCATTTCTACGGTACTCCCCTCCCTGATGTCAGGTGTTTTCGTGATCCAGGGGAGAGGAATTACCGGAAGTATCTCACGCCTCACCACTGGGAATGGCAGCTGCCTCGCATTCCCTTCCGTCAAAAGTATGAGAAGACTATTATCATCTTCCAGACTGAAGATGTCTTTGCTGAAATGTTCGCGAAACTCTAAATCGGAGCGATCTGATTTTTGAGTGGATATGTCAGGATTGAGTTGCGTGTACGTTTGTTCAGAAGATAGAGGAGCTTCAGGAAGAAACTGCAAGAAATAATAAACAGGCTAGTAAAGAAAATCAGTATTGATGATCAATAAAGCAAATCAGTATTGATGATGAATAATGCAAATCAGTATTAATGATGAATAATATAAATCAGTATTGAAGATGAATGATGCAAATCAGTATTGTTTTAGATGAATAATGCAAATCAGTATTGTTTTAGGTGAATAATATAAATCAGTATTGAAGATGAATGATGCAAATCAGTATTGTTTTAGATGAATAATGCAAATCAGTATTGTTTTAGATGAATAATGCAAATCAGTATTGTTTTAGATGAATAATGCATTTCAGTGATAAAAATTACAAAATATGATTGTTTTGTATAAGTTTCTAAAAATGCATTTCATAAGTCTGAGTCTTCACATAATCATTCGTCCAACTTGACTTGGACCACGTTGCTAGGAAAGGAATGGTTAATCTGCAAATAGAGGATACTGAGCCTCGCAGGACATAAGGTTTCACAATAAGCGGGAACGGCATAAACGCAGGCATACATATTTGATAATTCCGCTGTATCATTTGTTGGCCATGCACCGGATGGGTGCATGTTTAATAAAAGTATAAAACAACGGCAATAAATAAATGAATAAATTACAAATAATAATAATAGCAATAACAATGTGGACTTATTGCAGCGCCTAATCTTTTGTAGTTCTATGCGCTTTATAGTATCAGATAACGCATATAAACATATACAACGACAAGATGATAAAAACAATCGAGATGAAATTCTAAAATGCAAACATGCTGAAAATAATTAAGGAAGTAAACATTATTAATCCCTTAAGTCTGTTCGTGTACTAGAAATAGGTGAGTTTTAAGAACACTCTTGAATGGGGTGAGAGTGACCTTGTGTCTAAGATCTCTAGGCAATTCGTTCCATTTATCCAGGACTTGGTAAGTAAATGAACGTTGTATGTATGACTTTGCTTAACAGTATGAACAATGAGAATGCAAGTGTCGAAAGAGGACCGTAAGTTTCTAGATGGAGTGAACACGTGATGAGTTCAGATAGGTATACTGGACTGGAGCAAGCCAACGAAATGCGGCATAGTAAACAGAGTTTGTGTTTGATTCTGAATCGAACGTGTAGCCAATGAAGGTCACAGAGAAGGCGGCGGGAAATGCTCAGTTCTTCGTACTCTACGGATGATCCGAGCAGCCGTGTTTTGAACTTTTTGAAGTTTCTGTAGTAGATACTGAGAGGAACCAGATATAAGTCTATTACAATTGTCCAATCTTGCAAGTACAAACGAACACACAAGTGTTTTAGTGGCATCAGTGGAAAAGGAAATTGCGAATGGAGCTGATGGGTCGCAGCTCCAGACATTCAGCCTTGCATATGTTCATTACATGTTAGTATAACGAGAGAGTACTGTTGAGAGGGACACATAGGATTTCGTACTGACTGTGTCAATTTAATATTGGATTTGTCGATACGCATTGTTTGAGTTAAGCGATTTGAATGAGAAAGTCTTTGCGTAATGACTAGGATGGCTTCAGTTTGATTATCATTCATCTTATGTTTGTTACATGTCATCCATGACTCCACGTTGGAACTGCACTTCTCTATGCCTTAGATGGTAGCCTCAGCTTCAGCTGGGTAGCCGAAATTGTATATATGAGTATCTTTGGCGCACATATGACGAGACAGGGGATGTCGAGCTATGACACTTGAGAGCGATTAGTGTATCGAAGGAAGAGATCTGGGCCTCGACCGAACCTTGTGGAACACCAAAACGTATATCAATTGGGCTGGAATGTTTTATATTTACAGATACAATTTTTGTCCTGTTAACTAAGTAGGACTTAAACCATAGTGAGGCTGTATCATGAATACTAAATACATACTGGAGGCGGTGAAACGGTGAAGTAATAGATTGTGGTCTGCTGTGCCCATTGCCGCAGACAGGCCAAGGAGTCTGAGCACTGTAAACTATTCTCAGAAAGGCAGTTTCAGTACTATTATGAGGGTGATATTACGTAATTAATTAATTTAATTGATTATGTTATGGTTATGGTTACACAGATTTTGAAATATTATCGTCTCCCTCAATCCATCAGCAACTACATCACAAATATAAGCTCGAGATATCCTACATAACAATCAAGATTCTCTCTCTCTCTCTTTCTCTCTCTCTCTCTCTCTCTCTCTCGCACACACATACACACACACACACACACACACGCAAACGCATACAAACTTACCTCAGTCTCGATGTCTTCGATTTTTTGTTTTCTCTTATTCTTTTTCGTGATCCGCCAACAAAGGTTGTTTGTAATAAACTTTCTTAAATTCGAAAGTAACTGAAATCGTTTCTTTTTCATGATGATCCAAACAAAACAGTGCAAATATCACAAGGAATTATTTCGCTAGCTAAAAGCCAAACACATTTCTGGTTTCTATGAAGCGAGAAATGACGTCATTTCTTACACTTACTATTCTTCTCGTCACGTGACGTATGCAGTTTTACTACCGTACCTTTTGAAACGAACTGGCTTTCCATTCCAAATTTTCGTGTTTTGCACAGTGTTAAATTTTAAAAGATAAAGCTAGTCTTGACATTTAACATTCAGGATCATGTGTAAAAGAAATGGGTGTTGCGGACGTTTAATCTTTGAGAGTTTATTCTGCTTATTTTGACGTAAATCGGTTTAATTTACGCATTTTATCTGTACCAGCTGCTATGAAAATGTTGTTTTTAGTCCATATGTTGCTTGTAACTTTCTCCACAAATTCTATATTTAACATTGCTAACATTTTGTAACTTTCTCTACAAATTCTATATTTAACATTGCTAACATTTTGTAACTTTCTCTACAAATTCTATATTTAACATTGCTAACATTTTGTAACTTTCTCTACAAATTCTATATTTAACATTGCTAACAATTTGTAACTTTCACAACAAATTCTATATTTAACATTGCTAACAATTTGTAACTTTCACAACAAATTCTATATTTAACATTGCTAACATTTTGTAACTTTCTCTACAAATTCTATATTTAACATTGCTAACATTTTGTAACTTTCTCTACAAATTCTATATTTAACATTGCTAACAATTTGTAACTTTCACAACAAATTCTATATTTAACATTGCTAACATTTTGTAACTTTCTCTACAAATTCTATATTTAACATTGCTAACATTTTGTAAAGTACTCTCCCCTGTTTAATTTGCAGCGCAAGCTTACTTCCATTTAGAGACTTACTTTCTGTTTCTTGACTTCAGCAATATTTCAATTGAAACCTTGAATTGGTTGCAATGTTATGATGTACCGGTAGTATATAGAAATCGTCTGATGACAGACTAAATCCCTGTTGAAATTATGATCAGCTACATTAGCTACGTATATGTAAGAAATTATGTATCCATCAAATTATATAGACAACATAAACATAAACTCTGAATGAAGAAAAATAGAGGATTTATTCTAGTCTTCAACTGTCAGTAAATAAATGAATATAACATAAATGATATATTCTCTTAGTATTTTCTCTCTATTTCAGTACATGTAATTATAAAACCAACAGTCTCGACATTTTTTATTAAATAATAATAATAATAATAATAATAACAATAATCACATAGAATGTACTATTAAGATTTAAAAATATTCATAGGGGTAACATTAAAATCCCAATAACAATCGAATTCAAATAAATATAATTATCGTGCGAAATGGATGACAATTTATATTACCATAAAAATACAGAGTCGTACAAATGTACCGAAAAATTTTCTTTGGTTTTCTGAATATTTGTATTGCAGAAATGAATGTATATTTTCTAATATGATCATTTTTAATTAATTTCTATTTAGAAAATAATAATATTCCCTTTCACGTTAGAAAACTTATTATACAGTATATATTGCATTTGCATACGAACTTGATACCGGTTGAAGGAAAACTGACTGGTGTGCACGACACCCCCATTTACAAACTTGGGTTGCACTACACAATGTAAAACTCCGCCAGAAAAGTACTTAATACTGCTAGGTATTTAAGGTACAATAAATAATAAATATCGATAAAACTACTGAGATTCAAGATAACTACTGAATACTAATTATAATTACACTTTTAATGACAAATGTATTACCGAACACTAAAGTCATTGTCTTTTATTAGTATTACCCTTGCAATTTCACATAAAATGCATATATAATTACTTGAAATGTAATTGATGAATGCGGATAATACTAATTAAAAATTGTTTTATATTTTGCACAGAGAAAAAAAATTGCAGAAAAAATTTCATCATGATCATATTTTTTTTCTGCATCAAAGTTGAGTTAAATGGTATTTTTAACATTAAAGGGTTTTTCTGAAATATTTGAATAATAATGCTTGATTTGCTCATTGTTCAGTATTTCCTTTCCACGTGTTATTCGATTAATCTGAAACTTCTATCAATAAATGTGAAAAGTGCGACAATTACATATATTATATATGATTATCGGACTTTCCACATGTTATTCGATTAATTTAACACTTCTATCAATAAATGTGGAAAGTCCAACAATTACATATATTACATATGATTATCGGACTTTCCATATGTTATTTGATTAATCCGAAGCTTCTGTCAACGAATGTGGAAAGTCCGATAATTACATATATTACAAATGATTATCGGACTTTCCACATGTTATATGATTAATCTGAAGCTTCTATCAACGAATGTGGAAAGTCCGATAATTACATATATTACATATGATTATCGGACTTTCCACATGTTATATGATTAATCTGAAGCTTCTATCAACGAATGTGGAAAGTCCGACAATTATATATATTACATATGATTATCGGACTTTCCACAAACATGACAGAATAGTCATTTGATTAATCTGAAGCTTCTATCAACGAATGTGGAAAGTCGACAATTACATATATTACATATGATTATCGGACTTTCCACATGTTATTTGTTTAATCTTCAGCTTCTATTAACGAATGTGGAAAGTCCGACAATTACATATATTTCGTATGATTATCGGACTTTCCACAAACATGATAGAATAGTCAATTAAAGACGTAATCGCCCATATGGGTATGCTCGTCTGTTTACATTCCGAAACGGACTATTTAATTTGTCATGAGAAATGGAATTCTGACACATTCAACAGGCATTACTGTGCATAAAGAGCACTATTTAAATCAGCCGTTAGATCTTGAGTCAGTATGACTGGCTTCATAGACCCTAGCTACCTGAATGTAAGGCTGTACACGAGTGGGAATAGACCCAACACGCACTCATGTTTAAATATATTTAATTCAGTCTGCCATCAACTGAGCTGGATGTCAACCAAAGCAGTATGTAACGCCAGAAGCGATAGGTTGCCACTATGACATCACATCGCTAGACATATGCTTTAGACGGGTAGAAATAGTTCCACATCTCCGTCGTAATACAATAGTCCGGGAGAGACAAGGGAGGAAATGTACCCGTAAACAGGCGCAAACGACACAAGGCCCACAAACGCCAGTTCGTACTTAACCAAATCTTGTCCAGTTATTCTAATGGGCATAAAAATACCAATAATGTGTAAGCATCCTATACAATTAATCCAATAAACTGAGTCTGAAATTTTAAAAAATGATTCATAATTAAACTTGGAATTTTGTGTACAAAGTGTACATCGTAACATTAAATACACCAATCTGTTAAGTCAAATTGACTACAAAATATTTTGAATCACGCATAAGAGTAGTGAAGGGGGGCACCCTACGGACAATGGGAATTAGCATTACAGACCCCCTTGGGCAAATCTACGGACAATGGAAATTTAACATGGAGAAAAATCGTGGGCAAATCTACGGACAAGGGGAATTAACATGGGAATAAATCGTGGGCCACTTTACGTACAAGGGGAATTTAACATGGGGAATAGAGTTTGGGTCTGTCTAGGGACTAGGGGAATTTAACATATGGAAATTGAACATGGTGGGTCTGTATAGCGTCAAGGGGAATTGAACATGGTGGGATTGTCTAGGGACAATGATGGTAGAGGATCAAACACAACAGAGACAGAAACATACATACACTAGTACAAGCGTGAGATTTATATATAAAGCATTACCAAGACCTGAAATCTTGCTGGGGTGTTCAAAAATTTGCATAATTGTAATGATGCTATAAATAGCTATAATCAAGGAAATGCTCAACGACAAAATGGATGTGACTAAAAGTAACGCTAAAATGGCGAAATTGTCCCAGAATTTAAAGGAAAATAAACATATCCCCGAAAATTAAGTTACAATGGTTTATACTAAAATGGATAAAATTAGTAACTACTTACAATATCAACTTCTGTGACGATCTTGGATAAATACCTATGTATCTATAATCAGCTGAAATTCCTATGAAATCCCACTATCTATTTATAGCTCCAACTTGTGGGTTTTTCCTTTGGAAAATCCCACTATCTTTTTATAGGCTCAGTTTGAGTGACGTTCCTGTTTATCAATTCTAGTATATATGTATAGCTACAAAATGTGGAAATCCCCAAGTCGATATTTATAGTCTCAAAATTTCCAGCGTCAGTGACGTCACTGTACTGAACACTAGGGGATAAATGGCAACAGTGTTGCAAGTGGCTGACCTGAATACGCGCTACTGTAGGTAGGTAGGTAGAGTGTATCTGATAGGGATAAAGTGAGTTTTATAGGGACAAACAGAGACCAATACACACACACACACACAACATACGCGCGCAGACACACACACACACACACACACACACACAGAGGGAAGAGGAAAAAACAAACCCCAAATATACTATCCACACTCGGGAGGAAAAAAAAAACAACCAAATATACGATCTACACAACGTACGCGAACACACACACACACACACACACACACACACACACTATAAAATGGATAAAATTACTAACTACTTACAATATCAACTTCTGTGACGATCGTGGATAAATACCTATGTATCTATAATCAGCTGAAATTCCTATGAAATCCCACTATCTATTTATAGCTCCAACTTGTGGGTTTTTCCTTTGGAAAATCCCACTATCTTTTCATAGCCTCAGTTTGAGTGACGTTCCTGTTTATCAATTCTAGTATATATGTATAGCTACAAAATGTGGAAATCCCCAAGTCGATATTTATAGTCTCAAAATTTCCATCGTCAGTGACGTCACTGTACTGAACACTAGGGGATAAACGGCAACAGTGTTGCAAGTGGCTGACCTGAATACGCGCTACTGTAGGTAGGTAGGTAGAGTGTATCTGATAGGGATAAAGTGAGTTTTATAGGGACAAACAGAGACCAATACACACACACACACACACAACATACGCGCGCAGACACACTCTCTCTCACACACACACACACACACACACACACACACACTCACGCACGCACACACACACACACACACACACACACAGAGGGAAGAGGAAAAAACAAACCCCAAATATACTATCCACACTCGGGAGGAAAAAAAAAACAACCAAATATACGATCTACACAACGTACGCGAACACACACACACACACACACACACACACTATAAAATGGATAAAATTAGTAACTACTTACAATATCAACTTCTGTGACGATCTTGGATAAATACCTATGTATCTATAATCAGCTGAAATTCCTATGAAATCCCACTATCTATTTATAGCTCCAACTTGTGGGTTTTTCCTTTGGAAAATCCCACTATCTTTTTATAGCCTCAGCTTGAGTGACGTTCCTGTTTATCAATTCTAGTATATATGTATAGCTACAAAATGTGGAAATCCCCAAGTCGATATTTATAGTCTCAAAATTTCCAGCGTCAATGACGTCACTGTACTGAACACTAGGGGATAAACGGCAACAGTGTTGCAAGTGGCTGACCTGAATACGTGCTACTGTAGGTAGGTAGGTAGAGTGTATCTGATAGGGATAAAGTGAGTTTTATAGGGACAAACAGAGACCAATACACACACACACACACAACATACGCGCGCAGACACACTCACACACACACACACACACACACAGAGGGAAGAGAAAAAAAACAAACCCCAAATATACTATCAACACAGAAGGGAGATAATGTAAACCCCAAATAAACTATCCACACAAACGTACGCGAACGCATACAAACCCAAATATACTATCAACACAGAGTGAAGAAGAAAAAGTTTTTTGAAAGCACCTAAGCCCTCACCTGCAATGACCAACTCTGCCAAACACCTACACCCCACCCCTCCCCACCCCCCACTCCCAACACTACAAAACCCATTTAACCCGTTATTTTATGGCATCAGTGTGTGATTTAGGAAACATCAAGACACAAAATGATGGATGAATAGACTGACTATTGTTTACCGACTTGCATGCCTAAAGAGCGTGTGTGAAGGAAAACATCCTTCCATTTCAATTCTAACTAAAACATGATCCAGAGGGATAGAGAGAGGTGAAAGAGCACAATTTCATAAAGTGTGAGTAAAAACCAAAACACGCCATCCTTATTATACAATGTCAAGACCAAGAGACACTTACGTTTTCTTTCTGGTCTATTCTCTTTTAGAAGGTAGTATGAAATTTCACATCAGGGCCAACGCATCGGCTCACATCGTCAATTTTTCCATTTCCATGTCTTTACTGGCACAAGTTCTTCATCATCTTCAATTTCTTCTTCTTCTGAATCCCTCTTCTTTGTTTCGTCTTGTTTTTGTTTCTTCTCTTTTCTCGTAGGGCACTCTGAATTCCAGTGTCCTTTCTCCTGACAACGATATTAGGTATCTTGACTTTTGTCTCTCTTTCTTAGACGAAGCAGGTATTCTGGAGACAAATACCCATTTACCTTTGCAGATATAGCAAACTTCATTAGCACTTACACACTTTCGTTTGACTCTCATCAAATCAACGACCAAAAGAGTAAGTTTTGTTGCCACTTTCGCATGTGAATTATGCTTTCGTATGACTTTTAGCAAATATTTGACCAGCAGGTCGATCTGTGCTGACTCTTCCATCTTCTTGATCGTTTGAGAGCGGAATGAATACTCTGACGCTAAGACACTCTCCTTATATACAGAGACCTGCCGCCTATGTAACCTAGTCAAATGTAATTTTGTAATAAGATGAAACGATTTCATTGAGGAAGTAAAAGGCAATGATGTACCGTATCGCCTCACACAAAACCTGAAGTGTTAGTTCAAATCCGTGTCAGCGATTTCGAAGACGACATAACTGGGCTTTAATCAATGCTCTCCATTTCTGCCACAAAACCACGAGTCCTGATTCACGACAAAAGAAATTTCGTTCGGTCCATAAAAAATAGTATTACATCTGAGAAACGCAAAAACGAACTTCCAGAAAATTGAGAACGACGGCTTACACCTACAACGTAAATGTATGAGTTCAAGTAGTGCGTAAAACTTAGTCAAATTAAATTTTTATAGTCAAGACGAAACGATCTCTTTTCGAAGAAGAAAGCAGACACCAAACGACAATGGCGATCCGTGTCACACAACACTTTTCAAAATGTGTATTATCAGAGGTTTGTTCTAGCGATCTGCACGGTTAAATTAAATGTTGATGTATTTTGCAATAAGACGGACACAATTTCCATGGGATCGCCCATGGTACGATTGTTCGTGCATTAGTTTAATTTTTAAAAATATTTTTTTATATAAATCGCCTATAGGATAGACCCAGTAAAGCGTGACCATTCTCGTCACTGTCTGAATAGCTACTCAAGTCAATTCGAAGCGAACGCGGTAAGAAAATAAGTATAGCCAATGAAATGGCTTACAACGGGTGATGCATTGTTTTGTTCTAGGACTGTGTGGCATAATAATCCCTATGTTCTTGCGTTGTTACCATTACAGTGCAGACACTGAAATGTGAACTTACAAGCCCTCTTTGTGTGTGTGTGTGTTGTACCATTTCCTCTTACCACATCAAAATACTGAGCGTCACAGTATTGGTTCGCGTTTTCAAGCTGACCATTTTTTTTATATTTCACTTAAACATTTCGACATAAACACTCTCACATCGGTAGAGTCAGAACAGACGTATTACAGTATTGAGGGGCATGTTATCTTTTTTTTTCAAACTAATAAATTTGGGGTTTGTATGAAGTAAAGAACCGAAAGTACAGTGAAACTCAAGGATGATGACCCAATCTGTCTCTCTATTGATGCGTGTATTTACTTAAGAAGAAATATGACCTCTAAAACACAAAGAGATACGGCAAGCATGATTAGATTAAACACAACGATGTTTTTTTCCTTCACGCCCGTGTAATTTAGAGTTTCAATCGTCTTTGAAGACAAACTTGGTCTCCTTTTGTAGGGCTTGAAATAATAAAAAAAGCTGAAAAATCTTAAGCACTTTGCTATAGATAATTTCATCAACAGACTAAACAACATAAATACCGTTACAACAATAGAAAGCCTTAAATCTTCTATCAAAAAGAAATGCATGAAAAAAATTAAAGATTAACGATAACTAACCAATGAAACCGAATTTAACAAAGGCAATGACATGTGAAGAAATGCCTCTCACTTTGGAAAGGTAGGCGAATGTACTCTGCCATGCACCATCAACTTGAAAAAAATTATAAACAGAGAGAAACCTGAATTCAAAATTCAGTTGGTTTTTTTTCTTCAAAATTATTTCGTTTTTTTTTTTCTTTTTTTTTGGAACAAATCTAAGCACTAATATAGAGTGGAAAAGGGAAAATGCACATACAAGCTTTGATGTTTCTGAAAAAATGAGGGGATATTCCTGACGTTCATAACCACCTATATATGCTTGGACTTGTCTGTGACTTATCCACAAAACAAGATGTACATATTTCTGGTCAAGCTGCAAGTGTGTGCGTGTTTTTTAAAATGGTAAAACTTGGATATACAATTTTCTCGTGACACTTATAAAGTGAAGAGTCTGTGCAAGTGTCAAAAGCCAAAGTCATATAAGTTTTGTATTTTGTACGGCTTGTAAAGATTTCCACTTTAGGAAATGTGAAGTATCACAAGTTATTATCACAAACAGAAGTGGAACATAGGGGCTTGCAAGAAAGAAAATAACCCAGACAGTTGGTGTCATCAAGAGTGCTAGAGACGGTACCCAAACTTGCTTGCTTGCTTACTTGAATTAAAGTGATTTTCGCTCTAATGGAGCATGTATCACTGGTTTAATAACGCACCGCGTGATTTTTAATTACTCCTGGGAAAGGAAAGAGAGCCTCATCCCCCAGGCTTTTATGTACTCACAGACTATTTTTAAATTTAGCCACTCAGGTGTAGGACTAACTAGTCCTTAACAACCTGACTGAAAGGCTTTACACATGAGTGGGAATTGTCTCACCACGCACTCATTTTTTCTGTCCGAGCGTGGTAAAGGAGGAAAAAAGGTGCTCAGCAAGACAGCCATGGATGTTAAGTACTCACCAAAACGCTAGCCCGTACTTATTTCAAATCAAGTCCCGTTTTTTGCTAATCGACAATAATAAGTACCAATAATGTGTTAACCACCTGTGCAATTAGTTCAAATCTAACGAGTCTGTTAAATTTCCTAACATATTTGTCTAATATTAGTACTTAGTGTACATAAAAATAGCCATACTGATCTTATTTAAATTATTATGTCTAAGCGACATATACCAGTTTGGTCACTGTTAGATTTAAAAAGTTAAGTTTGTTGCAGTGTTCCAATGGGTCAAGTTTGTTTCGAGAATAGTTTAGTCAAGGAGGGATACCAAGCCAAATATGGTTCCCTATTTAATAAAAAGCAATCTTTTGGAGCCCTAAAAAAGTCTGTTTTTTCTGTTAGAAGGTAATACGTTTCTCTTTTGCTTTCACGTTCTTTCCCGCACTTCTAGTCTCATGATTCTTGATATCAGGAAATGCGTAGCCATGATGGGCGGTAATGTAAGCAGCGGCTTCTACCAGTTGACTGAGGGGGTATCCAGTGTAGGTATGTCTGTAGAATTGGGGAAGAACTCTGACCCCTAATCCCCATTGAGAAGGTCTTGGTTTAAAGGTGTCTAGAGATCTGTAGGCAACGTATTGTATGGCTCTAATAAACTGCCCTGCTATGTTGACGTCATACAATGCTTGATCTAGCCCCATTTCGGTGTACTTTTCAACGAGGGTCAGCGTCCCCCTCCTCCTCCTCAACCGCCTGAATTTCTTTTTCTGGTTCTGATACTAATTCTTCAGTTGAGGTAGATAGTTTCAAATCCGCCGCTATGGTGTCTGTCGCTGTTATTGTTGTTGTGGTTGTTATTTCAGCTGAGATTGCCTGTAGTATCGGAGTGAGAAAAGAACGTAGTGCCTCCGATAATTACATTTGAGTTTGCCATACCGTTTGTCTAACATAATTGGACCTTTGTTTTGCCACCACTCTTTCCGGGACGGGTTATTTGTTAGGTATAGTCGGCTGTTGACTAGATGTTATTTGTGTTCTCGAGGTGGGTGGAGTGCTAACTGGCAGAAACCGTAAAGTGGGCAAACGACGTCAAAGAAGTCAAAGTACGTTGGAAAGGATATCCGACCAGTTATCATTCTTGGATCGACGCTTCGCACGTCATCGACTATAAAAAGAAGTGACCATCATTCCCTTTCACACAGATTCAGCTACTGCGATCACTCCTTCACCCAATTCTTCTCTGCAAGATTTACAAAAACAACCCTTGTGGGTGAGGTATAGAGAACGTGTGCCTAAAACGCAAATCGTCTTTTTCTGCCAAATCTTCGTGGTGTATTGTGTCATCGGGGCAGCCATCGCCAATTTGAGTTTGCAACAAGGAGACAAACAATTGTGGACCACTGTATTGAGCAGTTACATCGGTTACCTGCTTCCCAATCCCTCCCTGAAATTCTCCTCGAACGGGAACCACGGGAACCTTGTGTCCAGTGTCAGTGCCAGCCACCACTCCAACAACAACTCCATTTTGGGCGGAGACACTCTGACTTCCAGTATCGCCTCGGAGAGCCACAAAACTCTGGAATTATGAGCAATAACAACCAATTTTACTTAACCTTACCCAGTGACAGTTCCATGGAGGTGTTTCCCAACAACACGTTGTGCTGTTACACGGTCAAATTACCTCAGACCATCCAGTTAGATCACGAAGCCCATTGGGAAGTGGCTTTAGTGGAAATCATTCACCCAACACAAATCAAAAACATCATCGAAAAGCAAAACACTTTCGAGGTGGAAATCCTGAATGCCCAATTGGAGGAAGAAATCAACAAAATCGGGTTTTTAGGGGACACAAGACCAGCCAGCAATCCAGCCTTCATTATCTACACCTTGAAAATTCCTTCAGGTTATTATTTTAGTGGTGAACATTTGGTGGACACTATTGCGGACAGGTTCAACTTAGCCTTTGGCAAAGCACTGAACAGAGCCAAAAAAAGTGTGAAGATTGAGTACCATAAAGTGGCTCATCGTCTCGTGATCAAATTTCAAGATACGGACACATTGTCCCTCAGGTTCAATGGTAGTTTGTTTCAAATTTTGGGTGGACATGCAGAAATGGTCGCAAACAGTATGAGCCCCAAGATCAAAAGTAATATGGATTTTTACAGAGCTTTTGGAAACCCGGTAGAACTGAACCAAGGACTTAATTTGATCTTTGTGTATTCCGATGTGGTGGAGTACAACGTGGTGGGACACACCTCTGTGCCGTTACTGCGTGTCATTCCTTTCAAAGTGGATAGTACCACAAACAATGACCAGGAAGGTGCAAACACCTATCACGTACACCGTGAATTTGTACATCCTCACTATTTACCCGTCAGTAAGTCGTATTTAGACACTGTCAACATTGCTATAAAAGGAGATCTGGGACAAAATATTCCCTTCTCCAAAGGGAAAGTTACAGTGAAACTCCATTTTCGAAAACGGTTCTCTAACGAATTGTAAGTCAAGACAGCGACGAGTGACATTTTCACCCTATAAAATCCGGCCAGATGCGTGTGGAATTTCAGTTTGCAGAAAATCTACGCGCAGATAATACGGTGAACGTCATCCTGTATGCTGAATTGGACAATACGATATAAACCAACAGTTTGAAAGAGGTCATTCTACTCTATTAGAAGTCATGGAAGACTTTTATCAATGTTTGTATAGTAGGGATTCTTTGGACATGGAATGTGAAGATCCTGAGGAAGGAGAACCCCAAGACAAAGACGAAGAAGTCATCATGATGAAGTCTAGATGGCCAGAACAAGAATCACATATAGTTTCCTGTTATGCAATAGTCTTGACAGAAAAAAAATTAAGGAATTGATCAAGAAAGATTGCTATGGATGTCATAACGATCATCCCAGTCAAATTCAACACGATAAATGCTAATGCTGAGTCAAGAAGAAAAATTGGACGAATATCTGGACGAAGCTTGGAGTCTCATCTCGGAAGAAGACGTGTTACAACAGTGGTATAAAGGCTTGCGTGAACATTATTGTCCTCCATTAACAACTCAAGAGATCCATCGCATCGAAGCTCTGTTGGATCAGAGTTGGGAGACAAGGCGAAGAAAACGGTTACTTGTCAGACATTTTCAAGCAGAAAGTCAGGATCAAATTGATGACTTAAGAAAAAAAAACAGAAAATGGATACCTGAGAACTTTTATAACCTTTTGAACCACAGTTCGTACACTGCTTCTTGGAATCCTGTCGTCTGTGATAAAGATGAACTCCCTCATCGCAAACCTAAAGACCATCAAGCTTACGTGATCAACACGGACGACAGTCATCTCCCAGGAACCCACTGGGTAGCCGTTTACTTTCCTCAAGAAGGATGTGTGAAATATTTCGATTCGTACGGATTTCCCCCTTTGGAAGACGATATCATTGACTTTATGAGAAGAAATGCTTAGACCACCCGATTCAATAATGTGAAATTACAAGGCACATATTCCTTGGTGTGTGAACAGTACTGTGTGTATTTTCTGCATCATCGCAGCCTGGGCTATTCCTTAGAACATTTAGTGACTCATTTTGATCCTCGTTCTTCTTCAAGAAACGATGTGAAAGTAGATCGATGGTTTTGTGACCAGTATGCTTATATTTTGTCTCTAACTAGGAAACGTAGTGTCCATCAATGGCCTAATGACTTCCAACAGTGGAAATCACAATTTCATTCACAACGTTGTCAGCCCTGTTTAAAGTAGAGTGTGAATTGAAAAAAATGTTTGGCATTTGAAAAAAATGTTTGATGTTATAGTGTTGGATTATTGTTAAAAAATGTCAGAGTTGTTTGTTAGTATGAATAAAAAATGTTGTGTTTTGAAGAAGAAAAAATGCCTTTGTGGTTTGTTTGGCTATAAGAATCTTGATTCATGCTCTTTGACTTCTCTCTATCCCTCTCATAACACTATTTGAACGTTCCGGCTCGAAAACCGTGTAGTAATGTTTTCCTTCACGTCCGCGCTTTGACCATAAAAACGGGGCAGTCTCCAGTCTGCCCATCCATTGTTAACTTATCTTCCTACGAAGATGTGCTCAAGATTAGCCAAGTTGAACGAAGCCTATGTGAATTTGCATAGGGTCATGACAAGTCTGATACCGAGACCTGAAGAGATAGACAATATCATAATGTTGAAAGTCACTGAAGACCTGAAAGAAGAGCTCTTCAAGGAGGAATTCAAGAAGGAGAAAGAAGAATGGATGGAGAAGTACAGACTTCATAAACGGCAGAGAGAGAGCAGCAACAGCAGCAGCATGAACCTGACAGAGGCTTTGTCGATTGTCGTATCGACACCAAAGAGTTCTTCATCTTTTTTCCGAAGAAGCAGACCTTATCCTGTGAGAAAGCCTGTCATCAGAGGAGGCCGCCATCTTATAACCTAAGCGATCGCCATAGCGTCAACTTCCCAAAAAAAATTTCAGGGCTACCCCATACTCTCGAAAAGAAATAACATTCCATTGCCTATGATATGTTAGTCAGTTAGAAGAAAAAATACAGAAGTGAGTCTATCAGCACATGATTTCTTTATCTTGGTTAGAAAGTGTGACTCTAAGTTGTTCGTTTCCGTCGCTTATCATAATTTTACAAATAGTAATGTTCTGTAAAAAAAGTGAGTGAGTGTTTCTTTTAGGTCTGTGCGTTTTTGTTTTTTTTTTGTTGGTGATAATATGGATAATGTAAGTTCGGGTACAACGAAATTAAAAGAATTAGGCCCAGAACTCGGTGTGGAGGGAAGAAATATACGCAACAGCAGCGGGAGCAAGAAATGCAGACCTAGCCAGTTAGCATTGAGGCATTCTGCGTTTGACAATGCTTTTGATGTCGTACACGTCGTCTTTTTTTGGTGACACGACTTGATTTGAAATAAGTACGGGCTAGCGTTTTGGTGAGTACTTAACATCCATGGCTGTCTTGCTGAGCACCTTTTTTCCTCCTTTACCACGCTCGGACAGAAAAAATGAGTGCGTGGTGAGACAATTCCCACTCATGTGTAAAGCCTTTCAGTCAGGTTGTTAAGGACTAGTTAGTCCTACACCTGAGTGGCTAAATTTAAAAATAGTCTGTGAGTACATAAAAGCCTGGGGGATGAGGCTCTCTTTCCTTCCCCAGGAGTAATTAAAAATCACGCGGTGCGTTATTAAACCAGTGATACATGCTCCATTAGAGCGAAAATCACTTTAATTCAAGTAAGCAAGCAAGCAAGTTTGGGTACCGTCTCTAGCACTCTTGATGACACCAACTGTCTGGGTTATTTTCTTTCTTGCAAGCCCCTATGTTCCACTTCTGTTTGTGATAATAACTTGTGATACTTCACATTTCCTAAAGTGGAAATCTTTACAAGCCGTACAAAATACAAAACTTATATGACTTTGGCTTTTGACACTTGCACAGACTCTTCACTTTATAAGTGTCACGAGAAAATTGTATATCCAAGTTTTACCATTTTAAAAAACACGCACACACTTGCAGCTTGACCAGAAATATGTACATCTTGTTTTGTGGATAAGTCACAGACAAGTCCAAGCATATATAGGTGGTTATGAACGTCAGGAATATCCCCTCATTTTTTCAGAAACATCAAAGCTTGAATGTGCATTTTCCCTTTTCCACTCTATATTAGTGCTTAGATTTGTTCCAAAAAAAAAAGAAAAAAAGAAACGAAATAATTTTGAAGAAAAAAAACCAACTGAATTTTGAATTCAGGTTTCTCTCTGTTTATAATTTTTTTCAAGTTGATGGTGCATGGCAGAGTACATTCGCCTACCTTTCCAAAGTGAGAGGCATTTCTTCACATGTCATTGCCTTTGTTAAATTCGGTTTCATTGGTTAGTTATCGTTAATCTTTAATTTTTTTCATGCATTTCTTTTTGATAGAAGATTTAAGGCTTTCTATTGTTGTAACGGTATTTATGTTGTTTAGTCTGTTGATGAAATTATCTATAGCAAAGTGCTTAAGATTTTTCAGCTTTTTTTATTATTTCAAGCCCTACAAAAGGAGACCAAGTTTGTCTTCAAAGACGATTGAAACTCTAAATTACACGGGCGTGAAGGAAAAAAACATCGTTGTGTTTAATCTAATCATGCTTGCCGTATCTCTTTGTGTTTTAGAGGTCATATTTCTTCTTAAGTAAATACATGCATCAATAGAGAGACAGATTGGGTCATCATCCTTGAGTTTCACTGTACTTTCGGTTCTTTACTTCATACAAACCCCAAATTTATTAGTTTGAAAAAAAAAAGATAACATGCCCCTCAATACTGTAATACGTCTGTTCTGACTCTACCGATGTGAGAGTGTTTATGTCGAAATGTTTAAGTGAAATATAAAAAAAATGGTCAGCTTGAAAACGCGAACCAATACTGTGACGCTCAGTATTTTGATGTGGTAAGAGGAAATGGTACAACACACACACACACAAAGAGGGCTTGTAAGTTCACATTTCAGTGTCTGCACTGTAATGGTAACAACGCAAGAACATAGGGATTATTATGCCACACAGTCCTAGAACAAAACAATGCATCACCCGTTGTAAGCCATTTCATTGGCTATACTTATTTTCTTACCGCGTTCGCTTCGAATTGACTTGAGTAGCTATTCAGACAGTGACGAGAATGGTCACGCTTTACTGGGTCTATCCTATAGGCGATTTATATAAAAAAATATTTTTAAAAATTAAACTAATGCACGAACAATCGTACCATGGGCGATCCCATGGAAATTGTGTCCGTCTTATTGCAAAATACATCAACATTTAATTTAACCGTGCAGATCGCTAGAACAAACCTCTGATAATACACATTTTGAAAAGTGTTGTGTGACACGGATCGCCATTGTCGTTTGGTGTCTGCTTTCTTCTTCGAAAAGAGATCGTTTCGTCTTGACTATAAAAATTTAATTTGACTAAGTTTTACGCACTACTTGAACTCATACATTTACGTTGTAGGTGTAAGCCGTCGTTCTCAATTTTCTGGAAGTTCGTTTTTGCGTTTCTCAGATGTAATACTATTTTTTATGGACCGAACGAAATTTCTTTTGTCGTGAATCAGGACTCGTGGTTTTGTGGCAGAAATGGAGAGCATTGATTAAAGCCCAGTTATGTCGTCTTCGAAATCGCTGACACGGATTTGAACTAACACTTCAGGTTTTGTGTGAGGCGATACGGTACATCATTGCCTTTTACTTCCTCAATGAAATCGTTTCATCTTATTACAAAATTACATTTGACTAGGTTACATAGGCGGCAGGTCTCTGTATATAAGGAGAGTGTGTTAGCGTCAGAGTATTCATTCCGCTCTCAAACGATCAAGAAGATGGAAGAGTCAGCACAGATCGACCTGCTGGTCAAATATTTGCTAAAAGTCATACGAAAGCATAATTCACATGCGAAAGTGGCAACAAAACTTACTCTTTTGGTCGTTGATTTGATGAGAGTCAAACGAAAGTGTGTAAGTGCTAATGAAGTTTGCTATATCTGCAAAGGTAAATGGGTATTTGTCTCCAGAATACCTGCTTCGTCTAAGAAAGAGAGACAAAAGTCAAGATACCTAATATCGTTGTCAGGAGAAAGGACACTGGAATTCAGAGTGCCCTACGAGAAAAGAGAAGAAACAAAAACAAGACGAAACAAAGAAGAGGGATTCAGAAGAAGAAGAAATTGAAGATGATGAAGAACTTGTGCCAGTAAAGACATGGAAATGGAAAAATTGACGATGTGAGCCGATGCGTTGGCCCTGATGTGAAATTTCATACTACCTTCTAAAAGAGAATAGACCAGAAAGAAAACGTAAGTGTCTCTTGGTCTTGACATTGTATAATAAGGATGGCGTGTTTTGGTTTTTACTCACACTTTATGAAATTGTGCTCTTTCACCTCTCTCTATCCCTCTGGATCATGTTTTAGTTAGAATTGAAATGGAAGGATGTTTTCCTTCACACACGCTCTTTAGGCATGCAAGTCGGTAAACAATAGTCAGTCTATTCATCCATCATTTTGTGTCTTGATGTTTCCTAAATCACACACTGATGCCATAAAATAACGGGTTAAATGGGTTTTGTAGTGTTGGGAGTGGGGGGTGGGGAGGGGTGGGGTGTAGGTGTTTGGCAGAGTTGGTCATTGCAGGTGAGGGCTTAGGTGCTTTCAAAAAACTTTTTCTTCTTCACTCTGTGTTGATAGTATATTTGGGTTTGTATGCGTTCGCGTACGTTTGTGTGGATAGTTTATTTGGGGTTTACATTATCTCCCTTCTGTGTTGATAGTATATTTGGGGTTTGTTTTTTTTCTCTTCCCTCTGTGTGTGTGTGTGTGTGTGTGTGTGTGTGTGTGTGAGTGTGTCTGCGCGCGTATGTTGTGTGTGTGTGTGTGTATTGGTCTCTGTTTGTCCCTATAAAACTCACTTTATCCCTATCAGATACACTCTACCTACCTACCTACAGTAGCGCGTATTCAGGTCAGCCACTTGCAACACTGTTGCCGTTTATCCCCTAGTGTTCAGTACAGTGACGTCATTGACGCTGGAAATTTTGAGACTATAAATATCGACTTGGGGATTTCCACATTTTGTAGCTATACATATATACTAGAATTGATAAACAGGAACGTCACTCAAGCTGAGGCTATAAAAAGATAGTGGGATTTTCCAAAGGAAAAACCCACAAGTTGGAGCTATAAATAGATAGTGGGATTTCATAGGAATTTCAGCTGATTATAGATACATAGGTATTTATCCAAGATCGTCACAGAAGTTGATATTGTAAGTAGTTACTAATTTTATCCATTTTATAGTGTGTGTGTGTGTGTGTGTGTGTGTGTGTTCGCGTACGTTGTGTAGATCGTATATTTGGTTGTTTTTTTTTTCCTCCCGAGTGTGGATAGTATATTTGGGGTTTGTTTTTTCCTCTTCCCTCTGTGTGTGTGTGTGTGTGTGTGTGTGCGTGCGTGAGTGTGTGTGTGTGTGTGTGTGTGTGTGTGTGTGTGTGTGTGTGTGAGAGTGTGTCTGCGCGCGTATGTTGTGTGTGTGTGTGTGTGTATTGGTCTCTGTTTGTCCCTATAAAACTCACTTTATCCCTATCAGATACACTCTACCTACCTACCTACAGTAGCGCGTATTCAGGTCAGCCACTTGCAACACTGTTGCCGTTTATCCCCTAGTGTTCAGTACAGTGACGTCACTGACGATGGAAATTTTGAGACTATAAATATCGACTTGGGGATTTCCACATTTTGTAGCTATACATATATACTAGAATTGATAAACAGGAACGTCACTCAAGCTGAGGCTATGAAAAGATAGTGGGATTTTCCAAAGGAAAAACCCACAAGTTGGAGCTATAAATAGATAGTGGGATTTCATAGGAATTTCAGCTGATTATAGATACATAGGTATTTATCCACGATCGTCACAGAAGTTGATATTGTAAGTAGTTAGTAATTTTATCCATTTTATAGTGTGTGTGTGTGTGTGTGTGTGTGTGTGTGTTCGCGTACGTTGTGTAGATCGTATATTTGGTTGTTTTTTTTTTCCTCCCGAGTGTGGATAGTATATTTGGGGTTTGTTTTTTCCTCTTCCCTCTGTGTGTGTGTGTGTGTGTGTGTGTGTGTGTCTGCGCGCGTATGTTGTGTGTGTGTGTGTGTATTGGTCTCTGTTTGTCCCTATAAAACTCACTTTATCCCTATCAGATACACTCTACCTACCTACCTACAGTAGCGCGTATTCAGGTCAGCCACTTGCAACACTGTTGCCATTTATCCCCTAGTGTTCAGTACAGTGACGTCACTGACGCTGGAAATTTTGAGACTATAAATATCGACTTGGGGATTTCCACATTTTGTAGCTATACATATATACTAGAATTGATAAACAGGAACGTCACTCAAACTGAGCCTATAAAAAGATAGTGGGATTTTCCAAAGGAAAAACCCACAAGTTGGAGCTATAAATAGATAGTGGGATTTCATAGGAATTTCAGCTGATTATAGATACATAGGTATTTATCCAAGATCGTCACAGAAGTTGATATTGTAAGTAGTTACTAATTTTATCCATTTTAGTATAAACCATTGTAACTTAATTTTCGGGGATATGTTTATTTTCCTTTAAATTCTGGGACAATTTCGCCATTTTAGCGTTACTTTTAGTCACATCCATTTTGTCGTTGAGCATTTCCTTGATTATAGCTATTTATAGCATCATTACAATTATGCAAATTTTTGAACACCCCAGCAAGATTTCAGGTCTTGGTAATGCTTTATATATAAATCTCACGCTTGTACTAGTGTATGTATGTTTCTGTCTCTGTTGTGTTTGACCCTCTACCATCATTGTCCCTAGACAATCCCACCATGTTCAATTCCCCTTGACGCTATACAGACCCACCATGTTCAATTTCCATATGTTAAATTCCCCTAGTCCCTAGACAGACCCAAACTCTATTCCCCATGTTAAATTCCCCTTGTACGTAAAGTGGCCCACGATTTATTCCCATGTTAATTCCCCTTGTCCGTAGATTTGCCCACGATTTTTCTCCATGTTAAATTTCCATTGTCCGTAGATTTGCCCAAGGGGGTCTGTAATGCTAATTCCCATTGTCCGTAGGGTGCCCCCCTTCACTACTCATAAGCAATATAAAAAATGAAATTTTGACAGCGGTCTCGAAATGATCAAATTAGGTTCTAAGATAGAGATTTTATCTAAAGCAGTTTTCAGCCAAATGGAAACTGCATGATTTTCTAAGGCAATTCTGGTAGGTTGCTCGACCTTTTCAATATCGAGTATGCCCGGGGTCTTCAGAAGTAAGGCAACACTTGGTACACAGTGAGCTATCGTACAGTCCCACATTCGTCGCTGGTCCCACTCTTGAAAAGGTCTCTCCTTAGGGTCCACATCGACTACCGGACCGCTAACTTCCCAGCTGGTATGTATTCGCTTGAGTACTGCAGAGTAAGGTTCCTTTTACTACAGCAGTATACTCTACTATTATTCAATAATAGAGACCCGTTGTCATGTAGGTATTGACGGACAACTGCCTTTGTCCGCTCTTGCAGTATGCTTTCCATGCCACCGTCATGCAACTTCGTCCTAGTACCAGCTGGGGCTTTGAAATAGCACCTCAATGGCGCCTAGAAAACCATGGTTCAGCAAAGGCAGTTTTCCAGCGAAGTAATCCTGCATTACTCTTTGCAGTCCCGGGCAAACCTAAGTCCCTGTTTGGCTGGTGGGTCATCATTTCTTCATTCATCGTGATTAATTCATAGAGGCCCATGGTTCTCGGATGTAGTGCTCCCTGATGTTTGCTGGTTCTACGTCCTCTTGCTGAATGATGAATGAATATGAATGATTCGCTAACGACCTATCTATCTATTTGGATTGTAGAGGTTTGCGCTTTTCCGAGCATGTACCTCTGATTTGTGCCCACATGGTAGGCTGTTTAATTGATCCTAGGGGAAGGAATTGTAGCCACTTCCCCCAGGCATGTATGTGTTCAGAGAGCACATTTTTATTGAAGCTGTTAGGCAGTGGACCTAATAGAGGTTCTAACTGTCTGAATGGAGGGCTTGAAGGCTAGTGGGAATAGATGCAGCACACACTCAATTTTATTCAGTCGGCACTATTCAGCTGCATTTAGGTATGTATGAGTGGGAATGGACCCATCACGCACTCATATGTTTGGTACTGAATTTTCAGTGGCGTTAAGTGCGTGCCTGCACGCTGATTGTTTTTTATGGCCAGCTGTGGCAAGGGAGAAGAGAGCGGACAGGTGGATCCAAGGTCACAGGTCGGTGCTCCTAGACTCCAGTGTATCGGGTCTAAATTGTCGTTCTACAGAATTAAAAAAAAAAATCTGTGCTGTTTTAAGTTAGAGTTTTGCTAAGGAGAAGTATCGTAGATGACAGTTTTTAGTAACGCTTGCCGCCTTGTGTTGCTGGTCCTGATGGTCTTGGACTTTTGAGACCATCTAATGTTTTGGATTAGGGTTTTTAGGGTCATGCGTGTCTAAAGTATCGTGGTTTTATTTTCGGCCTTGTGCTGCTGGGCCTGATGATCGTTGATGTTTTAGACCACCTTATAGAAGCTAATTTGAGGTCTTACTTTCCTAAAGTTATTTATTGGTCTAATTTAAGGGACCTAGACATGTTCGTGTTATATATATATATATATATATATATATATATATATATATATATATATATATATATATATATATATATATATATATATATATATATATGACTGTCACCTTCGACTAGAGTGTTCGTTTCTCAGAGGTATTAATGGTGTTATGTACATGCTGGGCTGTCAGATAGAGTTTACAGAAAGAGGATAAAGGAGAGGTTAGTTTGAGGTTATAAAAGAGAAGTAATTATAATATTTTCCCTCCCTTCCCATTCATGTTCCTAGCTGCATTATTTATCAGGTGTTATTTTATGTCAGGTTAAATTAGTTTGGTGTTATTTTATCTTCAGGCTAAGTCTATTTGGTTAAGACAGATATCTTTGCCGAATACTCAGGTCGTTAAGACTTGTCAAAGACATCTGATCTTATTTATTCCCTAATTTTAAGTTTGTTAGCCTGTCTGCTAGTTATGATAGGTTTTGGACTTATTTGTTTTGTTTATTTTTCTCGTTTGTGAATAGATTTATTTATGTGATGTTATTTATGTGATGTCTTACCCTACCGCTTTAGTCCTGTTTAGTGATTGACGTTTTGTTGAATGTTATGTTTTTATTTTCTTATGTTTGCTTATATTTTATCATGTTTATTAATTTGTTTAAGGTACCATAGTATATTTTTGTATGTAGCTTCGATGTTTTTATTAAATATCTTGTTTAATATTTCTGAGTATGTCGTAGGGTATCCGTATTTCTTCTGTTCTTGGAAGTTAGTTTGTTGATTATGGTATTTGGGGCAGATGTTGAAAACATGGTCTAATGTTACCATTGTTGGACAATGGGAATAGTTTGTGGTTTGGTTTGTTTCTTTCTCGATATGTTTTCCAAAACTGCTTCTTAGTAAAGATTTTCCTGTTTTTAACCTATTAATAATGCTGAAGTCGGTGGTTTCTGTGTCTTTACGTGTCATGATGGTTCTGTTTACCTCTTTTTGCAGTTGGAATAGACGTTTGCCCTTGTTGGTATTTTCCCAGAGTTGCTGCCATATCTTGTTTATTTTAACTCTTATTTGACTGTATACCTCTTGTACACTGTAATCAAGGTGTGATAGTGTAATGTTTATGAGGCTAAGTTTTGCTTGTTGGTCAGCTTTGTCATTTCCTGTTAGATTAATATGCGAAGGTACCCATAATAATTCAATGCTTTGTTGTTTTCCTTCAATCTCTCTAATCGATAGCATTGTTTCTTCTGACATTTTACCTCTGCCTTTTGTTATACCAGTCTCCAAGGATTTAAGCACGCTTAGAGTCTGTTATAATAACGTATTGACTGTACGTTTGGGTTTTAATCCATTTAAGTGCATCATTTCTTGCCCAGAATTCTGCTGTTTAGATAGAACAATCATCCGGGAGTCTGTCTCGGTGTTCGGGTATTATTATTGCAGCTGCTGTTCTTTTTCGTTCTTGGGATTCGGATCCGTCTGTATTGATTTAAGATGTTCAGAGTATGTTTCGTCGTTGGTCTTGCGTACTTCTGTTAGTAGATCCAAATGTCTAGGCAATACGGTTGATTTTGGGGGTGTACTTTTTCCATGGAGTAGGATCGCATATTTTGTGCTGTTCTGCTTGAGTGCCTGGGAGTTCCATTTCTTTGCAGTGGATATGTATTTTTTTGCCTGAAAGGGGTGGGGGTGGGACACGTTTTTTGCTGAATGGAGTGTTACAATTTTTGATCGTAAGTTTGGTTGGATTGGAACCTTTGTTAATTGAGTTTCGAGCGGCATATCTCAATATTTGTTCCTCTCGTCCCAGATGTAGTGGTAAATCCCCTGTTAATATTTGGAGTTCCTCAATTGAGGTATTAGGTAGAGCTCCCGTACAAAGTCTAAGCGCTTTGTATTGTATGTTGCTTAGATTTTGGAGCCGAGTGTTGTTGGCCGATGCATACACTTGGCAGCCATAATCAAGTTTAACCCTGATTAATGATCTGTAGAGCATGAGCATTGTTTTTTGGTCCGCGCCCCACTTTATCCCCATGATACTTTTTAGAAGGTTGAGGTCCTGTTGGCATCTTTTGGTTAGGGCTGTTATGTGCTTTTTCCAGTTGAGGGTCTCTTCAATTAACATTTCCAAGAAATATGTTTCTTTAGCAGATTTGATTGGCTTATTTTGTAGATGGAGTTTGGGATGTGTTATATGTCTATTTGTCGTTGGGGAGAAAAGCATTACTACAGTTTTGATGTCTGATATTTTAAATCCCCAGTTGTCTGTCCATTTGCCGAGTTCTTCTAGGCTCTGTTGTATTTGGTTGATGTTGGTTTGTTTATTTGGGTTGCCTGCTTTCCAGATTCCACTGTCGTCAGCAAATTGATTAGTTTGTTAGTAATATTGTCGTGGAGGTTGTTGACCATAAGGTTGAATAGTGTGGGGCTTATCACACTTCCTAAGAGAGTTCCGTTGTCCAGAGTGTATGTGTCAGAGAGAGCATCTCCTACTCTGGTTTTGATTTGTCTCCCCGTAAGGACTTTTGAGATCCATTGGTACATGCGCCCCGTTATGTTAAACTGATTGAATTTGGAGATGAGGCCTTTAGTCCAGACCAAATCAATGCCTTTTCAAGGTCTAGAAATATTGCAATTAGGTGCCTATCTCTTTTTCGTTTGGCATTGAAGACAAGTTTAATGTTTGCTTCCAGTCTAATTAGTTGGTCAATGGTGGAACGTTTATTTCAAAATCCACTTTGGTTTTCTGTGAGCAAATAGTTTTTTCCAGGTGGTGTCTTAGCCGGTTGTTAATCATTGTCTCCATGATTTTACAGATGGTGTTAGTCATGGAGATGGGTCTGTATGATGGTGGAATTTTGGGGTCTTTCCCTGGTTTTGGTATGGCTATAACTATTGCTTGTTTCCACAATGTGGGTATATTTCCTGTTTTCCAGATTAAGTTGATCATATCTTGTGTGATGACTGGCATATTTACTGGTAGATGTTTATAAATGTCATAGCCTAAGTTGTCTTCTCCTGGGGATGTTGTCCTTTTATTAGCTAATGCTTTTTTCCATTCTTCAATACTGAAATAGTCGTTGATCGGTGACTCTTTCTTGTTTTGATCCGTACATAAGTGGTGGAATTCTTTTTCAATGTTAGTCTTTGTGTCATGAATTTTTGGGAGTGATTGTTGTTACTGCTAGCGTTGGCAAAGTGTTGTGCTAGTTGTTCTGCTTTTGCTTGGTTGGTATCAGCTCCTGCTAGTTTTGGTGTTGTTATTGATACTGTTCCTCTCATGGCTTTAATTTTTGTCCAGACCTCTTTAGAGTTGGTGCGGTGGTTGAGTGTGGAGCAGTATGCGCGCTATGAGTTAGTTTTTGCTTCATTTATTACAGTTTTGGTGTTGACTTCCTTTTGTTTGTAAATCAGGAAGTCCGAAGCCAGTTTTGTGTGTTTAAATCGGTTAAGAGCTTTCTTGTTTTCTTTAATGGCTATTCGATAGTTCTCGGTCCACCATGGTATACTGTTTTTGCTGGCTTTCCCGCTTGTTTTGGGTCCGCTGTTTTGTGCTACTCCATTTATTGTTTGGATTATATTGTTGTAATATTCGTTGGTGTAGTCATTATAAAGATATTCTAGTTGTATTTAGCTCAACTGATGTTGGAACATTTCCCAGTTAGCTTTCACTATTTTCCATCTTGGCATATTTTGTTGCTGCTCTTTGAGGCTTTCTTGATATATTGTAATACATATTGGAAAGTGGTCACTGCCCAATGTGCTTTGCTGTAGAACTTCCCAGTCCGTAATCAGTGCAATATTTGGTGTTGCAAGTGTGAGGTCTAATGGAGCTAGGTTTCCACTGATAGGGTCAAGTCTGGTAGGTGTGCCTGTATTTAGAATTATAAGCTGGTGCTCCCTGGCATATTTTCAATGTTTTGTCTATTGTATCTACATGGTCCCCACCCCATTCTGTGTTTTTTTGCATTGAAATCCCCACATATAATGATATTCGTGTCCTTATCTTTAAATAGATTTATATAGCTTTGAGAGGGGTTAGCATTATTTGCCCCGGGTCATATATATTATAGATGCTGAATTTTGTTTTGTCCTTTGTTGACAGTGATTGTTTGACAGTCTTTAAGGTTTCCTTTTAAGTCAACGTTTGGGTTTATTTCTATCACCAGTGAGAGGGTATTAGCCCTCCTCTTTTTTTCCCATTGTTCCTGTGTTTGAGGAATTTTGTGTCATAATCGGTTATTTTAGGTATGGTTTTACTTGTTTCAATTAAGTGTGTTTCTTGGAGACACACGATATGCTGCTTGTTGGTGGTGGTTTTGATGGCCGTTATCAATTCGCCATGGTTTGGTATTAAGCCTCTGCAATTACATTGCCATATGATGAATTGATTTGAATAGGTTTTATCATTATGTGTATCCATTGTTATAGGTTGTTGTTTTTGTGTTAAATGTGTTGTAGGGAGCTTTGTAAGTGCTATTTACCCTTTGGATTTTTTTGTCTAACATCCTGAATAGTAGTAATGAAATCCTGCTTTTTAATCTGGTTATGTTGTGTGTTTTTCTCGTAGTTCCTTGATGTATTGTGTTATTTGGGTAGGGCTGAGATATTCATCATTTGCATCTTTGTCCCCTTTTCCAACGCTGTGGGTTTTATTACCCCTGTTTATGGGTTGATTATACCCTGATTGTTCAAGCTCGCTTTGTAGTGGGTTGTTCCCGTTTTGTTTACTGTTTACCTTATTCGTTGATTGTTGTATATTGTGTTCAAGAGGAGTATTTGTTTGTGTCTTGTCGTTTCCATTGTTTGTTCGGGATAGGTTGCTTGTGGCTTGACTTCCTTCAGTGGGAGTTGTTGCTGATTGAGTAGGTGTCGTTAGAATTGTTTGGGTCGTTGTTTGTGTTGTGTTGGTACTTTTGTTTTGTTTAGTTTGTTGGCTTTGTTGTATGAAATCTGTTGGTCTTCTATTATATAGATAGTTTTTATCTGTGTTGTAGTGTAGGGACACTCTTTACAGTAAGGAGCATGCTTTCCTATGCAATTGGCACATTTGAGAGTTTTAGCTGTACAGTTTCCTTTGTGTTTGCCGTCACATTTGGAACATCGTGCGTGGTATCGGCAGCTTAAAGTAAAATCGCCCCATTGTTGACAGTTGTTACAAAAGCAAGGTTTGTTTATATACCTTATTAATTTGAACGCTTTTTCTGGGGACCTAGCTTGATTGTCTTTGGTGGTGGTTCTGCAAATTCTAGCAACACCGTAGGAGTTTCCCTTCCCTGATGATTTCTTCATTTCCTATTGTGTTGTTAGTTGTGGATAGGTTGCTGTGATAAAGGTCTTGGGCTTCAGTTTCGGTTTTTGTTTTGATTTCAGTTGTATGTTAATCATTTTGTTCTTCTTTGACTTCGTTATTAGCCTGTATTTTGATGTGGTGATATGTGAGATCATATACTATTTCTCCAGTAGTTTTCCATTGGAATGTGCCGGTTAATTTGAGGATGGCTTTGAATGCACAGTTTGGGTTGTTCTCTTCTCTGCTTCGTGTTGTAGTAGGTGGTATGTTGGTGCCCCTCCATTGGAGGGTTTTTTAAGGGGGTTGCATTAGTTGCTTGGTGCCTTTTGATAGAGACCGTCATACCTGTAATGCTTGTTATTTCAATGTATTTCGCGAGTTGTCTTGCACTGTTGAAACATATGATAATATTTAGCATCCGGTCGAATGATCCTAAATGTTCCTCCGTGATGCTGTATTAGTGTGGCTGCTAGACTTTTGCTGCTCATTTTTATGAATCTTTGGTTGTTGCTGCTGATATATAATGTTAGTGCTTGTGGGTGGTATTGGTATTTCACAGGTCAGGTTCCTTACGTTGGTGATCCCACATAGTTATGTGTGTGTTTTCGTGTGGGATTGGAAGGTTGTCTGTGTTTTTCATGTTTGTTTAGTGCGTGTGCCTTTTATTGTTGTCTTGTCTGTTAACCGATTGCGTTTTTGGATTTGTTTGTTGGTTGTTGTCGACTATTGTGGTTCTTTTGATGTTTTGTTTACCTTTAATTGGTTGTTTTCCTATTCCCTGCAAGAAACGTCTTATTCATATTCTGGTTTGTTATAACCATTGTTTGTTGTTGTTTCCTGTTATTCACGGTCTGCTTCTTGAAGGGCCTTTTTCATTTCCTCTATTTTCCTTTGTGTTATGTGATCCGATGGACCTGCTTGTTAATATTGTGTACGGTGTATTTAGTATTTTTAGTTGTTGATTGGCGTTGTGTAGTTGTATGTGTTGTTATTTTTGTTGTTGTGGGCGTTGCATTGCTTTGTTTGTTTGTGTAGTTAAATTTACTGGTGTAGTTGTCATTGTGTTATCTATCACCATTGGGATAGTGACTATCACCACCGGGTTGGTGTGTACTTCAATAGGCTCCTCATTGTTGTTCTCTGTTATATCTTGTCCGTTTTGTAATTCTTGATGATGTTGGGTGCTGCACGTTATGCAGTCGATAGGTGTTGTATATGTTGTAGTAATTTCTGTTTCCTTATCTTGGTGTTGATTAGGGTTGCGTGCCATGTTGTTGTTATGTAATCTTGATTTAGTAATGTCTGCTGATTTATTATCAGTCTTATCCTGTGTGGGTGTCATTGGTGTTATCGGTAATATGTTGTCTGTCTCAGTTAAGTTCTCATCTTAGTCATTTTGATGTTGTTTGAAGGTGTGTATCATATAGCTGGTATTTATTGTTGTTGTTATAGCTATACCTGTTGAATTGTTGTCAGTGTTGTCCTCTTGTGAGGACGTCACTGATGTTGCTGGTGCTATTCTATTGTATATCTCTTCATTTCCTATTGTGTTGTTAGTTGTGGATAGGTTTCTGTGATAAAGATCTTGGGCTTGAGTTTCGGTTTTTTGTTTTGATTTCAGTTGTGTGTTAATTATCTTTTTCTTCTTTGACTTCCCTCCAAAGGGGCCCCGAGTGGCCGAGTGGTCTAAAGCGCTCTTCGTTACGGATCACTGCCATCTCACCTCTGTCTGCGGCGGTTCGAGTCTAACATTCAGCCAATGTGGGCATGTGAGAAAGCTTGCCAGTAGCTTCTCGTGGGTCGGTGGTTCTTTCCGCGGTTTTCCGGGTTCTTCCTCCACCATTAATACTGGCCGCCATGTATAGCCTATCGTGCTGAAAAATGGCGTTAAACCCCACAACAACAACAACTTCCCTCCAAAGTTGTTATTTTGTCTTTTGGTTTGTTTTGTGTTTGCTCTTGTGGTCCTGGGTGAGCATGCTTGTAAGGTTTCTAGCTCACGTTGAGTTATTTATTTTATTGCAGGAGAGGTGAGGTAAGTTTCTTTAGTGTTCCTTTGGGGAGTTCTTCACGTGTTGTTGGACATGTTTCATCTATGTTGTGGTTGTTTTAAGATTGATTGGGTTTTTTTCTTTAATTTTTTGTTTCGGCTTGCTTTTCTTGACTGCTTCCTTCCTATTTTTGCTTAGGAGAGCAATTTTATTCCTGTTACCTTGAGATATATTTAATTACCTTACCTTGTCTGTTTTGTATGTTTTAATAATAGATGGTGATTTATATATTGTATCAAGTGCTTAGACTTATATTGGACAGTATTAGTTGATATAGTTGTTAGATGGGTTTGTTATTAGTTTACGTTACCTTTTATTGTTATTGTGTTAGGTAAATATAAATATTAAAGATATAAATTTGTTTAAGTATAAGATTTTTACAACGTCTTGATTTGTTATAATAATAATGATAATAATGAGGACTTTGTATAACGCCTAATCTTTAGAAGCTCTAAGCGCTTTACAACATTAGACAACACCTATAAGATAAAAAACATACAATGATATTATTACAAAAACGAACAACATGAAATTAGAAAAACATTAAAAAATAAAAAACATGAGAATATTTCAGGTAGGAAACATTATGAGGTCTTTAAGTTTGTTCTTGCAGTCGAAATAAGTGAGTTTTGCGAGCCCTCTTGAATGTGATTACTGTGTCTTTGTGTCTAAGTTCAGTGGGCAATTCATTCCACGTTGCTGGGCCATGGTATGCAAAAGAACGCTGTCCATATGACTTTGTTTTCATAGTGGGAATAATGAGTATACGATTGTCAGAAGAGGAGCGTAAGTATCTTGCTGGTGTATACACATGGATGAGATCGGATAGGTACGTTGGACAAGAGTGCGACAGTGAAACGTAGCACAGAGAATAAATTTTGTGTTTGATTCTGGATCGAATGGATAGCCAGTGTAGGGTACAGAGCAGCGGGGAGGTGTGTGCTCTGATCGTAGTACTCTAAGTATGATCCGAGTAGCTGTGTTTTGAACTTTTTGAAATTTCTGGAGTACATATTGAGATGAACCAGACAGAACTGAGTTACAATAGTCCAGTCTTGAAAGTACTAATGAACACACAAGTGTTTTAGTGGCATCAACTGAAAGATATTTGCGAACTGAGCTGATGCGTCTCAGCTCAAGATATGCAGCCTTGCATATGTTCATGACATGTTGGTGCAATGTGAGAGTACTGTCCAGAGTAACACCTAGGTTTCGTACTGATTGTGTGAATTTAATGTTGGCGTTGCTGATATTTATTGTTTGAGGTAAAGGATGTGAATGAGAAAGTCTTTGTGTTGTGTTCAGAATGACCTCAGTTTTATCATCATTCATCTGCAGCGTGTTACAAGTCATCCATGATTTCACATCAGAAATGCACCTCTCGACACCTTGGATGGTAGCATCAACTTCAGTTGGGTGGCTAGATTTGTATATTTGGGTGTCATCAGCGTACAATTGGTGAGACATTGGATGATGATCTATGACACTTGAGAGTGGCTTAGTGTACAAAATGAAGAGAACAGGTCCAAGAACAGACCCCTGTGGAACACCACAACATAGATCAACTTGGCTGTATTCCGTTTGCAGATACAATTTGTGTCCTGTTGACCAAGTAGGACTTGAACCACAGTAAGGCTGTATCATGAATGCCAAATACATGCTGGAGACGGTGAAATAATATATCATGGTCTATTGTATTAAATGCTGCAGACAAATCAAGGAGGGTGAGGACTGTAATCTTTCCGCTATCCAACGCAGAGAGAATGTCATTAACTACTTTTAGAAGAGTTGTTTCAGTATTGTGGCAAGGGCGATCTGCAGATTGCACATTGCTAAAAAGACTGTTTGAATTTAGATGAGATACAAGCTGTGATAAAACAACCTTTTCTAAGATTTTTTATATGAATGGGAGATTAGAAACTGGGCAGTAGTTCTTTAAATCGTTATGGTCTAGTGTTGGTTTCTTCAGCAGAGGCTTTACAATGGCAGTTTTGAAAAATGATGGGAATTCCCCGGATGAGAGAGAGGTATTAATAACATCAGTTAGTGAAGGCAATACTGGATCTAAGCACTCAAGAAGCAGTGATGTTGGAATTGGATCACGTTCACATGACTTTGGTGCACTCTTCATCACGATTGTACGTACAAAATGCATAGAGACAGGTTCAAATGCTGCCAATGATTGCCGCTCAAATTATGTCAATGTCTTTTATTATAAACAGACTTTGGTGAAAAATATTATGACAACACTGGTTTGTTGCTTCTATTTAAAAGGATTTCACCCAGTTTTTGCTAGGACGTTTTTCCTAGCACCTGTTTGGGGTCTGTTCAAGTTAGTATAGTAATGCTGTAGTCTAGAATTCCAAATTTGTGTGGTAATTTCTAACTTATTTGTGTCAGTTATATAAGGTCAAAATCTGGTTGGTGGTTGAATTCTTGGGTTGGGTGTTTGTTTTTTATTATAAAAACTCAGGAATGTGACGTAATCAGCTTCAACTGCATTAAGCCTTTGCCACGGCCAAGGCCTACTTCTGGCCTGACTTCAGTCGATGATGATTTGGTAGAAATCAATAAGGGTGGTATCGCAGACGTTGTAACAGGGCTGGGTTGTTTGGCTCGGAAGGTCTTTTTCTCTTGGGTTGTATTAAAGAAGTCTGATAAAATTTGTTTCAGACTCCTCTGCTCTGCTAAAATGTCTAAGAGTACCGTCACCGTTTGACTTTCACTGTCCTACTTCTCTCCTAGACTTTGTTTCTTCTCTGCTGCTTCTTCTTCTTCTTGTTGTCGTTTCCTTCTTCTTGTCTCTTCTTCTCGCTGTTGCTGTTGCTGTTGAAGGAGAATAGCTTGTTCTGCTTCTTTCTGCTGTTGTAAAGATTTCTCCAATTCTTCTGTCTGTCTCTATTTAAAATCCTTGACTTGTAGTAATGAAGGAGAAGGTGGCGAAGGTACTGGTACCGGAACAAATTCTTGCGAAGAAGAAATAAAATCGACTAAATGCCAATTAAAATTGACCTTGTCTGGAAGTAGGACTGTGTTGACCTTTCTAGCCACTGCTATACAATCGTTTCTCGTCTCCATGGCCGGTGCATCCCAATACCGCGTCTTCTTAGTTTCCGTCATGTTTAAAAACTCTTGCATGGATTGACTGCGCACAGACGCTACCGCACCTACATAGGAAATGTGAGGCACGGGTAGCTCTCTTCGGATTGGAAGACAGACTCCACACTATGACTGGATTTTGGAACGCGTGTTAGGATTGGTGAAGAACTCAATCCTTTTCGATCCGCCCTTCCACTTTAAATAGCCCCGTTCATTTCATTCCCCTCGCCTGTTCTCGTCACAAGATGTGGACTAATGTTCATTCAAGCAAGCCGCAGGCAGCAACCTCGCAAAAAGTCTAGTGTTTATTCTCAAAGCCAAGTGAATATTGTTTTGATTATTTGAGCTTCGCTCACTATTAGTGAATTGTTTCACAAGGACCTCTAAAAAGGTATAATTTTTGTCTTCGTAATTTCATTGTGTAAATTGTCCATTATTTATATTGTACAAAATGTTTTGAATTTTGTTTTATTTTATTTTAATTTTCTTGCTTTTTTGTTTGGAGTTTTAAAATATTTTGTGAAGGTATTATACGCCCAGCACCTTAAACAACCTCTAGTGGGTAGTTCTCGAGCTATTCCATGACAAGCATGCTGGAAAGTAGAGTGAGCAATGCTGAGAAAGGTGGAAGGATCAAGAATTACTTTCCAACTAACCTAAAAGTGACAGAGCATGGAAGACTCTTGCCCATAGGATGCCAGGCTGACAGGTTCTTGACCTCACAGGTTTTACAGAACCACGCCCGGCGGAAATCCTGCAGTATCTAGTATTCAGAGGAACCAAACCTAGCGACATTAAAGGGCTGCAGAACTGGGGTAGATGCCTCTACTTCCTATTTGCAAAAGGAGAAACGCACATATAAGGGATTAACCAAGCCATATAATTCAAGGGCAAAGCAGTGAAGATTTACGATCCTCCATCCCTAATCAAGAACCTGGGAGAGACGTCTGTGTAGGTTCACTTCTCCGGATTACCCCTAGAAGTGCCCACGAGTGAACTTACAAGCAAGGTGGAGAAGAAAAAGTGAAAGTTATAAGGTTGCACATGTCCGCTTACTGGGGCTTTCCGATAATATATACGGGAGTCAGAGTTCTGAGCCTTACCATGGATGATGTCAAAAACATTCCCCCATTCTTCTACACGATGGGATTCATCATCAAATCATGGTACAAGGGATGTGATAACCACCATCCTTGTAACAGATGTGGAGCCACTGGCCACTCCCCCAGAGATTGGCACTACCAGGCATTGACCAATGCATCTCCAAACACGGCCACGAAAACGTACGCCGCAGCTATAGCAACTACTACAGAAATACAGTGGTACCTCGGGTTACGAACTTAATTCGTTCCAGAACTGGGTTCGTAACCCGAAACGTTCGTAACCCGAAACATTGAAATCAATGAAATAGAGACAATCCGTTTCAAGATGAAAGAATCGTTCTTTTTTATTAACATCCGGTCGTTTACCTGACAAAACGCAAAGAATACGTGTACTTCACGTATTAAATAAAGAGAAAGAAAACAACCAAATAAATTAAATGTAAAATAAAAAAGATTTTGTATATCTTTCTTCCCAAGAAAACGATCATGGGAAATTTGTCACTTTGTTTGCTATTCTGAATCATTAGTTTCAGGAGTTTCTTGTTGCTGTTTCTTGGCAGCCAACTGGGAATCTTTCTGCACCAAGAAACTATCAAGGGAAATTTGTCGCTTCCTTTGCTGGAGAATCTTTCTGAAGTGGGCCATCGCGTTATCATTCATCAGGTTTACTGCACGATGGCCAAACTTTCTTCCAGGCAGACTTCAAGGTACGGGTGGAGACATCATTCCAGGCCTTGTCAATGAGGTTGATGCAGTGGAGGATGTTGAAGTGGTCTTTCCAGTAATCTCTCAGAGTCAATTCGTTGTCATTAGTGACCTGAAAACACCTTGAGAAGAACTCTTTTGTGTACAGTTTCTTGAAGTTGGAGATCACTTGCTGGTCCAATGGTTGAAGCAGAGGAGTGGTGTTGGGAGTTAGTACTGCGTGGCCTTCGTTTGTACTGTACGCGATCGTTTGTCTCCAACGTTAAACCTTGCTCTCTCTCTCTCTCTCTCTCTCTCTCTCTCTCTCGCCTTCGTTCGTAACCCGAGGCACTGTTCGTTACCCGAGACAAAAAATTTTCGAAGTTGTTTTTCGTAACCCGAATTGTTCGTGACCTGAGGCGTTCGTAACCCGAGGTACCACTGTAACAGGAATTGCTAAAATAGAGACCTTGCAAGCGGTGCCAGAACCTTTAGAGGAGAAATCAGAGTCATTACAAGAGGACAGTCAAGAGAACTCAACATATGACAAGGAGAAGTGGGAAGCAGCAGATCAGACCAGCTCCGCTGAGAGAAAAAGGGCCAAAACCAGCCAGGAAAGGTTCCGAAAATAAGAGAGAGAGAGAAGTTAAGCTGGTAGTAAAGACCACAGCCCCCTTCTTCGTCCTATAAGAGCCGCAATTTGGAGAGAATCCAAAAAATCCAACACTTACTGAAAGCCCAGAAATATCAACGGTAGAGGAAACAATCGCTTTAGAAGGGAGAGAAGAAATATCAACCGGAACAATTAATCCCCAATTCAACGACAGGGGGAAAACCAGGATCGTAAGAGGTCAACTCCCATATTGCCAGCTAAAGGGAAACGAAGAGCATCCACACCCCGAACTCCTTCCCAAACAGACATAAGCGAACTGATAAAAAGTTTCAGATCATCAGAAACAAGAGAATTCCGCAAGGAAACTAGAGAGAGAGAAAAAGAACAAACAAGGTGCACTGTCTCCCTGAACAGAGGCAAAAGAAGGAATGTCAGCCTGGAAGAATATAGAGCAAAGAGAACTGCCCACTGAAGCTAACAACCTTAACTATAAATAATTTTAATCAACTTATTAGATACCAGTTACCAAAAAAATTATAATACCAGTACAGAGCCAAAATGGAGGGACTAAACCTACATATCTTGACTATAAACATAAACGGCATCACAAACATAACTGATATAATTATATTACAAGCTAAAATCTATGATATATACCTAATACAAGAAACAAACGGAATGCCGGAGCATGTGGTGAAAAAAACTAGAAGATCTTGACGCTTTAGTTTTTACCAGTAACCACCCAACCGAAAGTAAAGCTGGGGTGGCAACAATAGCTCGGCGGACCGCCAATCGCTTAAACCTGGAAAATCTTATAGTACAAAATGAACTAGAAGGACGCTTAGTCAATTTAAATTGAATAAATGGCATATTTTCAATATATATTTACCACCGGGAGAAAATCCAAGAAAAATTAATTTTATTGTTAATGCAAACCGCTATATTCAGCGATATTCTCTAGATTATTGTGTAATAGGAGGCGATTTTAATTGGTTAATGAATGACTTTGATAAAAGTGAAATACTCACGGAAACCGATAAAAACAATTGCATAAATGGATCAGAATTTTTTTAAAAACTAATAATTAACAGATGCCTTTAGACACCTAAATAATAACAGTATGGAATATACATATAAATATGATGATACTAAAGAAATCCGCTTAGATAACTTGTATGTAGCAGAAGGGCAAACTAACACAATCAAAAAATGTGTGATTATGCAGAAACAAATATTGGACCATAAATTAGTCTTTATTGACCTGTTTTTCATAAACACAATTATATGGGGACAGGGTGTGTGGAAAATGAACAGTGCTCTCATGTTCGACGACGAGTGTGTGGGTACTATTTGCACACACCTGAATAAATTAAAAGAAAATCATACTGTTAAATTTGTCATGTGACCTGAATTAAAAACAAATAACTAATAATGTGTTCGGTAAATGATTATATCGCATTAAATATACTTAACAAAGACAACAACGATAATTATTTCTACAACAAATTGATTCATGGACTAAATGACGATAAATATTTCATGCAACCAAAAGATACACAAATCACATTTAATATCATTGACCTTGACAAAGGTCACGAGAAATAATACCTATCATTGGTAAAACAACTGACGTAACGATGTTTTCACTGATTAGGATTAATGAAGAGTTTGTAGAAGGGTTTAATCGCCGATTCAACATCTTATCTCTTCCTACTGGCTAAGTACAATAATTTCTTGATAGACCACTAGCAAAAGAGGAAATAAAAGCTAAACTGATTGTTGATGAAATATTTAACAATGACAAGGTCAATCTTGATATAAATCAAGGATGATAAATAAAAAAAATAATTAACAACAACAAGGACAAAGACGAGATAAAATTACCAAAGACATAAGGAAGGAAGAAAACAGTTATATCTAATACTCCTTGATTATATTATATCTCATTTTCTTTGCTATTATTATTGTTGTTGTTGTTATTATTATCATTATTATTATTATTATTATTATTATTATTATTATTTAAGAAGCCATTATTTTATCTAGTTTAGCTATTATTCAATCATTCTCCTTAAATAATCTCTGATCACGCAGCTCTTTGATTCCTTTTCGTTTTTTTCCGCATGCTAATTTTTTTCAATAATTAGTTGGTTATATCTTTGTATCCTTCTGTTTAACCATGATTCCATTTTACGGATTTTTTCTTCAACAAGATTAATATCATCAACAAGCTCTGAGAGTTTCTCAGATTTTATCAATGACATGTACTTGTTATTCTCAGATTTTAATCTGCTATTCTCAGATCTCTTTTTTTATACTATCACGATAATTATTATCATCAGATTTTAACAACGATATTTCATCGTGCAATAACGATATTGATCTATGCTCTTTTGACATTGTCAAAGAAGGGTGATTTAACTAATATTTCTTATTTGTTTTATCTCACTATACAATTATTGGCCTGAAATTATTATACCCAATAATCTTGTCAGCATTTTAATTTTTACTGACATTATCACCAGTAACATTATCACTAGTAACATTATCACTAGTAACATTATCACTAGTAACATTATCACTAGTAACATTATTACTAGTAACATTATCACTAGTAACATTATTACTAGCAACATTATCACTAGTAACATTATCACTAGTAACATTATTACTAGCAACATTATCACTAGTAACATTATCACTAATAACATTATCACTAGTAACATTTTTACCAGTAACATTATCACTAGTAACATTATCACTAGTAACATTATCACTAATAACATTATCACTAGTAACATTATCACTAGTAACATTTTTACTAGTAACATTATCACTAGTAACATTTTTACTAGTAACATTATCACTAGTAACATTATCACTAATAACATTATCACTAGTAACATTATCACTAGTAACATTATCACTAGTAACATTTTTACCAGTAACATTATCACTAATAACATTATCACTAGTAACATTATCACTAGTAACATTATCACTAGTAACATTTTTACTAGTAACATTATCACTAATAACATTATCACTAGTAACATTATTACTAGTAACATTATTACTAATAACATTATCACTAATAACATTATCACTAGTAACATTATCACTAGTAACATTTTTACTAGTAACATTATCACTAATAACATTATCACTAGTAACATTTTTACTAGTAACATTATCACTAGTAATATTATCACTAGTAACATTATCACCAGTAACATTATCACTAGTAACATTATCACTAGTAATATTATCACTAGTAACATTATCACCAGTAACATTATCACTAGTAACATTATCACTAGTAACATTTTTACTAGTAACATTATCACTAGTAACATTATTACTAGTAACATTATCACTAGTAACATTACCACTAGTAACATTATCACTAGTAACATTTTAACCAGTAACATTATCACTAATAACATTATCACTAGTAACATTATCACTAGTAACATTATTACTAGCAACATTATTACTAGTAACATTATCACTAGTAACATTATCACTAGTAACATTTTTACTAGTAACATTATCACTAATAACATTATCACTAGTAACATTATTACTAGTAACATTATTACTAATAACATTATCACTAATAACATTATCACTAGTAACATTATCACTAGTAACATTTTTACTAGTAACATTATCACTAATAACATTATCACTAGTAACATTTTTACTAGTAACATTATCACTAGTAACATTATCACTAATAACATTTTTACTAGTAACATTATCACTAATAACATTATCACTAGTAACATTATTACTAGTAACATTATTACTAATAACATTATCACTAGTAACATTTTTACTAGTAACATTATCACTAGTAACATTTTTACTAGTAACATTATCACTAGTAACATTATCACTAGTAACATTATCACTAGTAACATTTTTACTAGTAACATTATCACTAGTAACATTATTACTAGTAACATTATCACTAGTAACATTATCACTAGTAACATTATCACTAGTAACATTTTAACCAGTAACATTATCACTAATAACATTATCACTAATAACATTATCACTAGTAACATTATTACTAGTAACATTATCACTAGTAACATTTTTACTAGTAACATTATCACTAATAACATTATCACTAGTAACATTATTACTAGTAACATTATCACTAGTAACATTATCACTAATAACATTATCACTAGTAACATTATCACTAGTAACATTATCACTAATAACATTTTTACTAGTAACATTATCACTAGTAACATTTTTACTAGTAACATTATTACTAGTAACATTATCACTAATAACATTATCACTAGTAACATTATTACTAGTAACATTATCACTAGTAACATTATTACTAGTAACATTATCACTAGTAACATTTTTACTAGTAACATTATCACTAGTAACATTTTTACTAGTAACATTATCACTAGTAACATTTTTACTAGTAACATTTTTACTAGTAACATTATCACTAATAACATTATCACTAGTAACATTTTTACTAGAAACATTATCACTAGTAACATTTTTACTAGTAACATTATTACTAGTAACATTATCACTAATAACATTATCACTAGTAACATTATTACTAGTAACATTATCACTAGTAACATTATTACTAGTAACATTATCACTAGTAACATTTTTACTAGTAACATTATCACTAGTAACATTTTTACCAGTAACATTATCACTAATAACATTATCACTAGTAACATTATCACTAGTAACATTTTTACTAGTAACATTATCACTAATAACATTATCACTAGTAACATTTTTACTAGTAACATTATCACTAATAACATTATCACTAGTAACATTATTACTAGTAACATTATCACTAGTAACATTATCACTAGTAACATTATCACTAGTAACATTATTACTAGTAACATTATTACTAGTAACATTATCACTAGTAACATTATCACTAGTAACATTATCACTAGTAACATTATCACTAGTAACATTATTACTAGCAACATTATCACTAGTAACATTATCACTAGTAACATTATTACTAGTAACATTATCACTAGTAACATTATCACTAGTAACATTATCACTAGTAACATTATCACTAGTAACATTTTTACTAGTAACATTATCACTAGTAACATTATTACTAGTAACATTATCACTAGTAACATTATCACTAGTAACATTATTACTAGTAACATTATCACTAGTAACATTATCACTAGTAACATTATTACTAGCAACATTATCACTAGTAACATTATCACTAGTAACATTATCACTAGTAACATTATCACTAGTAACATTTTTACTAGTAACATTATCACTAGTAACATTATCACTAGTAACATTATTACTGATAATTTCATCATCAACGATAAATTTATCGTCATTATTAACCACACCAGTACAGTATTTATTCATATTAATAATAACCTCATTTGTCCTCCAAATTTCATATAATCTGATTAAACTGATATGAGACTGCCTAGCCATGTCAGTTGCAGACATATAATTACGTAGAATGATAATTGTTTTTTCATCTTGTGGCGTTATGTTTGTAATTCGCGGCATTTCAATATAAAAATAACAATATTTTTCAGCTATTATTTTCTAAAGTTCATGGCTGGGGAAAGTGTACAAAAAATTATTATAGTAATTGCATAATTTCCTCACTGACGATAGAAGCCTCAGAATAACAAACAAAATAACTGTTGTATTATTGATTGGCGAAAGTACGATAATTACTATATATATATATATATATATATATATATATATATATATATATATATATATATATATATATATATATATATATATATATATATATATATATATATACTTATCGTACTTTCGCCAAACAATGATACAGGTCTCACAATGAATAAATAACTGTTGTATCATGATATTTTACTCCGACGTACGTACATATATTTCATGACTGGCAAAATGCCCCAATATTATAATGTATTTATAATTGTAGCGTTCCGCCATCAACGATTCAAGCCTCAGAATAACAAAATAACTATTGTATCATCGATTGACGGAAGTGTCGAAATTACTATATATATATCTATATATCTATATATATATATATATATATATATATATATATATATATATATATATATATATATATATATATATATATCGATACTTCCCTCAATCGATGATGGATATCTCAGAATAATAAAATAAGAGTTCTATTATTATATTTTACCTGAACATCTACTAACTTGTAAGAGAAAAACTGATCAAATTGCATATTTTCAAAGGGTGAAAACCCCCGCGATTCTCTAAACGATTTTAACGATTTATTGATAAATTCACGTGAAACAGTCTGAATCGATGTTTTATGGCAGATTTATGGATGATTTTTAACTGAAAAATGAACAGAATCGGTAAAAGTATCGATAAATCCTAAAATCACTTAGAGAACTGCGTGAGGTTTCACCCTTCGAGAATCTGTAATTTGACTGGTTTTTCATTACAAAATCGACTAAATTAAGTGAAAAAATGATGAATTTTGACTAAATGTCATCAAAATCTCAGATGTTTCTAAGAAAATTATTTCAGAATGATTCTAAAGCAACCAAAAAAAATATTATTCACCACATCTTGTTTGGTGCGTGTGTGTGTGTGTATGTTTGTTTGTATGCCTAAGCGTACGTTTGTGTGGATAGTAGCGTGTGTGTTTGCATGCGTGTGCGTACGTTCGTGTGGATAGTAGATATTAGGGTTTTTGATAGTAAATATTGGGTTATTTTTTATAGTTGATATTGGGCTTTTACCCTTCCCTTCTGTGTGGATAGAGAGTGTGTGCTTGTATGCGTTCGCGTAAGTTTGTGTGGATAGTAGATTTTGGTTTTTTTATAATAAATATTGGAGTATTTTAGATAGTAGATATTGATTTTCATCCTTCCCTTCTGTGTGGATAGTATATTTTGGCTTTGTTTTGTTTTCTTCCCTCTAGTTTGTGTGTATGTGTGTGAGTTTGTTTGTAGGCGTTTGCTTACGTATGTGTGGAAAGTAGAGCGTGTGTTTGTATGCGTACGCGTACGTTTGTGCGGATAGTAGATATTGGGGTTTTGATAGTAAATATTGGGTTATTTTTTATAGTAGATATTGAGTTTATTTTCCCCTTCCTTTCAGTGCTTTTTCTTTTCTTTTCTTCTTCTCCCCTCTGTGATGTGTGTGTGTGCGTTTGTATTCGTTCAGGCACGTTTGTGTGGATAGTAGAGTGTGTATTTGTATGCGTGCGTTTTCTTTTGTGTGGATAGTAGATATTGGGGTTTTAGATATTGTTTTTTTTTTACCCTTCCCCTCTATGTGAATAGTAGAGTGTGTGTTTCTATGCGTATGTGGTTAATATATATTGGGGTTGTTTGACAGTAAATATTGGGGTATTTTTGATAGTAGATATTGGGTTTATTTTCCCATTCCCTTCTGTGTGGATAGTATATTTTGGCTTTGTTTTTCTTCTTCCCTCTGTGGTGTGTGTGTGTTTGTTTGTGTGTATTTGTGCGCGCGTACGTTTATTTATGTGAGTGTATTGGTCTTTGTTTCTCTCTATAAAACTCCCTTTATCCCTATCAAATACATTTCACCTACCTACCTACCTACAGTAGCGCATATTCAGGTCAGCCACTTGCAACACTGTTGCCATTATTCCCCTAGTGTTAAGTACAGTGACATCATTGAAGCTGGAAATTTTGAGACTATGAATATAGTCTTGGGTTTTTCTACAGGTTGTAGCTATAAATAGGTAATGGGTTTTTAAACAGGAACGTCACACAAGTTGAGGCTAGAAATAGATAGTGGGGTTTTCCAAAGGAATTTCCCACAAATTGTAGCTATAAAAAAAAGTGGGATTTCAAAAGAAGTTCAACAGGTTATAGTTATAAATAGATACTAGGTTAGTTCATTGGACTTTCTTAGAAGATGAGATTATAAGTAGATAGTTGGTTTTTCATAGGAATTTTCACAGATTGTAGCTATAAATAGAAAATGAGATTTCATAGGAATTTCAACAGGTTATAGCTATAAATAGATAATAAGTTAGTTCAAAGGACTTTCCTACAAGATCAGATTATAAATAGTTACATAAATAGTTACTAGGTTTATCCATTTTAGTCTAAATTCTGGGACAATTTCGTTATTTTAGCGTTACTTTTAGTCACATCAATTTTGACGTTGGTCTTTTCCTTGATTATAGCTATATATAGCATCATTACAATTATGCAAATTTATGAACACTGCCAACATAACTTAGGTCTAGGTAATGCTTTATATATAAATCTCGGACTTGTATTAGTATATGTCTGTCTCTGTCTCTGTTGTGTTTGGCCCTCTAACATCCTTGTCCCAAGAAAGACCCTATACAATTTCCCCATTGTCCCTAGACAGGCCCATCCATGTTCAATGTCGGCTTGTCCCTAGATAGTCCCATATTCAATTCCCCTTGTCCCTAAACAGTCCAATTCCATTGTGGCTATACGTTCACTATATTCGATTCCCCTTGTCCCTATACAGTCCCAACCTATGTTAAACTTTCCCTTGTCAAGATATTGTCCCACCCATGTTAAATTTTTCCTTGTCCCTATGCCTTCTCAGGGTGTTTTTCCTTATGTTCTCATTTGCCCTACGGTATCAATCTATGTATATGTGTTGTATGTGTTATATATGTCTATGTATATATCTTTCCTGTATTTGTCTCTCCAGAGTAGCACGTATTCAGGTCAGCCCCTTGCAACATTGTTACCAATGTTCAGTACCGTGACGTCACATCACTGTTCTATTCCTATTATTGCTATACAACACCCCCACTTTCCTTTGACGCTATACAGGCCCAATATTCCCCATGTTCAATTCCCCTTCAAGCTAAGCTTGCTCAAGGTGAACTGAAAGGTCTTGACGCTATACAGGCCCAAGGGGGTCTTTACAGTATTTTCCATTGACGTTATATCGCCCCCATACACTACTCTTTCGTTTTACTGTTGACATAAACAAAATTCTCTAGTAAATTTACATTCATTAATATAAAAAAAAATCTCTGAGAGTAAAATAATCATCTTTGGCAATATTCATTAATTCTTCCTCTGTATTTTCCTCAAACAAATTAGTAGGATGAATAAAATCAGGATCATTTTCAGCACAAACACAAAATTCATTGATTTCACATTGATGATTTTTGTGTTATCAATATCAGGGACTTCGAAAGTGTGAATTGGACATCCCGCGTGAATAATTTTGCAGATAATATCACACACATGATTATTCGCTGACATCATATAATAATAATAATAATAATAATAATAATGAGGACTTTGTATAGCGCCTAATCTTTAGAAGCTCTATGCGCTTTACAACATTAGACAACACCTATAACATAAAAAAACATATATAATGATATGATTACAAACCCAAGAATAGGCGGTTGGTTTGTTTATGTGATATAAAAATCAAGTTCTTGATCCATGCAGTTTAATTTGCATTTGCCTATGACAATTAGTTTGTCACCAGAGTAGCTTGTGAGGCGGGTCTTGGTTTTACTTCAACGTTGTCAATGTGCATTGTTTCCAAAATATGATTTGGAATGAGGTTTACTTGCGAGCCAGTATCAATTTTAAATTTGACAGCAGCACCATAAAGAGTGGCAGTGACGTACCATTCTTTGTCACTGGTTTCAGTGTTTGTCTTTGTCAAAGTTCCTACAAATGATCTTTCTTCCTCTTCACTTGAGTATTCTTGCATACTATGCACCCGTTTTGTCTTGTAGCATTTGAGAAAATGATGCTGTTATCGACACATGTAGCAAGTTTTTCCATAGGCTGGACACCTATCTTTTGCATGTAATTTGCCACATTTACCACAGTTGAATAATCTGGAGTCTGATTTCATATATAACATTTACGCAAAATTTGGTTGTGCCTTTTCTTTTCTTTTTTCTTCATTTTGACACCATGAACTTCTGATGCCGCTGCTTCATTTTGCATACTTTGAATCTGCTTTTTGGATTCTTCATCTGCTCTGCAGATAGCCAGTGCTTTTCGTAATGTCAGTTGATCTTCTGGTAAAAGTCTTTCTTTTACTTTTTCAGAATTAGTCCCACAGACAATTCTGTCTCTCATCATTTCATTCTGTAGATTTTCAAATGTGCAGTTCTTTGCAATCAATTTAAGTTCAGTTACATATTGGTCAATGGTTTCATTCTTTTGTTGGATTCTTGTATTCAATATGTGCCTCTCTACTGTAATGTTCTGCTTCGGACTGCAATAGTCCTCAAACTTCTTGATAAGTGGAGCAATTTTTCAGCTTCATTGGCCTCAAAAGTAAATGTGTTGTAAATGTCTCTACCATCCTGACCAATAATATATAGGAAAACAGTGAATTGTTCTTTGTCTTCTTTATCTGCAAGAGCAACATCTAAGTAAAACTGCATAGTCTGCCTCCAACTCCTCCAAGATTCTGCTAGATAGTGAGAATTTAAGTCCATTTCAGTGGCTGATTGAGTTTTTCCATGATATCACAATTAACACATAAACTTGTTCATCCAAATTTTAGTGTTGTTTTGGAGATATACTTCCTAATGGTATAATCCCCAACTTATTCCAAAATTTTCACTTCTGACACCATGTTATAAATAACACAAAACATGGTTTGGTCTAACTACTTTAATGGCTAGACTACAACTGTCTCAAACAATGAAAACACACGCATGGTGGTTTCTCACGCTAATGTTATCATAAGGCATATAGTGTTACAACTGAGAGAAGCCTGGAGCTGACCTTGGGTGACCTGTAATTGTCAGACTATTGTAGCAACCGAGTGTTAATACCGTATATTACCATATCTAACTCTGGCACCCATTATTATGGTTGACTTTGATGTGTGATCTAATGTCACTGTTTTTGGATTACACCTAAGGATGACTTTATTATGATAGTGAAATGTCAACGGGAAAATGGTCTTAAAACATTTTAATGCCAATCCAACAAGCAAAGATCTGAATAAATGCAGTAAATATCGAGCTAAAGTTCGACGAGAGTAAGAAGAAAACCTGTAGATTATATGTCTCTTCTTTTAATTCAATATGGAATATTGTATATATATTTTTTAAAAAGTACTTTCAGAATCAGTATGGAATATTGTACAAAAAAAAAGTATTGTTAAAATCAAAATGGAATACCGTACAAAAAAGTATTGGCAAAATCTATATGGTATATTGTACAAACAAAGTATTGGCAAAACAAAAAGCAGCTATATCAAACATGCAAAAACAACTAATGAAATGGTCACGACAGTACCATAAATCTCACATACATTGACCGAAATATTCTCAAACAAAAACAACCTCACAAAAGAGTTGCTCTGTAAACATCCACGACCTCGAAAGCCGGAAGGAAAATGTTCCTCTAAATGTTTTATCTGCTTATTATGAATATGACAATAAACCTTTGACTCTCAGAACATTACATGGTTATTGATAGAGCCCGGAACACCTCGGCAGGTCTAGATACACCTACCTGATCCAGCTTTCAATACACTGCTAAACATTTTTTTTTCTTCAAAAACAAAACTAATTAGGAAACTAGCGACTTCCAACAGCCTTGGTGGGACGCGACAATGATACCAGTTTATGAAGCTGGAAAGGACCAAACCGAGCCCTCGCATATGTTGCCAAAAGTTATTAGCAAGTCGTATTTGCAAAATCATGGGACGGATGATGAATTTGATAAACAACTTTTGTATCTCGAAGAAAAAAATAATAATATCAGTCGTTACAATATAGATTCAGACTCCATGGAAGCATGATAGAACATCTTTTCAGACTCCATGGAAGCATAATAGACCGTCTTGCCAGACTCCATGGAAGCATAATTGTCAGACTCCATGGAAGCATAATAGACTATCTTGTCAGACTCCATGGAAGCATAATAGACCATCTTGTCAGTCGTTACAATATAGATTCAGACTCCATGGAAGCATAATAGACCATCTTGTCAGACTCCATGTAAGCATAATAGACCATCTTGCCAGGCTCCATGAAAGCATAATAGACCATCTTGTCAGACTCCATGGGAACATGATAGACCATCTTGTCAGACTCCATGGAAGCATAATAGACCATCTTGTCAGTCATTACAATATAGATTCAGACTCCATGGAAGCATAATAGACCATCTTGTCAGACTCCATGGAAACATGTCAGACGTTAAGCATTTAGTAGAGACGTTTTCATAATAAAGAACTATAGCTGCCGTCTTTTTCGACTTGTAGAAAGATTATACATCAAATGGAAGTATGGTATGATGAATGCAATGTTAAACATAGGCCTAATGAGCCACCTACCTAACTTATCTCCAATAGAGATACAATACAGTTGAACGTCAACTAAAGATACGCTTGCTCAGAGTTCAGAAATGGACAGAAACAAACGGATTCAATTAAACTGGTTGTATGCACTTCTTCTGATCACATCGAATGCATGATGACCTAAAACTCTTTCTTAATGGCTGTCTTCTTCAGGTTCCGACGGAGATCAACTGTTTAGAACTTGTTTTCGACCGTAAACTAACTTTCTTCCGCTTGATTAGTTACTTCATTGGCAAATATCAAAAAGCCATGAATTAATAAGGATCGTAGTAAATACAGAATAAAAGCAGATGGGACGGTACTAATCTGGTTATAAAGGTCATTAGTAAGATCTAAACTTGACTATGGTGCGATTACGTATGTACGTCAGCCTATAGGTCTTGACTCCAGCAGCCAGGTCCAGTACACAGTTATGGACTAGGACTTCGCCTAAGTACATTTCAAATTCCCCCTTTACGATTGTGAGGGGCAAATTTCTGTCGATCTACGAAAAGCACATTAGTTTGGACCAGAGAACAATTAATTTGATGTATGGGGACAGGCGCTTGTTAAATCGCTATGCTGCAGTGATTCAAAATGCCTGGTCGGTAGTGGTAGTGATTTTTAAATTAAGCATTCGTTTACTTAACCGCGAGACGGACTATTAGGGACACAGCTAACTTCGATTTCATTGTGGAACTGTCAAACTTGAAAAATTCCAGTAACCGTTAGTCGAAAACCTGGAAGGTCAAATTGACCCCAATTTTAACGCCTAGAGGAAAAGGCGGTAAATATATTTCATCCTGATTGGCTACGCTAAATAGGGGCGTGTTTCCCACACTAAATTTCTTAGCTGTAAATATTCCCCCATCGAAAATTCTAATCAGTCTAAGCTTTGCTGCAAGAGTAAAGGTACAGGGCACTCCGAGAGTAATTTGGAAGAAAAGTTCTCGTAAAACATTTGCCCAAGGGACCGGATGTGTGGCAGGTCGACGGACACAATTTTGGCGGTAGAAGCGAGAAACGCTTGAAAGCAAAGAAAAAAACGTGGGTGGGGGATAGCTCTTCAGACGTATTCGCAGAAGTATCCTCAGGTGTACCTACGCACTGACGTATCCAAGCATATGTGTATTTACATGCTTACACATCCACCTACCCACACAAAGTTTGAAGGACGAAGGGAGGCGAAACAATAGGAAGGTTAGATTGAAGAAGGAAAAAGGAAGCAATGAAAGGGCGAAAGGACAGAGAACAGCTACAGTGAAATTAGAGGGAACCAAACTAAGTAGATTATGCAACTGTACAAGGCAACGACTTCGATTGTTCACTCTATCGTATGATGATCCAATTTTATCAGTTAAATAGATCTGCTATTTTTATAAATATATTTGCGTTTTGAAATTCGGTGAAACATTTATTCCAAAAAGAAGTGTATCTTCCTAATGTATTGTGTTATCACCATTGTTTATGTAATTGATTAAATTTTAATTTTCTATGTACGGGGGCTCGAGTCATTCTGTTCTATATATCTGCTCAGATCTCTGTTTATTCTACGTGTAAGTTTACTCGATCCAGGCAATAACACCGAGAGTAATCATCTCCTAGATAACGAGAACCAAATAAAGCGGACACCTTGAAAGAAGGTACAATCCGACAATCAACCCTCACCCTTTACAAAGAGTGGGGGCGTTTTTACAACGATGAGGCAAAGAACCATCGATTTATCTCCGAAAAACGAAATTGGCTTTTCAGTATGCTACCAAATTATATTCTATTCCACTAAATCCCGCATATGACGTAGAATTAAGGCTCAAATGTCAAATCTTGTACGCTCACGAGCCTTTTGGCTAATAAATTCGTCCTCACTCCGATGCAGCAAATACTCCAGGTTGGAAATACTGCAAAATTCCGAGTTCCAAAAGCACCACTTTAGTTGTCCACATCCCCATATTTGCTTTTTGCTAGTTCACAGAGCCTTCATCAAATCGTCTCCTTCTACAGAGTAGCCAGAGCCTCATTTCGTAGCAATACATTGATGAATGCAGACAATGTTGGACCTGCCCTTGCAACAACCTATGGCACCATCTCGAGTCGATTACAACAAAAAAGTTTCAACTTTCACTATAGAAACTGCAATCATACTTACAGCTTTGAGCTATATTTCAACCTCTCAGGAAACAAATTTCGTCATCTTGTCCGATTGCCTTTCAGCATTGAGACCATTGCAGTGCCTTCAGTATGACAACCCGTTATTATCTCAGATATTACAGAAACATGATGTACTGATGCAGTCTGGAAAAAGTATTCTGTACTGCTGGCTGCCTAGTCACATTGGTGGAAACGGTAACGATAAGGCAGATAAAGTAGCCATAACTACTCTTCATTCGCTCGTTTCTGAATGAACGATTCTATACACTGACTTCAGCTAATGTATAAATCGTCAAGTTCCTCAAATTTGGCAAAATATAGGAAATAAAACTCTACACTCAACTTCAGTCCATGAAACCCACTCTTGGAGAGTGGATGCGTCGTACAGAAACCAATCGCAGAAACGAGGTGGCACTGTACCGAACGCATATCGGACACATATACCTCCAAAAGAGTATACCTCTACCAGAGTGCATACCATGCCAGTGACCACTAACGGTACCAATTACGCAAGTCCAGGTGGGCGGAGCTTAAGGTGTATGGAACATTGCATTCAGAAATAAAGAACAACACTAGCTGTGATTGGTGCATTATATAAGAGTTGTACTTTCTGTTAGGCTTTAGAAAACGTTGTGCCTCTTGGCAACATGTGAGATTATGTTAATTCATATCTGGATCATATTTTGTATTTTTTATGATTTTTTTTAAATGTGGTACACATGGCTGAAAATGTGTATGTTGTGACTAGATAACTCTTATCCCTGTCTAGTTCCAGCAGAGTTATCTCTCTTAAATGCAATGGAGTACCTGGTTTTGTCCTTGTCAAATTGACAATCTAGCATTGTTCTCTATGACAGTGTGTTACATGCATGCTGAGGTAGGATAGAAAGTATATTTATTTCACAAAACATTAGCATTGAGGTATATGGAAAAACAATTGGTACCGTGATAGTAACATTCTTGTCGAGTGTGTCGACTGCAACCATTCGAGACAGAAGTATCGTAATGCTTTGTCGTCGAGATTCTATTAGATTGCACGAGTTGCCTCCCATTTATATAATGCCACCAAACCAAAATATGGTGGAGGCAATTGAATCAAAAGGATACTTTGTAAATTTATCATCGAAAGTATGACTACGTACCAGAAAGAAGAAATAATATCCGAATTCTCATTTCAAGTCAATGTCATTAACATAATCCACGTGCCATAAGCAGACATGGGAGAAAAATGCTCAGAACTAATGAAACACGTTCAGATTCCTGAAATAAATATTCAATCCATTTCAATCAACTATACTGATTAATTCTGTCCCACTGCTGTGTAAGTGTAATTTATATAAATTGTATGCCTCTCTAAATAGGCGACCAATGTCAAACTTAAGCAGTAATTACAATTTAGTTTTCTACCCGGGGCTATTTACCGTCGCGGTCCGGATATCTTAATATTACAGTCCGTGATTTTTGTTGTTCTTGAGTTTAATTATATTGGCGTGCGCACAGTTGTTCATGTGCCTCTTTTTTCTGACTGCACCGCAGCCTGCTAGTTGTTCCTGGGGACGGGAATGGTGCCACCTCCCCCAGGTTTAAATGGATTCAAGGAACCCTGAAAGTTTGGCCTCAATCGGTGGGTCCATAAAGGTCCCTTACAGTTGAATGGTTGGCTGTCATTAGTGGGAAGGAGAGCTCGGGAACGGTCCTGCTTGCTTTGCATCGCTGGTTTCTTGTTGCATTTGCCTGGTGTTTCTTGCGATTTTTTTCTTCTTCAAAATGTTCTAAAAGGGGAGGGGGGGATGTTCTATACTGTTTATAGAGGTTCTTAGTAGAAATCATGTATGAAGAGAGATTTTCAAGGATATTGTGGTATTACTAGTCGAGGTGTTTAGGGTGTTTCCTACGTTATGTTATTTATAAGTTTTTAGATATTACCTCTTTAAATTACTTATTAATTAATGTTTTTAGAGATTGAATGTTATTTATACTTTATTTAGCAAGAGACCGGAGTCCTAGCCGATTACACGGTTCGTTAAGGACATCTAGGACCGGAATCCTTGCTGATTACTCGGTTCGTTAAGGACATCTAGGACATCCGATTTTGCGGTTTCCTTAGTTTTTTATAGATGCTTCGTAAGTGAATTATTTATTAATACTATTATAAAACTGAATGATATGTTATGGGTTTTTATGTGGTGGCTTCTAAATTTATTTAGCTAGTTACTGGGTCTTTTGGTTTTGTGGGGATAGTAATTATATTTTGTTCCTAAGTCCTGCTGAGTCTATGAATTAATTTATATTTTTATATGCTGATTGTTTATTTTTATTAGAGTCCATAAGTAACTCTGGGTATGTGTGTGGTGATCCAACCTCTTTTTGGTTTTTGATAAATATTTTCCGAGTGGGTTTATATTTTGGGCATATATTGAATACGTGGTGTAGATCTTCGGTGGTGTGGCAGTTAAAGCTGTTAATGGTTGCTGGTTTGGGTCCTATAAACCTTCAAAAACTGCTTGCTAGTTTAGTTTTGCCAGTTATTATCCTATTTAAGGTCTTCTGTTCTAAATAGGTACCCTTAGGTAGCTGTATGTTCCTATCTACGTTTTTGGGGGGTTTCATGGTGATTTTTACCTTTTGTGGAGGAGTTCCAAAAATCTTGCCATGTTTGGTCTATATATGTTTGTGCGAAGCATATTGCTTCTGTAGAGCTATAGTTAAGCTTGATAGAGTTTTGATCTCCTAGTTTGGTTTTTGCAACTTTGTCTGCTGTTTCGTTGCCAGAGATTCCAATGTGCGACGGTATCCACACGAGCTCGACTAATTCATGTGCTGTGGTGATATCGTCGATTAATTGGCATGCTCTGTCGAGGAATTGTTCCCTAGAGTGTGTATTGCGATTTTGGATCGATTTGATAACGCTTAGGGAATCGCTTATAATGACTGCTTTAGGTATTTAGTTGCCTTTGATCCATTGTAGTCCGTGATGCTTTTGAGCCCGTCAATACGTTTCCCTCTATCCAATAAAAAGTATTTTTTATATAAAAAAACAACATTATGTCACCTAATTCCATGTACTATCATTAAAATGTCACCTTTTTATCGCTTCTTCTGGGATATTTACCAATTCGCGTAGCCGTTATCATTTGTAACTAGTATAACCCGACTGTCTGATAGTGTGTGTGTGTGTGTGTGTGTGTGTGTGATTTAGATTTATCCTGACACCAGGCCGACCAGGCCTTACACTAACCTCTTAATGCTGAGCGCCTAGCGGGGTAGCTGTTGTACCATTTTAGAAGTCTTTGATATGACTCGGCCGGGATTGAACCCACGACCTCCCGCATCCGCGGCGGCTGTTCTAACCACCAGGCCACCGGAGCCTGATATTGCATTGCTTTCAATATAATTCCCGCCTAAAATTCACCCATGATCCTTTCAAAAACGAGACAAATTACTTGTATAACCCATTCAGACTCGAATTATGACTAAGTGGACGTATGCAGGCCCATTACTAATAATTTGTGTTTACTACATCCAGTATTTCATCCTATAAACGCATAAAAGGACTTAATTAATGGAACTGTTGCCGATCTTCGGATATATTTTTTGTTGTTGTTTTTTTATGGTTGTTTTTTTTGGGGGGGGGATTTTTTATCGACGTCGCTTACAGGATACAAAATAGTTTAAACTGGCTTTAGCACAAAAATTTACTTATTTAATCATACCAATGTCATTAATAATAATAATAAAGATTACACCATACAAGTAATAAACTTAAATAATTCTGCCCAGAAAAACTCAAGTGCTATAGTTTGTGACTATGGCTTTTGTGTACTTTCTAAACTTTAAAACAGAACATGATTTATAGTAATGAAAAACTGCTAAAAGATGAAATCAACGTTTTACTCATAGATGAGTCATAAGCAGCAGAGGGGGCGAATCCGACATTTTGTCCAATCGTCATTTGGCTTAATTAATACTTTCTGCACTCAACGATCTAGTGTCGTCAGCGCCTGGTAAAAAAAAAAAACGACGACGTCGTTGGGGGATCGTCCAATCGTCATTTGGTTTAATTAACACCTTCTGCGCGTCGATCCCCAGCGTCGTCAGCGTCCGGTAAGCACATCGATGACCGCGTCGATGTCATCGCCCCCCTGCTGCTAAGGGGTTATTTACAATGAAAATTATTTACAATTTAACCGAATATTTGGTCAAGTCCGATACGATATCGTGTCCGATGATAATCATCCGGATCGAGTTTGGTAACGCTGCAACATGCTTAACTGGTTCTCTTGTTTTAGTCGCCGAAAAATCAATTATATTCATATCTCTATACATAAATTATGGATCTATATTGTGTGAAGTGTAGAGTGCGTACTGGCACAAATGATATGACAACCGTTACAACAAGAAATAACAGATCGGCGCTTACTGGTAAGTGTGTACAATGCGGTACAAAGAAATTTAGATTTATTTCTATTAGACCCGGGGATGCTTTAAAAAAAAGCGAGGAGGTGATATTGCAGCCAAGTTATCAAAACTCCCCGGAACACCGTGGGCAAAGTATCCAGGAGAAAAGCACCTCCCAGGATATAGCTACTGTGGCCCCGGAACACGATTAGATATCAGACTCGATGATCAAAATCAGCCCAAACCCGGTGAGTATCCAATAAACGCTATCGATAAGGCGTGTCATGCTCATGATGTTGCTTACTACAAAAGTAGCGATCTGCAACAGCGTCATATCGCGGATGTAAAATTAATTCACGCGTTAAATGCTATTCCTGATAAATCATTCAAAGAAAAATTGGCTTCATGGTTGGTAAAATCGGCTATGAAAGGTAAATTAATGATTGGAGTTTCTCGCGCTGGTAATTGAAAACGCTAGCGTTTATAATAACAACATGGAATCCATCTATTATTCTCCGAGAGGATACTGGAAAGGAAAGGCCGCAATTGGTAAACTCGCAAGCGCTGCAAAGGTAACAAAGGCCGTTGCGGCTAATTGGTTATCCAAACAGGCTATATGGCAAATTTATCTACCACCGCCTAAACAAATCAACTTTTCGCGCTTTGATGTCAGTGTACCTAATGAAGTTCATCAGGCTGATATACTATTTCTGCCGCATGACAACGGTTACAAATACGCGCTAACCGTAGTTGATGTTGCGAGTCGATACAAACAAGCGGAGCCGTTAAAAACAAAGTCAGCAACTGAAGTAGCCAATGCGTTTGAGCGGATTTATCGAAGAGGTCCTCTGCGCTGGCCAAATCTATTACAAGTTGATCCTGGTAGTGAATTTCGCGGCGCTGTTTTATCAACGCTGAAACATCATAGCGTCGCGATACGACGAGGTCATACTGCGCTACATCGTGATCAGGCAATTGTTGAACGATTCAATCGGACTCTTGCTGAACGGTTATTTGGGTATCAATACGCGAAGGAATTCATCCAAGAAAAACGATCTCGTGAATGGGTCAAAAGGTTGCCAGGCGTAATTGCAGCGTTAAATAACGAGATTACCCGAGCAATCAACATGAAGCCCAGCGACGCGATTAAATACGAGTACATACCCGGAAGATCAAAAATAGATAGCGTTTCCAAGCCGATTCTCGGCGATGTTACCGTGAGATATCTACATGAACCAGGAGAGCTTGAAGGCGGTAAAAAAAGAGCTACTGATCCTATTTGGAGTGTTACCACACATAACATATCAACGATAACACGATCAACTGGTAGACCACCGATCTATAGACTGGATTCAACTGCCCCACAGCGCGGATTTACACGCGAGCAACTACAAGTGATACCTGACGATACTCAATTACCCCCGCGTGGTCTTAACTAGCGCCGTTGCGTCTATTACACTCAAGACAAGTCAACCTCACATTGTTTTTGACATGACCGAGACTGTTATCGATCCTGTCCACGGTAAATTGGCGAGCGTCTTTATCCGAATAGCGCCAACTCATTACACAATTACAACTCGCGCAGTGATTATTCTGTTGTTGTCGTAACGCAATTATTAATTCGGCATCAATATCAAAACGCCGCTGTTTTTTTTTTATCCTGTTGGCGGTAACCCGAGAGTTTTCTATCAATGACGCTTGCATCGATGGTGACTTTGTCGCCGGCTTCGTCACTGGCTTCGTCAATAACAATTCTTCGAAGCTGATTTATCCTTCGTACTCGGGACACTGCAAGATAGACTAGATTCGACCATTCGATGCGATTATCAACCATCCAAACAATTGTGTCCGTGATGGTTAGTCCCTGCGAGGAATGTATTGTTGTTGCGTATCCTAGCGTCCACGGGGATTTATCAGCACGTAGCGCGTCCTCGACGACGCTGATATCAACGAGCACAATATCATTCAGCACGAGAATTTGTTTTTCTGTCCGGCCCGGGATTTCAACTTCAATGTTCTGCCGCCGTGTATCCGCGGGTCTATAACATAACGGCACTGGACGCGTTGGAAACTTTTCCTTATGCAACGTAAACAACTTCCGCTGAAGTGTGTCCCTGACTATCTTTCTACTCGCTACAATCAAATCGTTTGGTCTCCATGTTTCCCAGAATTCATTTAACGGCGTTTCCGGAATCACCTCGCGGATTATTTCACACTGAATTCTATCCGGCTGTAATCTGATTAATTTTTTAACCCCGCGCAGTTGTTCATCAAGTGCTCGGTAATCAGTATCGGTTTCTTCATAATAGTCCACAAAACCCTTTAACCAATCATTTGGGCCCTCGCCGACAAATGGTGGTGGTTGACCATGGTCGCCACACATGATCACCGCTGTATTCGCGAGCAGCAACCAATCAAGAAACATTTGTAAAACATCTAACGAAACAGTACATATTTCATCCCAAATGATAACCCCAGGAATAAATTTTTCACCCATTCGATCAGGAGTCCACTCACCGCCGCTGTATCGAAAAAAGCTGTGATAAGTAACGGCGTCAACATTTCGTTGTTTTATCTCTCGCGCTAGTCTATGGGTCGGTGTAAGCACGATTATACTTGCCCGCGTTCGAAATAATTCAATTGCCCGAGTCGTCTTTCCTGACCCGCCACAGCCGCTTAAATAAACTGTTTTATATCTACAAATTGGATCAGAACACGGTGGTGCATTAGACCATTCTGATAAATTATCACCGCGTAAGTAATTATTTTCAACGGTGACATCTGCTGACGGGGAATAATCGCGTCGTATTTCATTTTTAATTCTCCATGTACCCCAACTCTCGTCCGGACTAGTAAACTCGGCTACGTTTTCCTTATACGCTACGTCAACATAAAACGAATCAACGGCTACTCTAACCGCGGTGTCGGGAAATCGATTTATCATCGAGAATAAATTGATAGCGGCATAACCCAGCATAGACGCCCTCAAATGTGGATATGCCGGGCTGTCTCCATCGCTGTAGGTAACAACTGTACCCAACTTTGTTCCATTGGACAAGAAAGCTGTTTTGCAGTTCACGTATCTATTTTTTGCCACTGCGTCCTTGATTACGAAATCATATTCTGCGTCATCTATAATCAGCCGTGAGCAATATCGTTTGTAATCGCAGTTTTTTCCACCTTGTGTGAACTTACCAATTATTCTTCTACCGAGATCTTTTGCCTCGCGGTTTCGTTGGTTGAATATCCTCCTGGACCATTCGATGATATATTCCTCGTCGGCATCAATGTGTTTTCTGGACTCGTCAATTATGCTATCTAGACGCTCCGGTTCTGGTAACCAGACTTCAGTCTGCGCCCGGTATGATATAATCGCGTCACTGACAATCAACGAAATTAGCATTTTACAATCAATCATATACCGTAGCAGCGCTATTGGCAGCCACTTCTTTTCAGACATGTGTCTACCGATCCAAATATAACAACAGCGATGGAGTCCTGCCGCGAATTCAAATGATACTATGCGAGCGAATCCGGTTAAATCAAAATCAGGCAGTGGTCCATTAATAGCAACACGAGTCATTTCATGTCTGGGGTGTCCAAATCGTCTAAAGTACTTAGCGGCGGATCCATACCCGAGAAAACTCGCTGGATAACAGGCAACCATATCAACGGAAATCATAGCGTCGCGGTTGTATTCAGTGTTCCATAATCCACCGTGATAATACTCCAAACAACTGGATTGTACATCCGGCAGAAATTCCTTGCGCGTTGGTCTCCACGCATTTTTCCTTGCTGCAACATGAGCTACAACCGATGGAATCGTAAAACAATTTGTTAGCAGTTGTTCATCATGCTCCTCAAATTCCATGGCGGTTTTTTTCATCTTGTTGTGAAACGCTTCAGTGCGATATAATTCACCGTTTGGTCTTACAAACTGATCAAAGGTATCCGCATCGTTTTCAGCGCTGCGAAGTAACCACACTGATACAGGGTCGTTTTTACACAAGTAGGCAATAGCATCAAATAGTTTCCTCTCCGCGAGAAAACCATCCCGGGAGAATTCTTCTCCTAAAAATTCTTCGGGTATATACTTTACTGTTCTATCCCGTGGAAATATTGTGATCGCGGGCGTCCATGCGTGTTCGTTATGATCAATAATTTTGATTGGGGCCCCATTTGATTTGTACTTTGATTCGTATAATACTTCACCGGTTATCGTTGTAACGGTTATTGGAAATCTCAGCGATGTTTCTAATCTCGCTATGTCGCTGATGGTTGCTCCACGCTCTTTTACGGTTAGTTCCCACTGGTTGATTTTGCTACGTCGTAAATCAGTCAATTTGTTTCCTCGACACGCATTTGTAAAATGCTCTATTACTCGTTCTGCTACACAATTTATCCCCGTTGACTGTTTCATTGGTTTCAGTTTTCCGATATCAGGTTTCTTATTTAACGGGTATATTCCATAAACAACTGCTGTTTCAGGATACGCTCGTTCATAGTATGGTCTGTCAATTCCGGTTAACAGCCCCGGCTTGGAGTCGCGGCTAACAATGACTGTTTTCATGTCGCTGAGAACTGGTTCAAATTTATCACGTATGATCCAATTACCTGATTCCACCCGGACAATGAATTTTACTCTGAAGAAATACCTTTTACCGTCAAGTTGTGATATTATCGTTGCTGCGCGGTTGTCGTTCATGGTAGCATCAACAACGCCATCAATTCGAAAAGTTGACCAACTATGAGATGCGCCATCACGCTTGAATTCATCGATACAATCGCGTATTTTACTCAACAGGGTTCTATCGTTTATTAACGCTTTTGGTGTGTCCTTGAGGACTCTATCGAGATTGAACTTAATATTTTTCCGGGGCTTAATTGCTGCCAATCTCTCGAACTCATTCATATAATTAAAACAAGTATTTAAATGAAAGAATATAGTATAATGAATCACTGCAAATGGTTGATGATTGGGTCGACAACCCCGTGCAATAAATCATGTAGAGGTGAATTCTGCGGATATCATTTACAAAGCGTTCGTAATGGTTCTCTTGGCCCCATCCCGTGCTTGGTTTGCCACGTCGGTGTAAGAGGAAAATCGCAGTTGTGTATTAATTGTGGCGGAAAGCGATACAGGGAACTAAAACGCTATATGACAAGCGAATTAAAAACGCCGTCATTGACCCCACCGCTGACTTCGTCATCAAAACCCCCCAAGACTACGTTGAAAGATTTATAATTAAACCAAATAATAAATTAGACAAATAGTATTATTATATAAATGGACCAAGAATTTCAGCCGCATCCTGTGCTCGTCAATTACGAGGCATCTCGCGACGGCATTGTTAGAAACCGCAAACTGAAGAAGCCGGTTGGTACCGTAAGTAATCAGGGGTATCTGATGTTTGGTGCCGGAAAGAAGAAGTACCATGTTCATAGGGCGGTATTTGAGGTATTCAACGGATTAATCGAAAATGGACTTGTGATTGATCATATTAATAATAATAAGACTGATAATTCTCTTATAAACTTGCACGCTGTCTCGCAGAGTCAAAATACCAAAAAAGGCCAAACCGGTAAATACCCAAAGAAAGCAAAACCCGTAAAGTCATTTGATACAACAACTCACGAGGAAAAAATATTTCAGTCGATGAATGAAGCCAGTAGATACTTTGACATTTGTATCGCCTCAATACGAAAAGTAGCAGAACGAGTATATCAAACAGCAATCTCAAAAAAGACCGGGCATAGAATTCGATTTTCATATGTAAATATCAGCGAGTGACGAAGTCACCGGCGCCTATGGCGCTGACGAAGTCGCCATGACAATAAATTGTCCATTCCGGAAGAAAACAAAGTATTCAGTATTGTTGAACACCTCGGGATTGATACACGGGGTTTCATTTTTTTTTATTTAAAAACAAGATGTTCTATAAGAATAATGAATATCGAAGACATCAATAATATATTAGCCGAGATTTCAAAATTAAAAAATCAAGGAATTGAATTATCTGATGGTCTCGACAGTGAAAAAATATTATCCGATTATGAGATTATTAACGAACAATCGAAACGGGGGCGTTTTACCCTGGCCCGCGAGTACTTTTTTATAAAACGATTACAACATACGATCAATGAAAACTTGTACCACAATGACGCAAATGCATTCATTGGACTATTCACTGCCGTTGAAATAATACGAAAAAAACTCGGACGTGTTTATGAACGACGCCGGGAGATTTCTAGTAAGATCAAAAACATTAGAAGGATTATAGACGAAAACTCCGGCGAGAAATTAGAAATTGCTTCGCAATTGCAATAATGGTAGGCGAATCACTTACTACTCGGCTAGCCAGAGAGCGGCTAGCAGCGCTTAAAAAGTTCATACCGTTACGAGACAGGGTCCGAGAACAACTTCAAACGCGGCAGCAACTACAAACCGATTTTACTGTTGGAAGCGAGCAACTCTTTGCCCCGGTAACTAAAGCGACCAAGGATGTTACGGCGGCAACTGTGCCCGTCCTCGATGCGCTTGAAAAGATAGCGGCAGAGACAAAACAAACAAAAAGGTCTTTAGAAACACTTCCTGCGAAAATAGCGGCTGCTACAACACGGAGGCCACCACCACTCGCTATAACCGAACCACAAGAACCTTATGTTACAATGGCCGACGAGGAAGAATTAGGTGCTACTGCGAAAGAACCAGAAGAAGAAATACCGGAAGAAACACCAGAAAAAGAAACACCGGAAGAAAAAAAGAAGGAGGGGAATATACCCCGTAATGTTCTTAAAAAGTTCGCAATAGATCAAATTAGAGACATCGACGACGATGAAGAATTAATTAATTTTGTTGTTGCAACATCAACTAAGAGCCTTCGAGATGAGTATATCAATGAAGGTTACAAGAAAAAAATAACCTCGACGGATAACTGGGCAAGAATAGTGTATTTAGCGAGTAAACGTAGAGACGCATTACCACATCGTGGTGATCCCGATTACGATGAATTCCTCGAGAAAGTTAAGAGTAGAACACCAAAAAAAGGAAAAGGATACTCTGTTGGTAAAGAATCCTACGGCGTTACCTGTCCTGGCAGTGTTCTCAGTGATATATCACGGCTAGAGGTACTAATTGGAGGAAAACGAGCCGGAAATAACTCTACGGAAATAATCAATGAGGCCGCTGATATTTGCAAGCGGTTATTTGCAGGCGGTATCATGGACATTAATGCATATCGAACGCTCATAGACGAGTTAGTGGATGATTAAAAAAATTATAAAATTATAAAATTATAAAATTATCGTTTTTGTTAATTTTTGACCGTTTTTTGACTGTTTTTGGCCATTTTTTGACTGTTTTTGGCCATTTTTTGAGGGCAAAAACCCAAGGAAATCATTTAGAGAAAATCGATGTTTTTCTGAAAAATCGAGAAAAAAACGACTATAGGCAACAAAAAACGACCAAAAATGACTAAAAATCAAGAAAAAACCAGAAAAAAACCAGATTTTTATCGAGGGCAAAAACCCAAGGAAATTTTGATAAAATTTATTCCGGTTTTTGATTCGGTGGGGGGGGGGTGATCAATCACTGGTGATCACAATCACTAATTGGAAAACTGGTGTTTTTAATAAAGATGATCATACACTACAACCACGATAAACCAGTACTCGTCTACGTGGTAAACTCGCGATTGCCTGTTTACCGCGCGTGGTACGGAGACGGTCTCGGTAGCACCATTGCGGGGTTATTTACAAGAATGGCTCCAAAAGTAGCGCCGTTAGCCAAACAATTAGGAATGAAGGCTATTGATGTTATTCGTGATAAGGGAATCAGCGCTATTGGAGATGTTGCCGGAAAGGCGCTTTCAGCCGCGCGGAACAAATTAATGTCGTTGGTAAAATCCAAAGGATTTTCACGAAAAAGAAAACAGATGCCATCAACGACAGTGATGCCTGCGAATGTCAGTAAAGTAATAAATAACGCCGTGGAAGAAAAATTAGAGTCGTTGGCGGCGACTTCGCCATCCGCCGATGCGTCAACCAACGCGATCATTAACGCAATAGCGGGGAGTGGTTTAAATTCAAAGAATTTACGACGAAAACGACGTTGATAGATTTCAATTGAAAACACCGACATGAATAATAATAGAAATGTTTGCGCGAACCGCTGACCCCGCGTTTGATATGGATGCCCCAGTGCGCAGGGATGATTCTGTCCGTGATTATCAATATTATTCTTATTATGCAGCGCAACCTGACCTACGATCGCGAATTGAACTTCAAGTCCAAGATACCAGTAAATATTTTTTGCCGTGTGAAGCGTTTATCGAAATCGAGGGAGAACTCGTGACAAATGCTGCCGATAATACACCGTACGCAGATGACGATCGTGTTCGAGTTGGCTTCGTTAACAACGGTATCATGGCGTTATTTGAGAGTGCCAGATATCTTATTGATGGGCGAGAAATTGAATCAATAGAACGCGAGGTTGATGTTGCAACGACGATAATTGGGTTAGCGAGGTATTCAGATGATTATACAAGATCGGCGGGCCCATCTATGATGTTCGCAAAGGACACCACTAATAACGCTGATCATCTTCAGTATGTTAACGTGCTAGTGGAAAGAGATACCGCAGTTGACCCACAGGCTGAAGCAAATAACCCAGACCGCAGAGCAAGACCAGGCGCTAATTTCAATATTATAAAGAGTATCAACAATGATTACAATCTAGGATTCGCAACACGAGTAGGGATGTTGCAAAGACCACGCCGGCAGTTTTCATGCGCGATTCCACTCCATCACATATTTGGATTCTGCAGAAATGTTAGAAAAGTTATCTATGGGGCCAAGCATACAATCGCGCTGACGCGAAGGGGCGATGATAACAATGCAATATGGCATGCTGCTGGCGTCGCTGCCGGTAAAGTCGTTTTAACTAAAATGGCATTGTGGATGCCGGTGTTGACTCCATCAGTTACCACGGAAGCACGATTGTTAGCATTTATGGAACAGGGAGGAAAATCGTTGTTGAGTTGGCTAGCGGTAACAACTGATGCTAAAGAGGATAACGTCGCCGATACGTTTACATGGCACCTGGCATCAAAACAGGGTGTTTCAGCCCCGCGTCATATATTCATAGCGCTACAGAATAGGGAACGATTAGGTAATCAAGAACGCAGCCATATGATATTTGATCGATTAGGAGTCAGGGAGGTTTCGCTGAGAATAAACGGACAACAGGAACCATCCGAGGATATACAGCTTAATTACGGTGACAACCATGTCGCACGTGTGTATCATCGATTGCTGTCATATATGGGTCGTGATCAAAACGTCGACACTGGTCTGCAAATATCACAACTTGATTTTAAAAACCTGTATCCGATTTATTATTTTTCGTTGGAACATCTTGATTTAACGAGACAATCCGTTGTTGATATACACTTCCGAGCTCGTATAGCCCCGGGTGGTGCTGATTATAGAGCGGTTGCTGTCATTCTCAGCGATAAATCAATGCTGTTGGAAGGTGTTGGTGGACGAATGAGAATCGTTGATGCGCCAGTGGAAAACATGTAATTGAAAGCACAAAACGCGTTTACAATAAATGTCGTATAGTGTTGTCGGTGTAGAGTTGACCGATGGTCAAGTCAAGAAATTACGATCAAAGTCCGCTAAACAATGTGGAACCACAATAACGCTGAAGCCGTCACAGATGGCAGGTGGTAATCATAAGATATCGTTGACGGCGCGTCAAATAAAACATTTCAATGATGCGATGAAGAATAAAAAGGGAGTTCAAATAGATTTTTCAGCCGCAGCAATTAAAAACATGGAAAAGACCGGTGGGATATTTCCGCTGTTAGCTGCGATTCCAGCGTTGATTGCCGCTGCCGCACCAGCAGTGGCTAAGGCGGCGGCGTTAGGAGCCGTTGGTACCGCGGCGGGAATGGCATTAAAAAAGGCAACCGGGAAAGGCTACAAAAAAAAACGACCCGTGGCCGGAAAGGGTCTAAGACTACCGGGAACCCCGTATTCATGGTACTCGGGAAAGGGTCTAAGACTACCGGGAACCGTTTATTAACGCAGGAGTCAATGACTCCCATGTCTAATTTTGATTTAATAGACGCCGCCGACGCGTTAGCGATAAAAAACTTCAGAGGTGTTTTTATGAGGGATCAATTACCGGCGGCACCAAGGAATATTGAAACCGGTATAATTAACCTCGATGGGTCCTCCGGAGCGGGAACTCATTGGGTTGCGTACGCGATTGATCCGCGTGCGATCGTCTATTTTGATTCATACGGGTTAGCCCCGCCGAACGAGTTCATGCGGTATGTCCGGGCGTGTTCAGCCCGGGCGTGTTCAGCCCGGGTTTTTTATTCCACGCTGCCAACACAGCGATTAAGCGACCCACCGATATGTGGCCGTGAGGTATTAAACGTACTTGCGGCGATTTCATCATCGCGAAAACCACCTCATGTGGTTGTAAATGAATACACTAGTGGGAAATTTAGAGACAATTACATTAGATAATAATGATTGATATTTGGGGACGACCGGTTTCGGCGCTGAAAAAATCCACGGAAACGCCCGCCACCGATGACATAAAAAAACTAATTGAGGATGAAATCGCTGATACGTTGAATTTAACCAGTGTTGACCCAGGTGAAATAGTTGTATTTCAAGACCGCCAGGGTAAATTGAAATCCAGTAATGTGTCGCTGGATGACGTTTTAATACGACAGCGTGATGCCGCCGAGGGCACTATCGCGTTGTATACCGGCGACGGACGACTCAAGCCGGGTGAACATATATCGGCGATAACATTAATCCGAGACGGTTTTACAAGGTTGGATAGATCAGTGACCGAACTTGACGCGCGGGTGAATAAATCTGCCACCGAGGTGAAAAAATCTGTCACCGATATACAACTCACTACCGCTAGTTTTTTTGGGACCCCGACGATAACCGAACCGAATCTTGCAACAATAAAAAATACTATTTTGGAGTTTACGACGCTGTCGGGCCAATTTACCTCGTTACGAAAAAATTTTAACAGGGTTGATAGCGCCGTTGATAAATTCCTTGGTAAAAAAAATATCAAACCGGATGAAATCACAATAACTATAAATGATATCACTGCGTATGGACAGGAAATAGAAACAATCAAAACTGATGTTGCAACGAACAAAAGGAGTGTAGACGTGCATGAACGGGAAATAGAAATAATTGGCGCTAATGTTGCAACGATCATAAATAATGTAGACTCGCATGGACGGAAAATAGAAACAATCAAAACTGATGTTACAACGATCATAAATAATATGGACGCGCATACACAGGAAATAGGAATAATCAAAACTGATATTGAAGCGAACAAAAAGAGTGTAGACGCGCATACACAGGAAATAAATACACTCATTACTAAGTTTACAGCGAACAAAAAAAGTATAACCGAGAATACACAGGAAATAAATACACTCATTACTAAGGTTGCAGCGAACAAAAAAAATGTAGACGCGTATGGAGGGGAAATAAGTACACTCATTACTAAGGTTGCAGCGAACAAAAAAAATGTAGACGCGTATGGAGAGGAAATAAGTACACTCATTACTAAGGTTGCAGCGAACAAAAAAAGTATAACCGAGAATACACAGGAAATAGGAACGATCAAAGCTGATGTTACAGCGATTAAAGACGGGCTACCGAGAGTAGCAGAGCAATTCGAAAAAATAAAAACCCCTCATGAGAACATCATCAACACAGTATACACAATTCGGCATGGATCATTCGATTGGACTCCTACACAGAATACAGTAAATATCACCGCAACTGTTAAGGGCATTTATCGACTGACACTGGTTTCAATGATGCAGTTTAATATATTATCGTCGAGTTCATCCGGGTTTAACAATACAATATCAACAATTATAGACAAGAACGCAACTGAACTGTTTACAATTTATGCCGTTGATAGAAATCTAGCCGGGGCAAACATCACATGGTATGTGGAATTTGTAGCGAATCTAAGTAATTAAAAACACTAGCTCTTTTAAAATAAAAATGACCACCGGGGTAATTGAATCAGAGGTATCACCGACGTCACATCAATATCGATTCGATACCGCAAAAGAATTTTCCGCGAACTTGAAAACGCTTTCCGAACAATACCGTGCAAAAATAAAAAAATACCGCCGAAAAATAACCGCCATCGACGCGGTCGTGTACTCGGTGTCGGGTATAGTGGCCGGTACCGGCGTCGTTTTATCCACGGTGACCACGATAGCCCCGATCGCTGTTCCAATCGCCGTCTCCGCGATGACAACAGTTGCTGGAGTCGCCAACGCAATCACTAGGAAGATATCATCGTGTTTTCAGAAAAAACTCAACGAGTATACAGTAAAACATCAAATAGTATCCGACGCGTACTCGAAATTATCCGGGTTGATCTCGTTGTCAATTGATAATTTGTTCGTATCCGATGTTGAATTCTCCACGATGGTCCAGTTGTATAGCTCCGCGATGTCAAAAATCGAGGATTTTCAACTGGAAGCCGGAACCACCTGGTTGTTGAAATTAGACACTAAAGACAACGAATAATAATAATGTCGCTGAACCCCGAAGGGTTTCAATTACTTCAGCGGATCGCGGAGAACACCACTCCGGTACAAACAAGTATGATATCGATAACGTCAACGAAACCCGAATTCAGTGTGAACTTCCCATCGCCGGTTCCAGTGAAGGAAATAGCGCTGGCAAAATTGCGAATATATCACAGTTGGCCTAATATCCGAGCGGACGCATTTAACGGACAACAACCTAATAACTCGCTGGTTTTTGCACGGACAAATAAACCCGATGGGACCCCAGACTGGGAGGAGGTTACAATACCAACTGGGTCATACCAAATAGAACAAATCAATAAAGAATTTCAACGCAGGATAAAATCAATCACAGGAAAAGAATCAAAAATCGCTATTACGGTTCATGAACCGACGTTATCGTCGACGATTGAAATAAGCACACCGGGGTATATGGTTGATATTTATAACAGTTCAATAAGAACCATACTAGGATGGCCTGAGAATCCACCCGCGGACACCCCCCCTTCAACTATCCTCAGACACGATAACGGAGATGGTGGTAGGCATATTGCTCCACACAACGTAAATATTGCATCGGTGATAGCGATTAATCTAGTGTGTGATGTTATCGAAGGGAGTTACCAGGTGGATACCAAGCAATCAAATCAGGCTCAACAGGGGTATATCCTTTATTCATTTTCACCAACAGCCCCTCCGGGATTTTTAATCATTGAAAGTCCGATTAATCCGGTCTATATGCGATGCCATGATCGGTTTTTAACGAGAATTAATTTTAGAATTACCGATCAGTCAAATAACCTAATTGATCTACAAGAGGAGGAGTTAGTGATCACTCTGTTTGTAAGATCATGAGGATCTTCATTGTAAATAACCACTTAGCAGCAGGGGGGCGATGACATCGACGCGGTCGTCGATGTGCTTACCGGACGCTGACGACGCTGGGGATCGACGCGCAGAAGGTGTTAATTAAACCAAATGACGATTGGACGATCCCCCAACGACGTCGTCGTTTTTTTTTTACCAGGCGCTGACGACACTAGATCGTTGAGTGCAGAAAGTATTAATTAAGCCAAATGACGATTGGACAAAATGTCGGATTCGCCCCCTCTGCTGCTTCATATGTTAATATTTGTATACCAGAAGAGACCAGCTCGTGTATACCTTTTTCATATATCAGCCAATAAGACGTAGCCAGAGAAAAACGGCGAACCTCATCAAGAATGAATTGTCCGAGCTTGACTTAAGTGAGCACGTTCAGTAAAATGACATACCGTGTCAGCACTCTTTATCACCCAGTCAAGCGAGTGATTCACGGATCAGTTGTCCGAGACAAAGCTTAGGCTCAACAACAAAACTGAACGAGTCCCCCACCCACCCGGTTAATTTAAGTATATATGCCATGATGCAAAATAAAAATCTCCACCTACATGAAATGAAAGATGGAAATAAAAAATATGGCAATACATGAAATGAAAGATGGAAATAAAAAATATGGCAATACATGAAATGAAAGATGGAAATAGAAAATATGGCAATACATGAAATGAAAGATGGAAATAGAAAATATGGCACTACATTAAATGAAAGATGGAAATAGAAAATATGGCAACACATTTAATGAAAGATGGAAATAGAAAATATGGCAATACATTGAATGACATGAAAAATTATCATATGGCAATATATTGTACAAATTTCACAAATGTTTTAAGTTTTCGAATATAATTTCTTTTATGCAAATCATGTTCGCAGGAATAGGCCAAAACACTCATGATACACACGTGAAAAGCAGTAGTCGTTTTGTTTGCGTTATGTAAATGCGTTTTGGTAGATATTCATGCCGTTATAATAACTTCTGTGACACTTATAAACGCGTTGCGTTTTATCAGTGAGACCTTCCATAGGACTGGAACCAGTCAGTGTATGTGTGCTGTACAAACACTAATCTAGTTTTAGCATTTGTTCACTTTTACTTTTTGACGGAGGGAACTTGGTCTTCGGTTTAACTCATAATGTGATCGCTATTGTTTTGAGCACAACGTGTATTGCATCAAACGAAGCTCGTCATCTATATCTTCTACCATATAACATTACCATTTTATGATCCAATTCCTATTTCTCCAAGACAGAACAATAATATACAGTTATTTAATGGCCATATAGGGATCAAATCAAACATTAGCCTGGAGGCGAGGTGGATAATTATATGTATTACTGCCCAAGGCCATATGCCTTGGGTAATAGAACAGGTACGTGTCTACAAGTTTGAATGCCGCGTGCTCACGTTACAACTTAAGAGTCTTGAGTTACCTGTCATTCAGACGTCAGAAACAGCGTACCTCACTGGATATATTAGTTGTAAGATAATTTTCCCACACTTGTATGATGATTACTATATATATTCAAGTATTTAATATGTGCTGTCCTTAAATTCATACTAGTAATTCAACACTGAATATTTACATTTAATTTCTGGATATTTGATTGGGTATTTAAAACTCATGTTCCTGCCATGTATTTCAACAGTTGGACAGTGTAAAGGTCTAAGTCGGGAAAAGATAATAGTAGGAAATATATAGGAACCTGTATTTAGAATTCGCATCCCATTCAGCCTACAATATGCTTCAGTTGTATATGGCCATTAAGTTATATTTACCTTGCACAACTGGTAATAAATATATACTGTAATCTCTATACTAATTAGCAATTTAATATATGTACATATGTAAGTCCTTGACTAGGAGTATACCCCCAATGTGTCACTGTTTGATTTATTATTTATCAGTACATAATTTTACAGGGATAAAAATCTTCAGCGTTCTTTTTAAATTCATTGTTGAAAATTTAAAAACTTATTATTATTCTTCTCAGTTCAAACATGAAGGTTGTGAAATGCGAGGCAGCATCGTTTCCCAATCTGGGCCTGTCATATTATGGTGTTGTCCATAGGTACTTCCATATGTAAAGTAAACATGTACTTGTCCAGCCCATTAGTGTGCATACTTCACGAGAATTTAATAGAACTTTACTAGACTGATTATAACTTAATAGTTTCACGCCTCTGTCTCATATGTACATAACTTGTGTCATTTCATTCGATTTTATTTTTTTTTTCTGGGAGAGGGAACTTGCTCCTACTGATGCAAAAGGACAATTTGAATCGTTCATGCCAGTCTGCCCTCTCACGTTCATCCCTTGATGCTGCATCGCACAATTGCACACAAAAACGTATCATTTTAGGCACACCATGAGTCGATTCTTGTATGATACGCCATGACATTAATGTTTTTGCATTAGAGACGATAATGCATAATGACACGCTTAGGGGCATGCATTTTTTGTTAATTTTCTATGATTTTGAAATAACAAATTATATTACCTGCTCCAATTGTTACAAAAATAACTGTTGCCTCTATGCTTGTTTCTGCTGCAAATACATGCAGTCCAATAATAAAAAACTGAAAATATATTATATGATGTTCAGTTCTGAGTTTGTAATTATAGCACATGTGTACAGAATGTACTGAAATGTCATTTATATTAGGTTTCTAACTTGAATTGAATATAAAAGGGTGGCCCTCGTTGGGCTGAAGTACACCAGTCTTCCAACGTCTTGAAAAGCGAATTCAAGAGCTAAGTACCTGCGTTAGATCCATCTCACCAAAGTTTCTCTGTTCTAGCATTGTTAATAATTTGCCCAGTTATGACACGTTCTCTACCTCGTCATCTTTACTGGTGATCTACCATAAAACAAGCATTTCCACGTTTTAATATCACCCATACTGTGTATATATGTGTGTATGTATGTATATATGTATATATATATATATATATATATATATATATATATATATATATATATATATATATATATATATATGTGTGTGTGTGTGTGTGTGTGCGTGTGTGTGTGTGAGAGAGAGAGAGCGAGACAGACAGAGAGACAGACAGAGAGAGAGAAACGCAAACACAGAAATATGCAGATCAAAATTCAGTTTTGTCGACCTAAATTGTTTTTTGTTTAATCGTATTAAATTTATTTTTATCCACAAAAGTTTAAGTTCACAAAGTACAAAGAAATTGTAAAGACATTAAAAACTGCTTTAGTGGCCCGAAATGTAATCAGATCGTTTGTGTATGCGTATACACGTGTTTTACACATTTCAGTTGCTGACCTTCAGCGGATTTGCTTACACTGTGTTTGCAAGGTTTGTGTTGAAAAGGTCAACCCTGAAGAAATTCGAAAATGTATATTTAGAAAAATCCGTGTTTGGGTCTAAAGATCTAATTAAATTATCATATATGAATATGCTTACCCAATTTCACTTGTGTAATGTTTATGTTGTGCATATTTGTGAATGAAAAGAAGCAAGCTCTTCATTTTTAGCTTTAACTCAACAAGCGTTACCCATGTCGTACTCACAAACTGAAGATAAAAAAAAATGTCTGATTCGCTCATTAAGGGAAACAAAAATAAGTCGGGATGGATATATGGTAGGGAAAAAAACGAAATAAGGCAATACAAAACAAAGGAATAAGATATAAAAAAGGAAAAACAATATGTAAACAAAACAAAGGTGACGCCTGCATACTCAACAAAGCAACTGATTAACTAACTGAACAGCAAAGAAGTGTATGTTATATTTGCCATTGCACACGTGTCACCAATTATGCACAGTAAGTAAGACTGTAGACGCTTGCGATAGACGTTTAACCTGGGCACACAAAGGTGGACAGCCTGAACTATTTGCCTAGGGCGATCAGAATGAGCTGGCAATTTGCCTAGGGCAATCAGAATGAGCTGGCAATTTGGTAAGAAAGAATATGCATTAAAATGTGAAACATACCGTCTGTACTCGCTTATAAGTCGGATTAAGCTGCAAATAGTATAGACGTTCATCTACTGTACCATAATGCAAACAGTATAGACGTTCATCTATTGTACCATAATGCAAACAGTACAGACGTTCATCTACTGTACCATAATGCAAACAATATAGACGTTCATCTACTGTAACATAATGCAAACAGTACAGACGTTCATCTACTGTACCATAATGCAAACAGTATAGACGTTCATCTACTGTACCATAATGCAAACAATACAGACGTTCATCTACTGTACCATAATGCAAACAGTATAGACGTTCATCTACTGTACCATAATGCAAACAATATAGACGTTCATCTACTGTACCATAATGCAAATAGTATAGAAGTTCATCTACTGTACCATAATGCAAACAGTATAGACGTTCATCTACTGTACCATAATGCAAACAGTATAGACGTTCATCTACTGTACCATAATGCGCTGACAGATCAGGATCTATGTTGTTTGTTTTACTTGGGTGGTGGGCATCAGACAGATCCCCCTAATTTCCCCCCAAAATAAAAGTGTTTTCATGTTTTTATGTATCCCCTAAGGTGTGTTGCGTTGCGTTTTTTTTTTTTTTTAAAGTATTTGATTATATAAAACAAAGTGTTAAATACAAAAATTGTGATTGTGTGTTTGTTATCCTTAATGTATTATAAAGGGTTGTTCATTCGATCTTGGCTTCAATATCCAATTCGGAATCACTTCATTTGTATATTCAAGTAATCTTTGCTAAGATCTCCTATGCCCTGTATATGCTATATGTGTATTTGCTATATTGTTTGTATGCTATAGATTTTTATGTAAGGACAACATTATTTCCAAATCTTCTCCTTGGTTGTCTTGTTATTGGGTAATATATTTAACAACAAAAAAAGGGGGAAAAATTGTATGGAAACTATAAATTCCGTGTTTTCTTTTTGAATTACTTTCTTAAACTTTAAAATCAGTTTTGGAATGAGAAACGGTTGCTTTTACAAAATAAAAGACCCTAATGTATTAGTGTGTGCGATATTGTGAGACGTTTCTCGTTTTTCCTATGAATTTTTCAAGGGTGGAAAGACCATGGTCTTTTTAGGGAATCGCACTGTCTTCATTTTATTCATCGTGTTTCTCCTTCTGAGTGGACACAACCTCATCCGCGACCTTGAATTTGTTCAGAAGATCTGCACTCTACTGACTAGAGTTTTATAACCATTCTAATACAGATGCTTCTTGTCAATTATAAAAATGTATCACTAATCAAAAAGACCCGAAAGGTTCTAAATTTTAAAATAATTTTTTTTGTTAGTTGGTTACTGGGACTAGGTTTATTTTTTCTGGGACTCTTTTGCATGCCTGTTCACTTCGCGTCGCGCCTTGTGACAGCCCTGCGATATCTATGCCCCCTACTTCTTCTAGTCCACATGTTCCCTCTCCCTGTAAGTGAAAACTGCAATAAAATTCTTAGAAAGTTTGGCATTTTCAAATAGAAGGTGTGTTTCCCCTTTAATTGTGTGGTGTTAGTTGGTTATAGGCATGGAAGGATCAATGATTGTAATTGTGTATCATGAAGTTTTTAAATTAGTTTTAATTATTTTAGCTCTTATACTGCCATAGGGTGAAGAGATGAGGTGGGTGCTCCAGCCTGCGCTCAAACTAGTACCCGCCCCATCTTGAGCTGTAAACCGAAGCCACACACCACCACCCATCTCCCCCCCCTCCCCCATTTGCAGGCTACTTATCTATCTTTATAACCTGTCCACAAGCCATCATAATTTTTTATTACATAATCCGTGACTTTTATTAATAAATTTTTATCAAAATTCTCATCAAGGAAAGGTATGTTGTTCCTTCGGTACTTTTCTCTCTTCCAGATTTCCATGATTATTTTTAATCTTTCATCTTTCCTATTTTCACACTGGGCTATTACGTGATATTTAGTGAAGTTCGACCTTTTACATAGTGGTCTAAAGCTACAACAACAACAACAACAACAACTACTACTACTACAACAACAACAACAACAACAACAACTACTACTACTACAACAACAACAACAACAACAACAACAACATAGTGGGCATTTGGGTATGATTCTAATCATGTGTCTTCTTAAAGCCACTTCACCCGTCAGCCATGTATTATGCAGGTACATGAAAATTAGACTTTATATTTTTAAAGATTTAATTTGGAACCAGTGCCCCCACACTCTTTGCTAAATTATACCCTAGTTTTCTTGTTCTACTTTGCATCCTATATTTTAGTGACCTCTTCTCTTATCCATGCGTATGTTTCATCTTTAGGTTTTACCCATGATTCCTTTTTGTCTCTAAATTTAATTAAAAAGCTCATTTATATTTCTGAATTTTCTCGGTACTTCTAACTTCTTCATTAATAATTTGTTTTTATATACGTTTGGTCTGTTCCTTATTATGAAGCCAAACCAGTATAGGTGCAGTGCGTCCCAGAGTGTCCATGGTTCTGGGTTTAATTTTTTGATTCTGTTGATTATAATTGAGCATTGTAGAAGTATTGGACTAGGTAGTGCTAAACCCTCTCTCTTATTTGTCATATATAGTATTTCTTTTATTATGCAACAGGTTTTGTAACCCCACATAAAATGTATTATTTCATTGTCTAGTTTATTGAGCCTTGTGTTATCTATTTCTAATGATTTTAGTATCTAATTGATATTAATATTTAAATATGATTTAACCACTTTGGCCCGATCCATTAGGCATAGCGTCATTAGTGCCCAGACATATGCGTTTTCTTTAATCTTTTTAATCATATTTCTATAGTTTTCTATCTCATCACCTTTTCCGAAGTAGATTCCTAGTGCTTTGACCCGATCTTTCACGCCAGTTTCCTATTTTTAAGATCTCTGTTTTATCGTGGTTTATTTTCGAATTCTTTCACTAGATGTTTAAAAGATATGGTATCTTTTATAAAATTTGTACAATCGTCAGCACGTTGGAGCATCTTAATTTCCTGTCTTAGGTTTGGGATATTTATCCCTTCTATTTCCTTGTTGTTTCTTATCTTGTGACTTAAGATTTCAATTGCTATTACAATTAATAGCATAGATAGTGGGCATCCTTGCCTCACTGATCTCTGTATTTCAAATTATTTCGTGGTCGGCCCATTTACCTGTACTCTTGAAGTTATTTTCTTATACAGGATTTCAGTCCAGCTTCGGAAATTATTTCCAAACCCATATTTCTCTAAAACGTTCTGTATGTAATTGTGTTCTAATCTGTCAAAGACTTTTCTTGGTCGAAAAGTACCGTAGTAAATTTTTGACCTGTTTCATTTATGTAATCAATTACTGTTCTTATGCTGAGGATATTGTTTTGAATGTCTCTACCTTTTCCCCACACAAGTTAGGTTTATATTTATTATTGTTCACAATCCCTTTTTCTTTTTATCCTATTAGCTAAAATTCGGCTTAAAATTGTATAATCTCTCTTTAAGAGGGAGATGGTCCTTCAGTTTTGTAATTCTTCCCTTTCTCCCTTCCCTTAGTATATTATTGTAGTTATGCCCTCCCACATAGTTTTTGGCATTGTGCCTTTTCTTATTAAAATGTTATTATATAGCATTTCAAGGATCGGCGATATCTCACCTTGGAATATTTTTTATAGAATTTCGTGGTGAGTCCATCTCCTCCTGGCGATTTCCCTTTCCCTAGTTGTGTAATGGTTATTTTTATTTCTCACCGTTCCGGCGGCCTAGTGGTTAGAGCGTCCGCATCGGATGCGGAAGGTCGTGGGTTAAATCCCCAGCCGAGTCATACCAAAGAATTACAAAAATGGTACTAACAGCTGCCTCGCTTGGCGCTCAGCATTAAGAGGTTAGTGTTAGGACTGGTCGACCTGGTGTCAGGATAATGTGACTGGGTGGGACATCATGCTACATGTCTGCGGCATGATGTCACAGTGCTAGACATCACTATAAACTGCCACACTGCAGACATCGCAGCGATATGACTGAAAAATTGTTAAAGCTCGGTTAAAAATCCAAGTCACACACACACACACACACACACACACACACACACACACACACATTTTTGTTTCTTTTGTCGAGATGAAATCATCACATATGTCTGTATGTTTTGCCGATATCACCTCGCATTGTATCTCATCTATATGTTTATTTATGGTATTTGTGTCGTCAATTTGTTGAGATGTGTCAAGTTCCTTTTAATAGTTTGAAATTCACTCCATTATTTCTATATCCCCCAGTTAATTCTTTATTTTGTCCCTTATTTTATCTAATTTCTTTTCCTCTCCTTTCATATTTCCTCTCATTTACACGGGCCTTCCGCCGTCTTATATAACTGTGTGTACTTTCCCGCTCTTATTTGTCTTCCATTATTTTCGTCTTCCTTTATTTCCCGGAGCACCGCTCCGGTGGCCAAGTGGTTAGAGCGTTCGCCTTGGATGCGGGAGGTCGTGGGTTCGAACCCTGGCCGAGTCATACCAAAGACTTCTAAAAAATGACACTAATAGCTGCCTCGCTAGGCGCTCAGCATTAAGAGGTTAGTGTTAGGATTGGTCGGCCTGGTGTCAGGATAATGTGACTGGGTGGGACATCATGCTACATGTCTGCGGCATGATGCCCCAGTGCTAGACATCACTTTAAACTGCCACACTGCAGACATCGTAGTGATATGACTGGAAAATTGTTGTTGTTGTTGTTGTTCTAGGGTTTAACGCCATTTTTCAGCACAAGATAGGCTATACATGGCGGCCAGTATAACTGGTGGAGGAAGAACCCTGGAAAACCCAGAGAAGAACCACCGACCCACGAGAAGCTACTAGCAGGCTTTCTCACGTACCCACGCTAGCCGAGCCTTGGACTCGAACTCACGCAGACAGAGGTGAGATGGCAGTGATCCGGAACGGTGAGCGCTTTAGACCACTCGGCCACTCGGGGCCCCCTGGAAAATTGTTAAAGCTACATTACAAATCTAAATCACACACACACACACACATTTCCCGGAGCATTTTCTTCACCTCTTTTTCTTTTTCCTCCGTGTTATTCTTTCCTAATTGCCTTTTTAAAGCATCTTTTTCCATGTTGCGTAATTCCTTTCTTCTTTTAGAGTAACCGATCGCGATTAATTTTAATTTTAAAAATTGTCCCATTCATTTATAATGTTTCTATTTTCTTGTCTAAATTCCATTAAGTCTTTTTTTGTCATTTCTATGAATTCTTGTCCTTCCAGAATGTTATTGTTCATTTTCCACTTGCGTTTTTCCCACTTGCTCCTATTTTTTATACTTATGTCTAAATTTATTAAATTATGATCAGAGATTTTTACATCTGATATTGCTGTGTTTTTATATAATTTTTTTTCTCATAGTTTGTAACATAAAATTTGTCCAATCTACCAGCTTGTTTGTCTTTATATTCATATGTATATCCTTTGCTTAATAAGTTTAACCGCCTATAAATATATAATAATTTGTGCTTTGCTATTAGATTTTCCATCTCTTGTTTGTAAAGTTTATCATTAGGTGTTAGTTCTACTGTTCTATCAATGTTCTCCCCCACCCAATTAAAATCTCCCCCAGGATTAAATTATCCTTAGAGTGTTTTTGGGGGTTGGGGTGGGGATTTGTTTCTATTTGCTGGGAGGTACACATTTATTAGGTGGCATTTTTCTGTGTATCATCCTCCCTTTTAAAAAGTCCTCTTCTTCATTTCTTTCCCAACTTATGCCCTTTCTGTTGATTTTTTTATATATTATTGTTGCTACTCCTTCCCTAATATCGTGTTGTACATACTTGTTTGTTATCACTATAGCGTTTAGTTTACTTTCTATCATATTTAGTTTACTTTCTATCATATTTAGTTTACTTTCTATGATATTTAGTTTACTTTCTTTCATATTTAGTTTACTTTCTATCATATTTAGTTTACTTTCTATCATATTTAGTTTACTTTCTATCATATTTAGTTTACTTTCTATCATATTTAGTTTACTTTCTATGATATTTAGTTTACTTTCTTTCATATTTAGTTTACTTTCTTTCATATTTAGTTTACTTTCTTTCATATTTAGTTTACTTTCTATCATATTTAGTTTACTTTCTATCATATTTAGTTTACTTTCTATGATATTTAGTTTACTTTCTTTCATATTTAGTTTACTTTCTATCATATTTAGTTTACTTTCTATCATATTTAGTTTACTTTCTATCATATTTAGTTTACTTTCTATGATATTTAGTTTACTTTCTTTCATATTTAGTTTACTTTCTTTCATATTTAGTTTACTTTCTTTCATATTTAGTTTACTTTCTTTCATATTTAGTTTACTTTCTATCATATTAAGTTTACTTTCTATGATATTTAGTTTACTTTCTTTCATATTTAGTTTACTTTCTATCATATTTAGTTTACTTTCTATCATATTTAGTTTACTTTCTATCATATTTAGTTTACTTTCTATGATATTTAGTTTACTTTCTTTCATATTTAGTTTACTTTCTATCATATTTAGTTTACTTTCTATCATATTTAGTTTACTTTCTATCATATTTAGTTTACTTTCTATGATATTTAGTTTACTTTCTTTCATATTTAGTTTACTTTCTTTCATATTTAGTTTACTTTCTTTCATATTTAGTTTACTTTCTTTCATATTTAGTTTACTTTCTATCATATTAAGTTTACTTTCTATGATATTTAGTTTACTTTCTATCATATTAAGTTTACTTTCTATGATATTTAGTTTACTTTCTTTCATATTTAGTTTACTTTCTATCATATTTAGTTTACTTTCTATCATATTTAGTTTACTTTCTATCATATTTAGTTTACTTTCTATGATATTTAGTTTACTTTCTATGATATTTAGTTTACTTTCTTTCATATTTAGTTTACTTTCTATCATATTTAGTTTACTTTCTATCATATTTAGTTTACTTTCTATCATATTTAGTTTACTTTCTATGATATTTAGTTTACTTTCTTTCATATTTAGTTTACTTTCTTTCATATTTAGTTTACTTTCTTTCATATTTAGTTTACTTTCTTTCATATTTAGTTTACTTTCTATCATATTAAGTTTACTTTCTATGATATTTAGTTTACTTTCTTTCATATTTAGTTTACTTTCTATCATATTTAGTTTACTTTCTATCATATTTAGTTTACTTTCTATCATATTTAGTTTACTTTCTATGATATTTAGTTTACTTTCTTTCATATTTAGTTTACTTTCTATCATATTTAGTTTACTTTCTATCATATTTAGTTTACTTTCTATGATATTTAGTTTACTTTCTATGATATTTAGTTTACTTTCTTTCATATTTAGTTTACTTTCTTTCATATTTAGTTTACTTTCTTTCATATTTAGTTTACTTTCTTTCATATTTAGTTTACTTTCTATCATATTTAGTTTACTTTCTATGATATTTAGTTTACTTTCTATCATATTTAGTTTACTTTCTATCATATTTAGTTTACTTTCTATGATATTTAGTTTACTTTCTATCATATTTAGTTTACTTTCTATCATATTTAGTTTACTTTCTATCATATTTAGTTTACTTTCTATCATATTTAGTTTACTTTCTATGATATTTTGGAGTTATTTGGTAAGGTTATTGTGACTTTCTTGAATAAAGAAAATATCATATTCGGTTTCTTTTATTAGTTCAATTACCCGTTCTTTATCAATTCCATTTGTATTAACTGACGCTACTCTGAACTTTAATTCTTCCATTTATTTCCCTATCTTGCCAGGTTGCCGCATCTTTTGCCGTTGTATTATCTAGTTTTAGGGTTGTTCTTGTTAATATTGCTGCTTATTTTTTATAATTATTTTATTTTTAAATTTGTATATTTAAATTTGGAGGTCACTGGCCCTGTGTCGGATCTTGATGGTTTGAATTTTCATTTTGGATATTTTCCGTTTCCTCTGAATCGATTTCTATTTTGCTGTCTTTTTCATTGTCCTGGTCAATTTCACTGTCAGTCTCATCGTTCGTGTCTGTGTCCGTGTCCGTTTCCATGGTATCTCTTTCTGTCAGGGGTTCTTTCCCCTTTCTTTTTCTTCTTGATGCTCAGAGCTAATGTTTTGTCTGGCGTGATCGCTATTTGGGAGATTTGATTCTCTGTTTGTTTTACTGATTATTTTAAAACTGATTATTTTAAACAAACTCCATAGACACACATCTGCTGGCGCCTTATGCGATCGCAGATCTGGATTCTCAGTTTGGAGTTGGACCCCACTAATAATTGCGTATATTGTTATGTATATTTAATTTAATTGTTTGTTTGTTAGTTTTAATTTTTTTAAAAATTTCATTACATGTTATTGTAATGTAAAATTGTTTGCTGGACTTGACCTTGTCTAAAACTGAGTTCATTTCTGCTTGACCTGATTAATTATTTTTATTTTTTTTTAAATTTCATTTATATAAACAACTAATACTAGCTTCATTATTCTCTATGTGTATGAGCTTATTATCAGGATTATTATTTAAGTAAACAAAGAAAGAGTAAATATGTTGGTCAGGGTCAGAGTTTTGGAGATTCCTACGTGAATTTGTATAGGCTATTGCACTGTAAATAAACAACGCTCATTAAATCATTCTAGAAAGTTATTTTCCATTAGGTAATGGTTATTTTTAGAAAATGCTAATTTTGACTTGGTGTCAAGCAGAGAAATTTATCATCTTGTGACTGTGAGAATTTTACCAGTCGTTCTTTAACATCTAGCACTTTAAGTTGTATTATGTTGTGACCAGTTTGGGCTGAATTTTCTTTTCTTTAAATTATTTTATTCAGTTGATTTTCTCTGGCAATACAAAAGTGCTCTGATAAAACTCTTGGATAAAGATATTCACTGGAATTTATAATATATGCAAACCTGGAATAATATTTTTGTGATTCAGCAAGAGACTGTTGACACATCAGCACTTCGCAGACCATAACAGACACGTCATCGCCTTCAATTTTGGATCTCTTCGGGACTTGAACTGAGTTTTATTCAGGACTTTTTATTACTAGGACTTGTGTCTTCAATTATTGGATTATTTTTGGATTTAACTCGCAATACCGTGAGTTTTTCCTTCTTCTCAATTTTCACTTTGTATTCTAGGGAAATAAATTATTTGTTATATTTTACAAAGTTTGTTGTCTTCACTCTTTTCTGTTAATTATTTTAAGAGCATAGATTGGTAACAATATAAGTATGGCGACATACATGTATTTAAAATTGACTACATGCTAGCTAATCAGTCCAAATTTAAAATGCACCATGGGTTCATATCACCAGATCTATTATTTAAATGTATGGACAACATGTATATCTCAATGAAAGGCCATACTGCTTTGTCACTTTACTTCGGGATGCTAATCGGTCTAAGGTAAAGCAAGGCCAAACTAGCCTTGGTGTAAATGACCTGTACATGCAGGGACGTCATGGGGGGGGGGGGGTTCTCCCACCCCCACCCCCCGAATTTGCACGTGCTGTAAAATTGCTGTAGCCTATATACGAAAATTAACAAGCCCGTCAAGTTTTGCCACCACCCCCCCCCCGAAAAAAAAGGTTGAAATGACGTACCTGTGTACATGCATTCGAATGTAGCAATAGTCTCTACTCTAGTTTTACATGTACGTTAGTCGGTTGGTGGGGCTTGTACTTTCAGGAGCTGGTTAGTCAGCGATGAATTAAAATTGATAGTTTCTAAACTCGTTCTAGCTCAGTTGGTAGAGCATTTGACTCAACCAGAACGTGTCGACCCTTTTGGGGGAGGTGGGGAGAAGCACTTTGCTCCTATTTCCTGGGCATGATATAGACAAATATACGTAAAATTGAGGTCAAACCCCACCCCCAACAATAACTTAAAAGGATACTCTTTTAAATTTATAAAGTTTTTAAAAAAATAAATATTAAAGATATACATACAGGTTTTATTTCTGAATATACTGAGATAATCTCTCACTCGGCTGAGTTTATTTTTTTTTTTATTATTATTGGAAGATCCCATGTGCCCCATGTTAAGTGATGACAATAAGGGCACTGTTTAGGCATCCTAGCTATTTAGGTACGGAAAAAGTCACCAACTCATGGTTACTAATAGTTACTATTTGTTGTTGACGCAACTATTTGTAATTAACTGTCTGTTACAATATGTCACTGACTTAATTGTCTAATGCAAGACAAAGACTCGACTGTGCTCCAAAGGGCCAATCTTCACAATATATAGACGCATGTACACGGTCATATGCCGTGCTCTGCGCGTGTGCCATAGGCACATATACCGTCACGCACAAACAACTGTAACTTCTTTGGTTAATGTAGGCCAAGTACCCACATCAGATAAGAATTGCAAGGTTAGTGTGCCTTCGATTCAGACAACATGGGTTCGATCCAGGAGCATCGCAACCATGCTGAAGGATCCTGAGCGGTAACACTTTCGACGTCAACAGAACTAGGTCATCATGATGTACCAAATCATTAACCAACTGGATGAAATACCAACAACTGGGTACTTGATCCCAGCAAAAGCATCAACCATGGGCCATGCCAACATACATATAGGGTACCATACTGTTCCTTTGAACGCATAGAGTTCATTCTTCCCCACAGGCATCCGTCTTTTGAGCTGCTTGCCAACGACAGCCATTACAGCGCCTTCCATTGATACCTTTAAGGTCTGCATTGGTGTTGTAGTCCCCATGTCTTTGCATGTACACCTTGTGTTAATTTAACCTGTTTTTAACTGTACAAAAGGGTATTCCTTCACACATGTACATAGTTCACTACAGTGGGACTATGCCTGAATATGGGCTAAGTACCTAATTGGAAGATGAACGTCGACGTAACTAAGCTTCCTGTTTTCTTTACAAAACTGGAATATTAAATAAAAGCTACATAAAACGCCCGAAGGAAATATAATATTATATTCCAAGCGCGGAAGGTAGGGCTGGTCACATAACGATGTAGGCAGTTATAGTACGAAATATAACTCAATGTTTGTATTTCTAATGTATATTATTAACAACAGTGTTGAACTGTGCGAGTAATCCGCGTGTAAGTTACTCGCGCATAAAGCAATAGAGAGCATTTGCTGTTAGGCACCTGTAACGCGAGGACAGAAGACAGGTTGATGAAAGATGGCACTGACACTTAAAAATGTTCTAATAAGTGATGAAGTTGATCCGCAATGCATTGAAATATTGAGAAGAAACGGTATTGCTGTGACAAAAAACACGAAATTAAGCAAGGAGGAGCTTATTGCTGAAATACCGGTAAGCCTAGTTTGTAAACATGCGCACGTGGTGACTGTTTGTGAGGCCGCTTGTAGCAACCCAAATACAAGCACATGAACTTTGTATCAATTTTCTGATGTAAAACTATGAACTTTTTAATCAGTTTGGGATATTTTAAAAATGTAATCGCGAATATAGTCTGTCTTACTGGAGGAAAACATACGTTTGCATTATATATATATATATATATATATATATATATATATATATATATATATATATATATATATATATATATATATATATGCTGAATCATATGGGATTGCATAGTTGCTTATAATTTACCAGTAAGTTAGTAAATAATACATGTACCAAATTTATAGATGCAGTAAGATAATAGCCCTTGTGATTCTCCAGGTGAAAACTTGCTCGTCAGCTATATCTGGCATCTTAATAGGATATCTCACCTTTCCAATTAGAGCGTAAAGTCGTCAGTCAAAGTCACTGTTATTTAAAAGATTTTATTGTGCACAATAACTTGGGATTAGACCAGAATGTTGCAAACATTTAATATAAAATTATACAATTAATTTGCTTCCATTATGGTTGTTATAGTTTCCTTAGATTTGTTGTTGAAAAGGTAAATGGTCAAAGTTAGTTGAGATGATATTGTCATTTATTTGTATTTATTTAGAAATGAAATTGGTATTTTTGTCCCATTTGGGTTTAATACAATTTGGCCAGTATCATGCCCTTGTATTTTGAAAGGTTATGCATTTTAATCTTGCAGGATCAGCTGTCAAGTTGTATTGTTGAGATTTCTTGTTTCTTATTGCTGACCCAAGCACTTTTCTCCAATGGTAAAAAAAAATCCCCCCCCCCCCAAATCACATTATATATATATATATATATATATATATATATATATATATATATATATATATATATATATATGTATGTATGTATATATACATATGTATATATAATGTTTATTTTTAAAAATGACCTGCCTTCCCACATTTTCAAACAGGTGAAAAGGGAATGCCTATTTTGTTGTGGCCGTAGGTACAAGTTTAAGACCATAGAGTTGTCAAACCAAATTTAAATTATAGTTTGAAAATTTCTCAAAAACATGGGGAAATTGTACAAGTTTAAATGCTTTCTGTTTCCTTTCATATCTTGCATGAAACTTCAAAATGAGGTGGAATGAAATATCTGATTTTCTTGTGGAAAACAGTAACATGAGAAATGGAGACAGATTGTAACCACTATTTAGTTTTTTGTACAACCATTAAAAGTATAAATGAATGTCATGGTAAGCAACGTATAACCTTTTCATCATTATTCAACATATAACCTTTTCATCATTATTCATCAAACAACATTAAAGGCAGTAAGCACATGTTGGTTAACAATGTATACAGTTGGAAAAAGTTAAGGCATAATTTGGTATACTGGTAAATTAATTATGGTAACTTGCTGGATATATTGTTTCATTGTCAAGTCTCATAAATTTCAGTCATCAGAAGACTTACGGCATAATGTTCTAACTGAATAGATGTATCTTTCATGTGACATGGGCATTATCATAAAACATACATGTATTGGACAAATAGATGTATCTTTCATGTGACATGGGCATTATCATGAAACATACATCTATTGGCCAGATAGATGTATCTTTCATGTGACATGGGCATTATCATGAAACATACATCAATTGGCCAGATAGATGTATCTTTCATTTGGCATGGGCATTATCATGAAACATACATGTATTGGCCAGATAGATGTATCTTTCATTTGACATGGGCATTAGCATGAAATATACTTGTATAGATCTTTATAGACCAAATAGATGTATTTTTCATTTGACCTGGGCATTGTCATGAAGTATACTTGTATAGATTTTTATAGACCAGATAGATGTATCTTTCATGTGACATGGGCATTATCATGAAACATACATGTATAGATCTTTATAGACCAAATAGATGCATCTTTCATGTGACATGGGCATTATCATGAAACATACATGTATAGATTTTTATAGACCAAATAGATGCATCTTTCATGTGACATGGGCATTATCATGAAACATACATGTATAGATTTTTATAGACCAAATAGATGTATCTTCCATGTGACATGGGCATTATCATGAAATATACATGTATGGATCTTTATAGACCAAATAGATGCATCTTTCATGTGACATGGGCATTATCATGAAACATACATGTATAGATTTTTATAGACCAAATGTATCTTTCATGTGACATGTGCATAATCATGAAACATACATGTATAGATCTTTATAGACCAAATAGATGTATCTTTCATGTGACATGCGCATTATCATGAAACATACATGTATAGATCTTTATAGACCAAATAGATGTATTTTTCGTGTGACATGGGCGTTATCATGAAACGCATGTACAGATCTTTATAGACCAAATAGATGTATTTTTTGCGTGACATGGGCATTATCATGAAATATACATGTATAGATCTGTATAGCTTCATAACCAAAGTCACCCTATTTATGCTTGTGAAAATTATGTTGATTTCTAATAATTTTGATAACTGGTTACATCTGGAACTTACTGTCCAGCTTGAGGTAAAGTAGATGCATAACTCTGCACAATGTTGCTCAGAATTGTGTACAGGAGCTGACATGGTCATCTGATATTGTTAACAGACTAACTTTTATAAGTTAAAGTATACTGTATTATTTTACTGTTTAAAACCCCATGAAATAGCCAATCTTTATAGCTGGAGCCTAGAGGAGTTAAAACTGTAGTAGGAAAAATTTACAAGTAGAACTTTGTTAGAATATACAGCTTTCATTCAAGTAGCTGGGTCAGAAGCCAGGTCGGGAAATCATCAACCTCTGGTTCCAAATGGAACTTTTTTTGATTGGTTGAAACCAAAGGTGGGGTTAGACATTAATAAATCACCTAGGTCAGGTTTTCTTTTATCCTCTTTTTTTTTGCTGAAATTTGGCCCCTGTTCATTTGTTAAAGGCTTAACGTTAAAAAGAAATATATGCCAGTTTAAATTTGAACTTATGCCTTTTTGGGGACATAATGACTGAGTTATTGACCCCTTTGACTTCAAACTAAGCCCTTGCATATTACATCAAGGTTTCGTTCATTGTTGCAGGGTCATCCATGTTTTATGGGTATATTTTTTGTCTTGTTAAAACATATCTCCAAATTATGTTCACAAATATATTAAAAATTGGGTTGGTGGCTTGTTTGGGTCATGTTTAAATAGCAACTACAGAATTTGGTCTTGAGACAATGGATGTAAAAATGTCTTGCCCACCAACAAACCATGCCAGCTAACCTGTACTGGTCTGGGCAGAATTTTATCCCTAAGGCAAGTATTGTGAATTCAGAACACTGCAAATGCATATATTTGGTATGTCTGTGAAAACTACCTAGATGGCAGAGTCGTTATTCAAATGGTTTTGAAATGCACTCATTGTAAAGGTAGTTATTAATAGTTCACAGTTGGCTTGCAGTCTGATTGGGCATTGGTTATGCATGAGCGGTAATTGACTGGGTTGTAAATAGGTCAGGTGTTGTGTTCATAATCAACAGAAAAAGCAGCAGCAGTCCAGTTGACTGGGTTTTAAATAGGCCATGTGTTGTGTTCATAATCAACAGAAAAAGCAGCAGCAGTCCAGTTGACTGGGTTTTAAATAGGCCATGTGTTGTGTTCATAATCAATAGAAAAAGCAGCAGCAGTCTAAGCCATACATTTTAAATACATTTTCACATTACTGTGAATGGTGATAACAATAGAGTTGGGTGGGGGTGGAATGTCACAATTCCATAACTTAAAATAATGGTAGTAGAGACACTTTTACAGGACTGTACATACTCATTTATCAGTAAAGTCCAACTACAAACAGCACATTATGCACCAACAGATCAGGGTCTATGCTGATTACTCCTCAGATTAAAATGACCTAGCTTTGTCAGTGCATTATGTGATAGCAGATGTGGGTCTGTGCAGTTTGCAGGTGGGCTTAAGCAAGTATATATGCTACCTTTACAGGCAAGATTTTATCTGGATCATATTTTATAATAGGATATTCAGCAGAGTTACACCTAATGCACTTATTCCCTAACTTTATTCAGGATTTTTGTGTTGTTAGCTAAGGTCATTCTCTGTTCTTGTCATGCTGGGATGATGCAATGATAGAACATAGATGATGCAATAACTGTCAGCATACACAGGCATTGACAGATGACTGCATACATGATGCAATACATGATGCAATGACAGAAGGGACATTGTTTGCAATATTAATAGTCAGTATACATGTTTAAATATATCATTTATGTCTTAAATTCTAAGACTTGAGAGGTTTTAGGGTAAAATATTACAACAAAGACATATATTTCTCTTATATCCAGATTTTGAATGCTGTTTCAACTTCATCTTGCAAATATTTGCCAACCCTTTACTTTTTTGTGTTGCCTGGATTGTTGATCCTCAATATAAAGACCACAAGGTCAATTTTGGTCAGTCCTGAGGCCGCTGACCACTATTCACAGCTTGGATTAGCTGTAGTTTCCTGCAAATACAGATAATCTCTCTCTCTCTCTCTCTCTCTCTCTCTCTCTCTCTCTCTCTCTCTCTCTCAGAATATGTACTTAAATAGCTAATTGCTGTAATGTAGTCATCAGTGATGTAGACCTGCAAATACCTGGACATATGATATTATAAAGTGATGAACTGAAAGATGTAAGACCAGATATGATTATGCTTTGTTTGGTAAATACAATGCATTGGGGCTATGTACGCTCAGCACATGCAAACATATGCCATTGGGGCTATGTACACTCAGCACATGCAAACACAGTGCCATTAGGGCTATGTACACTCAGCACATGCAAACACAATGCCATTGGGGCTGTGTACACTGAGCACATGCAAACACAATGCCATTGGGGCTATGTACACTCAGCACATGCAAACACAATGCCATTGGGGCTATGTACACTCAGCACATGCAAACACAATGCCATTGGGGCTATGTACACTCAGCACATGCAAACACAGTGCCATTGGGGCTATGTACATTCAGCACATGCAAACACAATGCCATTGGGGCTATGTACACTCAGCACATGCAAACACTGCATTGGGGCTATGTACACTCAGCACATGCAAACACAGTGCCATTGGGGCTATGTACACTCAGCACATGCAAACACAATGCCATTGGGGCTATGTACACTCAGCACATGCAAACACAATGCCATTGGGGCTATGTACACTCAGCACATGCAAACACAGTGCCATTGGGGCTATGTACACTCAGCACATGCAAACACAGTGCCATTGGGGCTATGTACATTCAGCACATGCAAACACAATGCCATTGGGGCTATGTACACTCAGCACATGCAAACACTGCATTGGGGCTATGTACACTCAGCACATGCAAACACAGTGCCATTGGGGCTATGTACACTCAGCACATGCAAACATAATGCCATTGGGGCTATGTACACTCAGCACATGCAAACACAATGCCATTGGGGCTATGTACACTCAGCACATGCAAACACAGTGCCATTGGGGCTATGTACACTCAGCACATGCAAACACAATGCCATTGGGGCTATGTACACTCAGCACATGCAAACACAATGCATTGGGGCTATGTACACTCAGCACATGCAAACACAATGCATTGGGGCTATGTACACTCAGCACATGCAAACACAGTGCCATTGGGGCTATGCACACTCAGCACATGCAAACACAATGCCATTGGGGCTATATACACTCAGCACATGCAAACAAAGTGCCATTGGGGCTATGTACACTCAGCACATGCAAACACAATGCCATTGGGGCTATGTACACTCAGCACATGCAAACACAATGCCATTGGGGCTATGTACACTCAGCACATGCAAACACAATGCCATTGGGGCTATGTACACTCAGCACATGCAAACACAATGCCATTGGGGCTATGCACACTCAACACATGCAAACACAATGCCATTCATTCAATTCTGATGGCAATGTAATAAGCCCTTGTGACCTAAGTGTCACAGCTGGAGGATTCATTGGCATGATTTTGTACTAAACACCAGACTACATATTTATTGGGAGCAAATTGCCTTTCCTAAGTACATGCCAAGGGAGCTGATCCAGGTTTGCCTGGGTGGGTATTGAACCTAGAACCCATAGTACTCTACCAACTGAGCTACTGCATTTCCTGAAAGGAATAAATATGTGGATGATTTTTAAATACAGTGGAAAGATAATATGGTACATGTTTATAAATATGGGGATGATTTTTCAATACAGTGGAAACATAATATGGTACATGTTTATAAAGTTTTAAATAAAAAATTCTGGTAAAATATGCTATTACTAGACAAGTCAAGTTTCCTTTATTCCATAGCGATGTTCCAGCTAGGATTTTAAATGACAGGGGTGCAGACCACGGCACTTTGATCACGGTTTCAAGATCAGGGCACTTCATGAATGAATGGATGTCATATCGTAACCAAAACAAATTAAAAAAACCTAAGTAACTTGAACTCAGAATCATTTATTTCTCAAACTGTACACTATTTCAGCTAATATGTTACTAAAAGCTAGGATTCTTCTTCATTATGTTTTGGGTCTTGTTGTTGTCTTGGTTTCCTTAGTAGGTTGATTTTGAGAGAATCTAACACAAATATAAATGATCGTTTTATTCTTCATGCTTCAACAATATTTATGTAGATTCGAAGTTAAAGATTTGCAATAAAAATATACTAAAAATAGTAATACAACAACAACAATAATGATAACAAATGACCTTATGGTCCACACAGTATATGATAAATGGAAAATTAATATCATAAAAATTAAAACCATGAAACTTAAGGAATAATTTCTTTCTCTCTGTATTATATAAATAATATAATATTTTTTTTTTTAAAATAGTTGCTTTAAAGCATCATTGTTTTAATTGTGAGATATGTTAATTCCATTATAAAGGCAAATCAACGTTCATCCACATATCGTGCATTCTGAATAAATTAGTCAACGAATCAACGATGCATATAAATGAAAAAAAAGAATAAATTGAATTGAGGGTTACAGCACATCAATAATTATGTCTTTATAGACACATAAGTAAGAGTATATAGACAAAAAGGGCTGCGGTTTTCTGTTTTCATATTAAATCAACACATACCCAACAGAAACAGTTTTAGCTTACCAAGACAACGGCTCTTCATGATGGTGCAAGGATAGGGGTATCCAATAGGAATAAAATGCTCTTATTGAAAATATTGTCAGTTTCCTCTTTAGCTTAGATCCCATCTTTGCAAGTGAATTATGAACTCTTTCTCTGGTAGGAATTTTCTGTGTTGATTGCGCATGCATTGATAATGAGCCTTGATGATAAAAACCAAAGTTAACAAATGGCATGACTGTTGCTTAGCTGGAACACTGCATAATATATGCAAGGATTCATGCTCATTTTTGGTAGGCATTAATGTTTAATCTCAAACTTGACTTCATGTCAGCTATTGATTGCCCAAATTAATTTTGATACAGACCATTTTACAGACCTACAGCTCTTTAATGCCTCAAGTGTAATCTTGATTGCAGTGGCATGTGAAGCTCTTGTATGCCCAAAGTGTAATCTTGATTGCAATGGCATGTGACGTTCTTGTATGCCTAAAGTGTAATCTTGATTGCAGTGGCATGTGAAGCTCTTGTATGCCTAAAGTGTAATCTTGATATCAATGGCATGTGAAGCTCATGTATGCCTAAAGTGTAATCTTGATTGCAATAGCATGTGAAGCTCATGTATGCCTAAAGTGTAATCTTGATTGCAATGGCATGTGAAGCTCTTGTATGCCTAAAAAGTAAGCTTGGTTTCAATGACATTCGAAGCTCTTCAATTCCTGAAGAAAAAGCTTGGTTGTAATGGCTGGTGATGTTCTTAAATGCCAAAAAGTAAGCTTGGTTTTAATGGCTTGTGAAGCTCTTTGATGCCTAAAAAGTAATCTTGGATGAAATGGCTTGTGAAGCTCTTTAATGCCTAAAAAGTAATCTTGGTGAATGGCTTGTGAAGCTCTTTGATGTCCTAAAAGTAAACTTTGTTACAATGGCTTATGATGGTCAATAATGCCTAAAAAGTAAGCATGGTTGTAATGGCTTATGAAGCTCTTTAATGCCTAAAAAGTAATCTTGGCTGTAATGGCTTGTGAAGCTCTTGAATGGCTAAAAAGTAAGCATGGTTGTAATGGCTTGTGGAACTCTTTATGCCTAAAAAGTGAGCATGGTTGTAATGGCTTGTGAAGCCCTTTAATGCCTAAAAAGTAATCTTGGTTGTAATGGCTTGTGAAGCTCTTTAATGCCTAAAAAGTAAGCTTGGTTGTAATGGTTTGTGAAGCTCTTTAATGCCTAAAAAATAAGCATGGTTGTAATGGCTTGTGGAGCTCTTTAATGCCTAAAAAGTAAAGCTCTTTAATGCCTAAAAAGTAAGCATGGTTGTAATGGCTTGTGAAGCTCTTTAATGCCTAAAAAGTAATCTTGGTTTGAATGGCTTGTGAAGCTCTTTAATGCCTAAAAAGTAAGCATGGTTGTAATGGCTTGTGAAGCTCTTTAATGCCTAAAAAGTAATCTTGGTTTGAATGGCTTAAGCTCTTTAGTGCCTAAAAAGTAAGTTTGGTTGTAATGGCTTGTGAAATATCAATTCATGTATACCATCACTACAATGTTCCTCATTATAATGTAGGTGTGCATAATGTAGGTATGTGTAAAGACTCATTATATTGGTCAAATTCAGTCTTTGCTGCATGTTATGTTATTCCCATTTACCTAAAAATATCTGGGGAAGGGGGTAGTATTTTAACTGTTGATGTGTTTGTTTCTATATTCTTTCTTGTGTTTGTATGTTCATTTGTTCAGTTTTATTTCATTTGTCTGTTTGTTGTGCCATTTTAATCTTAGACCCACTTTAACCAACACACAGAACAATTTGTACAGTGCTCTTTCACTTAATGGCCCTTCACAATATCGTCATTCCTGTTGTAAGGTGTGGTCATGAATCCCATTTCATTAGTAAAATGTAGAATGTTCTTTGGTACAAAGCAGTCTTGTACTCCACGCAAAGAGAGTGCTTGTGTCTTGTGCTATAAATTTATATTGTGTGACATATATTATTTAATACACCAATGAAAATCTCTAATATTTCAGAGTATGTTTGACATTAAAACATGCTAAACACCTCACCATGCAGTTTCACAAGAAATATTGCAATAATTTGGAATTCCATGTTGTTGAGTGCTATTTCTCAAGAAAAGCCTTTTCCCAAGTTGTTGTACAACATAAACAAGAAATTTGAAACAGTAGTTGGGGTTGTGTTGCATTACAGATTGTCAAACATAGGATTGATACTGAAATATTCTGTATATATTGCTGAAATAAACCTTCAGCTGACCATAACTCAAGTCATGAGAAATACCAGTAAGTGTTGAAAATGTACACCGATGTGTGCAGACTCAAGTGTCTTCACAGCATTACACATATTAAAGAATGGGCAAGATCAGCCCATAAACCATCAGTCAGTATCAGTATAGAAATGGAACTGATTTATCAGACTATATGATGGCATCTGGCCTCTACTCCTCCCAAATGGGTGGCTATATTAACATGTATTTTGTGCCAGTAGACTTCTTATGATACCTGATTTTGGTCCTAAATGAAAATGGTGCCAGTCATATGTCCAATATGGCTGCCATGATGGTTTTAATGAAAATATTCCAGTCACAACTCACCCAGAATGGATGGTCATATTGACCTGATGTTTTCATCGATGGACTTCAAATGATGTCTACTTTGTCTGAAATGAAAATGGTGCCAATGTTAAGTCCAGTATATCCATCACAGCAGTGAATCAATATTGGAGATGGTTTCAACACTTAGTAGGTTGTTGTTGTTGTAGGGTTTAACGCTATTTTTCAGCACAAGATAGGCTATACATGGCAGCCAGTATAAATGGTGGAGGAAGAAACTTGGAAAACCCCGGAAAGAAAAACTGACCCACGAGAAGCTACTGGCCAGCGTTCTCACATACCAACATTGTATGTAAAAGGAATGGTTTTATCTTAAATTCCCAGAAATTCTCTTCATCCAGTAGAACGCAAGTCCTATCTTTTTAGTTCTTGGTATGTTATCTTGTGTAATTTTGTCATGAGGCACCAACTTCTTACTTTATAATTTTGTTTGCTGAACTTTAAATACTAATTGTGCAGAAACGGCAGCTCCAAAATTCTTTTACTTTCTGTCGTTCAAATTGTTATGATAAAAAGAAAATGGCTTACTATACAGTTTACATATGTACATTATACAAAAGGTTTAATTTTTGCAGAAATATGATGGACTCATTGTACGGTCAGCCACCAGGGTCACAGCTGATGTTATCAATGCTTCCAATCTGAAGATTATTGGGCGGGCTGGTACTGGAGTGGACAACATTGACTGTGATGCTGCCACAAAGAGAGGGATCATTGTTATGAAGTATACTATCTCAGTAGTTTTCGGTTCTTAATCATTATGAACATATTTGATCATGCATGTTCTTAAATGTAATTTTACCTTAATAATGTTAATGGGAAAGAATTAAAGTCTCTAAATAAGTTGATTTCAGTATATATTATCCTTTTAACCTAAAATTGCGAAGGCAAGGTATCATATTTTTTCAACTTTTGCTCAAACTTAAATTGATTTCTTTTATAGTTTGTTTTGTTTTTTAAACCTTTCAGGATGTTGTCAATTTTTTTTCTTCACCTAGCATGCTGAATTTTAACAACATAATGTAACGTCGCCCTCTTAGTAAGAGGGGTGGTTAATTGGATTTGGCTGGCATTATCTAGAGGATGACCTCTCTCGATGTTATAGCCTGGTGGGAGTGTAAAAAGAATAGCACTGAGCAAGAATATTGGGAAGAAATAAAGCAATACAATCCCCCTTAGAAAATAAAATTAAACAATTAAATCAAAACAAATTAAATGTGGCAATTCCAATTCAATCTAAATTATGTCAACAGAATTTAATAGTGTCCAGTTATCCAGTGTCCAGTCTGGATTTATTCCATCATAATAATGAGTGGTGAAAAGAGCGTAATGTCCATGACTGATCGCATCACCTCTCTTCTCTTCTTGATTGTGTATCAATGTCTTTTCCTTGAGCCTTCCTATTCCCTATGCTTCACCCCTTCCTGGACTTCCTAGTCCTTAATTCTGAATTTATCATTCCTTTTTCTTTGGACTTGTGCCCTTGGACTGTTCCGTCTCCCCCAGGAAGCCGTTCATTAAAGGACAAAACTACCCCTAAATATCTGTATGTACCACTTTCTACACGGACATAAAATTCCCTCACTTCATTACTCAGAAGCATGCTAGCTATCCACACACTGCATAAATTCTAACTTAGTACAGTAGAATATTACCCTCGCTTCACAACGACAGGCCATAAATTACCACGTTAGCATCTATCGAACATTACCGTATTCTTTTACCTATGCTACTACATGTTTGATTGCTTTTGCATGAAATTCACAAATTCTAACTCACAGCAATCTCAAACATACAAGATTATTTAAACATTACAAAATCAGATATAAAAAGGTAATTATCATTAACTCGACGATAATCAGTATTGTCCAAACAGACAAAGGAAATTATTTCATATAACCCTATGAATCCTACACATATGAAATTTTGGATTACATGCAGTCAATTCTACTAATGAACTAATAACTGTAAAATTAAAAGGTAAATTGCATAACAACTCTAGCATCAACACATATCCATGAAACTGAATGAAATAAATTGTATAACAACTCTAGCATCAACACTTTTCCATGAAATTGAATAAACGCTGCATAATATGGAACCTAGTCATAGCAAACAGTTGTAAGCAGCGGTTCCTAAATTTTCTCCAAGATAATAATTTCTTCTGTCAGATTTAGACAGCATAGAATCTGTGAACTACCGGGTATATCAATTTCCCTTTGAAAATGATAATTTGACATGGTTTCCTATCAGTCGGTTATGGTTGGTAGTTTACATTCTCAGGACAGTGTAGTAATGCCCAGGTCAGTCTCCCCGAGTCATAAATTTTAGCCTTTCAAGTTTTAACACTGACACGGGGGAAGAAAAGAAGAAAGGTCGAAGTGACCCTTCACAAAGATTTTTCTGGCTTACATGCGATAATATTTTCATACTTAATGCACTCAACTTTTAGGTTCAATACAATTCAAAATTTGATTTATGAGAAATATCTTATTTTCTTATTCCTGAAACTTTTATATCTCCACCTAGTGTGTTGGGTTTTCAATATGTTGAGTTATTAGAAGTATCTTGCCTACCTAGTATTCCTGTCTTCACCTAGCATCCAGGATTTCATGGATGCATATTCATTAGAAGCATCTTATTTGCTCTGTATTCTTGAAATTTTTTACTACAATGTTGATTTTGATTTGGAGTTTTACAGCACAAGTATTTTGTTTACTGAAGTAAAGTGCCTTGCCCAAGGAAACAACATGGTAGCTGATTAAAAGCTTGATTCAATTTCAAGAGATTTCGGTTTCCTGTGGTTTTGGTTTCGAGAAGTTTTCACTGTAAAATGTCATGAACTATGCTAAGAGACTTCCCAGTATGAGATTTCCCATAGTAAAAATACTATCCATTATGAAAAAAAGAGATGACATGTTACAAGAGAAGTTGTATCATAAGAGACCACCCATTATGAGAGAAGGACTATCCATCACTATTCATTATGAGAGAGACTCTCCATTATGAGAGAGGGACTATTCATTATGAGAGAGGGACTATTCATTATGAAACGTGGATTATCCATTATAAGATGGGGATTATCCATTATGAGAGAAAGATTATCCATTGTGAGACAGGGACTGTCCAGACTATCCATTATGAGAGTGAGACTTCTCATTAGGATAGAACACTCGTAATGAGAAACCATATTTTGCTGTTAGAATGACTGGCCTTGAACGGCACCATGTACAATATTATGTGATGGAGCAATTGAGAGCAAGTGACCTATTTAAGAGCACAAGAGCTGTGTCCACAGTAAATTTCTATATCCAGCCCTTGGTCTCGTAGTCATGGTCACAGGACCTTTCTTAAGAAAGTCGGGAACAAAACCACTTAACTGTAAGGTCCAAAATATCTGGGTTGGTCAATAAGTACTTTGTAGACCTCAACTGCAACAGTTTTTATGGTGTTGTTTTTGGTTTGTTGCCTTTGATATTTTCAGAATTTCTTTGGGGTTAAATTTCTTTGTTGACACAGTTATTTATACATTCAATAAAACTGTCCACATCACAGTAAAATTGGCTCTCATCATCCTTGTTTCATTCAGTGACATAATTTTTCCCAAGTATATATTATCTGTACTCAGAAGCCAGGTACAACTTAACTTCAAAACAACACAGACCTAGATCTGCCATTGCATAATATGCCAGCAGATCATTTTTCTGTGTTGTTTCTTCAGCTGAAAACTTGTAACAAACTACATATACCCAGATCTGCTGTCACATCATGCAATGGCAGATCTAGATCTGTGAAGTTTGCAGTTGGACTTAAAAGCAAGTATATAGAGTACAAGTATGCCATAATGTGTACATTACTGAATATAGATCATTGTGACCTACAAAGGCTTGTAAGAGCTGCTTGGAGCAGGTTTCCAAAATCTAGCCACATACCTTGATAATGTTATGAAACCATATCTTAGAACTATATCCTTCATTCTTTCAGCACTCCAGGTGGGAATACACTTAGTGCTGCAGAACACACCTGTGCTTTGATATGTGCATTATCCAGGTGAGTTTAATTTCAGGTATGCATATTCTGAAGAAGTATCCAGTAACTTTAAGTTGTTCATTAATGCATCTGAAAAATCAACTTTTAGAATAAAATGAGCAATTATAGTAGACAAATTTTGGCATCAGTTATGTAAACTCAAAATTGCTGTTGCCATCCCTTTCACAGAGTGCCCACATACTTGACAATTTTAAAAATACAGTCTATTACTCCACATTAAAATATGTTAGGTGCTTGGTTAAAAAGTGTCTTTATTTGGTATAAGTACTTCCAGAAATGTGGCATCCTCACTGTGTTTATATTAATACAGTCCAGCATGGCAGATCATGAAGGATACAAATCTGCTGAATTGTCATAAGCATTGGGAATTAATTCATCTTCAGTTTGTAAAATTTTTAAAGAATTTTTTGTCTAATGCTGTAACATAAAATGCAAACATCACATTGATAAACCAGTGGTTGTTACATGGCAGCATAGGAACACAGATCATTCAAATGAGACATCTTTGCAGAAAACTTGATTTAATGAATCATCTAGTGAGAAAATTGGTATATGTATTCTCAAGACTTGATGACACCTAATACTGCACAAATTAAGACCCTTATTCATGTCATCAGAGATATTCCAAATGCTGTACAGTCAATGAAAGAGGGACGCTGGGACAGGAAAAAGTACATGGGGTCTGAACTTAATGGGAAGACCCTGGCCATCATCGGACTAGGCAGAATTGGCAAGGAGGTCGCCCTAAGGATGCAATCTTTTGGAATGAAGGTATGAATTTTTGGTAAATGCAGGGCTGATCAAATTTAATAGCCCAGTGTCCAGGACTATAAAGTTTTTATGTAGATAAGTAAAAATTTCCAGTTTGCTTGTCCAGGACAAGTGCTATTTTCCTATTTCAAAACAGTGAGGCAGGCACTAATTTTTATACTTTAATCACTATACAACCTTTATGTGGCCATTCTGAATTCTTAAACCTAACCTCTCATTATTGATTCATTCACTGCCTATGTTACTGCCAAAAGTGGTCATTGATAACTGTCCCATATGAGTTAGTTCTATTACTGTTTGGCTGCATATTGGACTAAGTGACCAAATTATTGGCTAGTCAAAACACTTGAAAAAAAGCTGGTATGGTTAATTAGCAGTGTTGTAAATGACCTTGAGTTTTTTCAACCCAGATGTGTGCGAGCGAATCATCCTTTGATTTAAATCCAACAATTCAAATTGATGCAATTGTTGAATGGCACTACCAACATAAAGTATCCATTTCCTTTATGAACTGAATAAATGACATTAACAGTTCTTTAATTTTTGTAATTGATTATAAGGAGGATCAAGTTCAGTATGTGCTAATTTCTTGTTGGTTAATTTTGCGTATAAGCAGCTGGATGTACATCAGAGTATAAGTACTAGTGGTTGTTGTTGTGAAATGGGGTGATTTTTTTGTTTGTTGATAATATGAGTATTTTCACTTGGATTGCCATGAAAAAGATCAAGAGAAGGAAAAATGCATGTTAAAGTGGAGGGGTAAAATGCAAGGCTGCAATTCAGTTCTGAGATCTCCAAAGAGACAGCAACCAGACTATCTGGCAACGAAACATATCAAATATAACACAACAAAGAGACAGAGAAATTTCAGCCACATTGGGTTGATAATTATCCATAGCTTGAATTCAGTAACTGTGAAGGAATAAAAAAAATTAAGCTATTGCAGATAATATCTTAAAGTGACATAGGTTGGATATTCAACTAAAGTATTCATGAACTGAACTGACACATTCAGGATTGAATCATGTCTCATGACAGTTTTGGACCTCATAAAGCCTTTGCAGCACAGTATATACATGTCATAAAGCCTTTGCAGCAGTATATACATGTCATAAAGCCTTTGCAGCAGTATATACATGTCATAAAGCCTTTGCAGCAGTAGATACATGTCATAAAGCCTTTGCAGCAGTAGATACATGTCATAAAGCCTTTGCAGCAGTAGATACATGTCATAAAGCCTTTGCAGCAGTATATACATGTCATAAAGCCTTTGCAGCACAGTATATACATGTCACTAGCCAACATATGCAGAAAATCCTGGAAGTTGGGGTTGCCAATACTCCTCCACATGGAAAGACCATTTTAAATTTAAATGAGAATGAAAAGTACAATGAGAAAACTCTTTTAACACAGTATACCCTCCCCCCCCCCCCCCCCCCCCCCCCCCCCGGCCTGATATGGAAAACACTGAGAAAACTCTTTAACACAGTATACACCCTGGCCTGATATGGAAAACAATGTTCTAATTTGAAAAGGCTGTGTCCAGGAGAAAAACTGTGATAAACTTGGTGCTCATTATAAGAAGAAACTTGGGGCAAGGGACTTTTCTTTGTCAATTGAGAAAATCTCGATACATCTGAATTCCAGTAGCTTTATTTCTGTTCTGGCAGACGGAAGTATGGATTCCCCGTAACGGAGCAAGAAATTATTGTGTACATAATATACCCTGACAGTAAATAAAAAGTTACGCCCTGTGAAGAAATAAATTTGCTGGACATTGTTTCTTTTGAATTTGTTTCTTTGGAATAAAATGCATATATCTCACCCAATCTAGGCAGGAGATGGAAATTTGGAGACGAGAATATGTAGGTTTGAGTTTAATGAAACAACTTATCCTGAACACATGGATAAAGAAAAATTTGATCAGCCCTGAAATGTTTTTAAATTGTTTAAGTAAATTTTTCATGTTTGTGATTTACAGTTTTCATGAACCACACAAAATAATTTATTTTCTAATCTCCTGTGATGCAGCATAAACAAAATGTTCAAAAACTGTTATGTTTTCAAAATTGTATGTGCATTGAAACTCGGATCTGTAATTTATCTCAGTTTCTTACACTGTTCTAAATATTTCTTTATGTTAAAATTACCTTCTTGAACTCGGTTTCACCAACAGATATCTTAAATGAAGTCTGAACTTAGGACACTTGATTGATCCATTTAAGATGACCAATCAGATTGTTGGATTCTAGGTTTAAATTTAATTCTTGACTTAACATGGGTTGGTGAAATTGAAACCTTGTTATAGGAGTTAATAATTTGTGTGCTTCATATTGTCTTACCGTGGATTATCTCCCATCATGGGAATCTTGTGTTACTGTATTATCTCCATAGGATGTTTCATTCTACTCATGAATCTGATGGACAAAATATGTCCGACATTTTTTCCCGGCTAACAAAATTGTGTCATAATGGGGCATAACTCTGGAAATAAATCAGATGTCATAATGGGGCATAACTCTGGAAATAAATCAGGTTATATGACTGTTATAGTAGCATATATTCTTAGATAATAAAATCAACTGTTCTCAAATACGATTCAGAAGTTGTAAGAGCAGTTGAACACACAAGCCATTGTAACTGATGAATGCAACAAAAATGGGGAGACAGACTTGACTAACATGTGATGCTCCTGATCTTATTTTTCTTCAGGGTATTAAAAGCCAGGGAGATGAGAAATTTACTTGTTTGGAGTGATTTTATAAATGAACTGGGGATAATTATACAACATTACTCATCACTATAGGAATATATTCTCTTAGACTTTCTCCTTATCTTGCTGTACATAACTATTTTCTCTTCTAGACAATTGGTTATGATCCTATTGTACCTGCAGAGGTCAGTGCAGAATTTGGAGTCCAGTGGCTTGCCTTGGAGGAGATTTGGCCACAGGCTGACTACATCACTGTTCATGTTCCACTGATTCCACAAACCAAAAGTTAGTACCAGTCAGCTGTGTAAGTTTGCTAAATGCTGATCTAATCCAAGGGCCTTCATGTATAGGTTTGTGTTGTTCATGTTGGCAGTGTATCTGATCCAAGGGCCTTCATGTACAATTTTGGGTGTTAATGTGCACACTGTATCAGATCCAAGGGCCTTTGTGTACAGGTTTTGGTGTTGGAAATTTTCAATGTATCCGATCCTAGGGCCTTCATGTACAGGTTTTGGTGTTGGTATGTGCAGTATATCTGATCCAAGGGCCTTCATGTATTGGCTTTGATGTTAGTGTTGGCAGTATATCAGATTCAAGGGCCTTCGTGTATTGGCTTTGATGTTAGTATTGGCAGTATATCAGATTCAAGGGCCTTCCTGAATAGCAACTGGAGAAATTCCAAGAGCAAGGCACTTGACATAATTAGACCAACAAATTCCATGAGCCAGGCACTTGCCATAATTAGACCAACAAATTCCATGAGCCAGGCACTTGCCATAATTAGACCAACAATTTGTTCTCTACCACTTTTTATTTTCCCCGATGTTACTGGTCAAGGTGGAGAATGTTTGAACAGTGACAAATGTAATGGTGGATGATTAGCTTTGTAGAAATTCCATATATCTGGTGGCTTGCAATTAAAGAATTCAACAATCTCTCATTGACCTATTGCACTGAATCTTAATGCTATATGACATATGTGAACTGCAAAGTTAAACACATGCATGTGCAGCTCCTCTCTAATTAGGCCACCTGTCATTTCAGCAGCTATCACACATTTGTGTAAACTGCTAACACATGGTTGTGCAGTTCATCGCTACATGGACATCTATCATTCAGCAGCTGTCAAACTCCTGTGTGGACCACCAATACATCTTTCTCCAGTCTATCTCAAAATCGATGTCATTCCAGCAGCTGTTAAACATGTTTGTGAACTGCAAACATGTACATATGTAGTCCTTCTCTAGAAGGACATCTATCATTCCAGATGCCGTTAAACTCCTGTATGATTCATGCTTGTGGGTCAAGGTCAAGGACATCTGTCATTCCAGATGCCGTTAAACTCCTGTATGATTCATGCTTGTGGGTCAAGCCAACCACCCTTGACTTGCAGCTTCTGCTGTTCTGTGTTCTGACCAGTAATGTAAAGTATAATACTTGTAAATACCTCCAATGTATAAATGGATTTCAGCAGTCACAGGTGGTGATTATGTAACTTGTGATTGGTTACTATCCCTGCTTGTTGGTTGGGGTGGAGGACACTATGGGATTCATGTACTAGGTTGAGAGAAGATGATGGGATAATCACCTGCCTTACAAAAAATCAGTAGGCTTAGAAAGATTCCAACAATTTCGTTTTATTAATCAATGCTTTAGGCTCGTTTTGATGGCATATTTTGGTTTATGTTTTACAGTTAAGTTGAATAAAGTCATGTGAATCTGCAGTTTATATTCTATAAATTAAAAAAGTTTCAAAATACCTATGCCTCTACTCAGAGACCTGTTAGGCACAGATATTTTGCACTTTTGGACTTTTTTATAATATAACCAAACCTTGAATATGTTAACAGAAAAATTGTCTTTTTATTTAAAATACTTCTGACTCTGTAAATTGCTCTGCCATAAAACATGAAGCCATTATTAGCATCATCATTACTAAAAGCAGATTTGGAACTGATTACAATGAAATAAATAGTGATCATTATAATAAAGATAACATGTGTCATGAAGTTTGACCTTGATGTTTGCTGTAGTTGTTTTATGGATAACTTTTGAAACTTTTTCATATTGTCCTCATTATATATATATATATAAAATGGTGAGCCCAGGGGAGGTAACTTTCACAAGCTGACTTTATCAGTATAAAAGTTTAGATGCATTATTTCCCTTTTCTGCCTGCTTCATACCTTTTGGCACAAGAGATTTATTGTTTTAATTTTTAATGTGATATTTTTATTTTTCACACTTTTCAAAAACTTTTATAACCAGACATTTCAGTATCTGTCCTTTTCTTTCAGATCTCATTAATGAACAAGTATTTTTAAAGTGTAAACCTACTCTGAGAGTCCTGAATGTAGCTCGAGGAGGTATCATAGATGAGCAGGCATTACTAAAGGCCCTTAACTCTAATCAGTGTGCAGGAGCTGCCCTTGATGTATATGAAGAGGTAAAGATAGGAGACACACAAATTTTGAGACAAGCAATATATGAGGATCATATCATTTAGGCTTTGTTCAGCATTGTAAACTATCATAATTTTTGTTCTTTTAAATGGCCATGACTTCCTATCTCAGTTTATGACAGATAGGACTCGTACTTTGTCAAGTTCAGAGATTTCACAACAGATACATTCCCTGATCACATTAATGTTAAGATATAAGCCTGCTACCTCCCAAATCCAGCCCTACTAAAATAACAAAACTTCCATCTTTTCTGACTATATCCTTTAGACAGAGGGCAATAACTCTGGCCCATATCCTTGCCTTGCTTGCAACATAACTTCCCATGAAGATTCTGGACAAGTCCATCCTTTTTGAACAACCTAGGTCACAGGTGTTCCACCCATGCCCAGATCATCGTCCCCTTCATGTCTGGTTCTTGTCAAGAAAACCTTGCAAGAGAAGTAAGACCTTCATTTGTGGAGAGAAGGCTTATGATGGAAAGTGGAATATTTTGAGGGACTTATGCAGGGTCAGTAACATCATTCCTTTGAGTTCCTTGATCCCAGAAATGGCCAACATTTTTGTCAGGCTCAGCAAAAAAAGTCCGCCCCAGTAGCCATCAAAGGCTATGGCTTCATAATATCTGATACATTCAGGCATCATGGAAGAAGAGATATTGGGTATGATAAAGCACTTTCAGACGTACCAGCCAGTTTTGGTTTAAAAAACCCAAAATCCTTCACCTTGGTTACAAAATAGAATCATTATCATACTCATTTAAAATAAATTCAAGCCTTTAACCAGAACCTCACTAAAGCTACTTTCAAACAAAACATGTTTCCTGATAGCATTAGTTTTGATGTGTTGCCCTAGTGAGTTACCTACCCTTCATTTGACCTGATCTAATGGTTTGGTGGTTCTCTTGATGCAACAATGCTTTGTGTCCAAATATAGGCATCAGTCAGAGCTGCCATGTGCTTCCTCTCTTAGATAGACATGTCAAGAACTGCAACTTGTAAATCTTTATCCCAGAAGCAAGATATCACCCCTCAAGACCCATCTTTGTAATGGAAGTGGGTTATGTGTGCCATGTACTCTGAAGTCTCACAAGATTAGAGTAATTAGCCTAATGAGGATTTCAGCTGATTAAATTAGAGCAAGCTCAGTGAGCCTTACTTTAAAATTAACACTTGCACGTAATGTTTCAGTACCAGAGATAATAAAAGCTGTTGGCTGGCATGCAGAGTTAAACATCTTGAGTTTTTATCTAATAAATTCAGCTTCCCAGAGACAAACTCTGAATTTGGCCCAGACAACCTTCAGATCCAGTTAAAGCCAACATAACATCCTAGCTTTGCTATATTTGACAGTGAAATCTGGCTGATAAGAAGAATTCAATAACAGTCTTAACTGGATATATAGGTTTCACAGATCAAGTGACCATATCTGGGTTCATATCAAGTTGGAGAGCAGGTTATCATTCATATATGGAATCCTTCTATTCCGTGGAAGGATACCCACTCAGCAGCAACCTACCTATTTTATTCCGTGGAAGGATACCCACTCAGCAGCAACTTACCTATTCTAAAAACATTAGGTTGGTCAGGCAACATACTTGAAGAAGAAAGGAAATATTTTTAAGTAAATTGTTTCTCTGTGAATGCTTGCCTGATCACATTGTCTCAAATCCATCCCAACCGCCTTGCCATGCAAGCATCCTCATTGGTATTTTGCTCAGATTAAAAACTTGTAAATAGGTGGCAACAATCAGAATTAATTAATGGGGAGAAGTCTTTGCACATTGTCTATATGATGTAGACAGAAAAGATGAATTTTCATCTTCTTAGTAGGGCTGGATTCATGAGGTGGCAGGCTTTTATCCATACATAATGTGTTTGGGAAATATTTCTCAGAGAAGCATACCTTACTTCAGAATTAGCTTTCCAAGGAAACAAGAGCAAAAATAGTTTTGTCTTTGGATTTTTATTTTCCTGAGTGTTATGGCAAATATTTTGAATTGTAAAACTAGGGTCAATAGTATGATGATATTAGACCAAGTTTAAGAGGTGGCCATTGTTAGGTACATGTATTATCGTTATGGCCATTGTTAGGTACATGCTTTATCATTATGGCCATTGTTAGGTACATGCATTATCATTATGGCCATTGTTAGGTACATGCATTATCATTATGGCCATTGTTAGGTACATGTATTATCACTATGGCCATTGTTAGGTACATGTATTATCATTATGGCAATTGTTAGGTACATGCATTATCATTATGGCCATTGTTAGGTACATGCATTATCATTATGGCCATTGTTAGGTACATGCATTATCATTATGGCCATTGTTAGGTACATGCATTATCATTATGGCCATTGTTAGGTACATGTATTATCACTATGGCCATTGTTAGGTACATGTATTATCATTATGGCAATTGTTAGGTACATGCATTATCATTATGGCCATTGTTAGGTACATGCATTATCATTATGGCCATTGTTAGGTACATGCATTATCATTATGGCCATTGTTAGGTACATGTATTATCACTATGGCCATTGTTAGGTACATGCATTATCATTATGGCCATTGTTAGGTACATGCATTATCATTATGGCCAGTGTTAGGTACATGCATTATTGTTATGACCATTGTTAGGTACATGCATGTATTATCATTATGGACGTTGTTAGGTACATGCATTATCATTATGGCCATTGTTAGGTACATGCATTATCATTATGGCCATTGTAAGGTACATGTATTATCATTATGGCCATTGTTAGGTACATGCATTATCATTATGGCCAGTGTTAGGTACATGCATTATTGTTATGACCATTGTTAGGTACATGCATGTATTATCATTATGGCCATTGTTAGGTACATGCATTATCGTTATGGCCATTGTTAGGTACATGCATTATTATTATGGCCATTGTTAGGTACATGCATCATCATTATGGTCATTGTTAGGTACATGCATTATCATTATGGCCATTGTTAGGTACAGGCATTATCATTATGGCCATTGTTAGGTACAGGCATTATCGTTATAGCCATTGTTAGGTACATGCATGTATTATCATTATGGCCATTGTTAGGTACATGCATTATCATTATGGCTGTTGTTAGGTACAGGCATTATCATTATGGCCATTGTTAGGTACATGCATTATCATGCTGGCCATTGTTAGGTACATGTATTATCATTATGGCCATTGTTAGGTACGTGTATTATCATTATGGCCATTGTTAGGTACATGCATTATCATTATGGCCATTGTTAGATAC